>OX336416.1:24975011-25386226 GCA_946903255.1 Schistosoma spindalis
AACTTAAGTATGATTACGTGTCTGTATTATTACTAACAGTATTTTCATGTGAAAATGAATAATGTAAGGATATTCTTCGATTTCCTACAGTCGTGTTATATATTAGAAATATTGCTTCTGAACCTTAACAAATGGGGTTGGATGATCATGTATGCTTTCAAAAAGTTACTCGTACGATGGAAACAACGAATCACTTCATAACTTTGTTGGTGACATGATTACACCAAGGAAGTTTTTAAAATACGACTGACAAGAAAGGCTTTTCTAGGAATGTAGTAATTGGGATCTTACCGTCACTTCTGTGTACGATTTGGAAGTTCTTCACCGAAGCTTGCGTGACACGACCATGAAAATTGAGCACGTATGATTGGGTCTCTGCAAGTGTGGAAGCAAACAAGAGTGAGTCTATGTATTAGTAAATATTAACAAACCTGACAGTGGGGCCTTTTAAGATCAATCGGTAATCAACATAATGCATACTTTGAACTGAATGCGTAAATAGCGGCTACAAGTATCATCTAGGATAAACTAATACGAATATTTGAACAACGTCACTATGATCATAGCTTCTTAAATAAGATTCTTAGTGAAGTAGCTCAAGCGAATGCGCTTAAAGAAAATACGAGAGGGGACAAATATTCCATCTCAACCAAATGTTAGAAAGGCTTTATAACTGAATATAAATCCATTACTAATTAAGAAAATGTGGGTCGGCAACTAAACTTAACGTTAAAAATAAAAATAATCGTGGGCTGTTAATGAAATAGATACCAAAACTAGTCAGTTAGGATATAAAAATCAAAATGGTAACCATAATTCTAGATTTGGAAAGGACTAAATAAGAAGGGTAGGAAAATGTACAGATACTGGATACGAAGACTAGCTTCATTCTAAATTCTTATAGGTAACAGTATGTTAGGAGCGAAATCGTAAGGAATAAAACATGGGATAGCACTTGCTAGATAGCCTTGAGGGTTAAGTAGCTGCCTCAGTTTAATGACGGACTTTGATATAGTATGCGAGGATAGGATTCCTCATTGATCGTTACTATTCTTCGCCCGACCGTCATGCGTGATGTTTAGAGGTGCGATGGATGAACTTGTACAGTTTCGTTGACTCACTTTTAAACTACAATGTAAGGATCAGAGGCTTCTTAGATTGATAGTTAATTCACTTTAGTTTCTTTTACTGTTGCAAGTTTTGTTAGAAATTCCGACGAATATAAATTTTTGCTCAGTAGGTCACGGATAGTTTTTAAGACGCTCGAAGTTGTCTTTACAAACAGCTTCAGCTCTTTAAACCACACATTCAACTAGATCTCCGCTGTTGCACTTATCTATAAAATACTGATATGGTGGAAATCACTTGAAGCTCTAGTGTTTTTTTCAGACAGCTGCAACACTTGGTGACCGAAATCTTCGTATATCCGACCATTTCAAAAAGACGAATGCTATTATGTTGTTGGTGCTCTTAGTACTGTAGTTAATATGAGCATTCAAGTCAATCCAAGAAAGTGGACTCATTGTGTTCAATAGATCACCAGGTAATCCCTAAAACAATCTAGAAGATACTGCAAAGGATATGTCACTTTTTCTGGAACTTAATAAGAACGACACACTACAGACAGTATGCTATATGTAAACAGGAGAGTAAATAAGGACTAGATGAGCTACAGTCTAAATTTCAATGGACAGCAATAATGAAATGACCACTTCATAAGGGTAATTTATCACAGGAATAAAGGGATACCACAGTCACTCAAAGCCACCAAATAGGATATAGCCATCACCCATAAATATACATACTGTGTGGCTTGGGAACACCGATATCGGGATATGAAATAGTTCCTTTTAAAAAACTATCGCGACCTTAAAACCCTATATATTAATAAGCAGCGTATCATATTGTTATAAAAACGGTAGAACTCGTTTCACACTACAAGATGAAGTCCCTAGATAACAATGAACCTGCGTATGCATCTTATGTTGCTTTCAACAAAGTATCAGGGAGGGTCCCACAGTCCATGTTTCTATTGACACGTTGGGAGCTACAAATTTCTGGAAGTCCACTCATAAATCAGGGAGTAACAATCAGCTCTTAAATCTTCTGTAAACTGACGCATATCAGGCCGCCACGAAGTATAATATTGATTTCAATAACTCTTGATTGTCAGTCAGCTACAAGGTAGGACCAGGCACATATGTACATCGGTCAATTTTAATAATTTATTCTGCATAGAAATATGCTACCTAGTATGTTCATAACTTTAATATAAGGATCATAATGACGATGAACAAGTATTTAGAGATTATCTTGTTATTGTTTATTATCCAGCTACGCTTGTTTACCATGAGGATTCGAACAATTAAAAAAGTTGGAGAAACATTTCAGTCGTTACTTCTTCCAATTACTTGGCAGTTGAAATCAGAATTCGATAAGTAGGACTGCTTCTTTGCTTACAGTTAGAGATCCTAGAACACTCTAATCGTCAAGAAGGACATTCACAGAGACACGAAAGTTTGTTCCACATGCTTATATATCTCATGACAACAGTTTAAAGGATCGATTATCTAGTTGGCCAATAAATAGTTTGGCATTTCAAACCACATAAAAGGTTTTTAGTTCTGATAAGTTAAACAACGTGCAGATTTTTTCTCACTAACTTCTGTTTGACGAAAACACGTGAAGGAATACTAAATAAAACATCCGGTCCTAACACGTTATTGTACAGGAAATATAACTTTCTAAATCGAACTACGTACAAACAGCTAAAGTTTTATAGCCTTAGCTAAGTAAGTGCATATTTTTATCCAACAGACATACTTTCTGCAAAAACAAATAAAGGAAAGCGCAAGTTTGTTGGTGGTTTAACGGAGATTAACGATTCATCGAAGAATTGGACAACTGGAATTTTGAATCATCAGTGGGAAAAAAGTGAATTTGAATGGTGCAACTGAAGTTCCAACCCATTTAGACCACCGGCTACCACAAAAACCCAGACCATAACGTTTTATCGATATCCCTTTGATACGCAAGTAAGATCCTGGAGTAGTAGTAGTCATCCAAGAAATCAACATACTTTTGTATAGAACTTTCGAGGGTAAAACAGTCCTTACACAAATTATAACAATCTGAAATGAAAAAGGTATCCTGGATGTCAGTTCTGACCTATTCGGACCTGACTCATGTACACTAAGATATAAAATGCCCCCTGAACTGATAAGAGGAATTGTGCATTTCCGTTACTTCTATCTGAAATCTTACGAACTTGAACCTTCCAAGAAAAAATTTCAACTTTACGTAAATGACAAACAATACAATCAACAGATGTATCGAAAACGACGAATAAAGACACGTCATAAAAATTCTCTGAGTGTGAACATTAGATTTCGATGAGCGTTCTACAGCATCCTGACGATAGTCAATCAATTCTGACAGACTGGGAATTCTTTGGCGTGTAAGTCATTTGAGAAGATGCTGCAGAACATCACTATTACATTCAATGTATTTAGTGATGCTTTACTGTACCCAATTTTTTTGGAATCCAATAGCTAACACTTTTATGCCAGCTGTGAAAATACCTTTCTGGATAAACAGATTCGCAAAGTTTGGAGTCTCTGTTTTTCAATTACTGATTTCCTGAATGATATCTTTTGCTGCATACAAACAAATACTGATAAATATGTTTGAGGTGGTCAACGACTCATTGAATTTCATCTCACGTATACAATAGACTGAAATCCAACACTTAAAAGCGTTTATCGCATTACACTTTTACTGTATTATGACAAAGAATTCATAAATAAATTTTATAAACATTATATTTCAGAAATGCTCAACCGCAGAGTCGTGCTCTTTCATTAAAAATTCGTTCTTATGATTACAGACCACAGTTTGTTTTTCTCTGGATCACGATAACTTTCCGACAATGAGTTAGTTGTCTATTATTTTAAGCCAGTAAACGATTAACAATAAATATGTTGCCTTACCTTCGTTCCAAACAGGATTCTTGTTTTGTAGTTGTAGAACGTTCTGCATATCTTTTCTCCTCCATGAGTCGATTAGCCAGGTAGTATCCTAAATGAACAAGGAATATTTTCTAATTAAAGATGCCATAGTGTTATTGATAATTTGAGAATTATGCTTGATGAATCAACGGAGATGTTTATAAAAAGGAACTAAACTGAATCATGAACTACTTTAGGAATAAGTGCGTACAATGCAGTTTACAATTACAGTTCTTATTACTAAATTTTAATTATTGAACAAAATATGCATAGATCGATTATGTTATACCTTTCAAATAACTGAATAAGGATGCGTTTATACGTAAGTATAAATTCAGAGATAATAAATTAGAACTTCAATATAAGTATTTATAAACGAGATGTGACTAGACAATTATTATATTCCTGTAAAGAGAAACATTTGCAATACATAGTAATATCGGGCACCAGCGACGACGAATGTCTCGTTGCTATAATATACTGGCCGACTGTGGTAAAAAGTGGCGCTAACCACCGTTTAAATATACATGAGTGAGTTCAGCGCAATAGGAAATTAACGTCACCCGATAACGAATTGAAAGAGCTAACTCCAGAATGGCTATTCCAGTCAGACCGACATTTCGCATGTTAATAGTGTCATTCTTAAGCATGACAACCTGCATAAAGCTTTATTATCACAAAGATATTATGTCGATATTGAGTTTGAAAAAATGGTTTATTGACTAAGGACATACATTTCCAGGACATGAAAAGTGCTGACAGGTAGCACTGATGCGCGGCAAAATAATAGTCATTCTTCTTGGTCCTTTGAAACCCAGTACGTTTGTATCCTGAGAAAAAAGAGTAAAGGTGCATTATCAAGCGAAATCACTTCCAGGATTGTGGAATGAAAGCTGGTTTATTGATACTAGACTCCATGTGTAATCGGACAAAAAGTTATTATTATTAAGAAGGTTTTAGACAAAATCGCACTTAATTTTTGAAAAACTCAGTGATGTTAACCTTAACGTTTCAGCTAATAAAACATTTCATTCATACACATTCGTAAAACTTACACAAGTAAATAACCAGTTACTTATTATTGACTGAAGTATTACCCAAAATATCCTGTCATTTTACGAAATTCACATGTTAAAGCTGTTTTATGGAGTGTACCTAGAAAAACAGATATAATGTTCACTGTATCTTCTTTTATCTGAATGGCGATACAGAAGTGTTCATCTACGATAAGTCCAGGAAAAGACCTTTAGTACATATCTGCTAATCATGTTTTTAACATTTGTTTCAAGGTCATGTTTTCGTTATTATCCATTATATTTGTGACAAGCTTACTAAGGCAGTTTGGGGTATATAATGAGAACTTGACTCAATGTATTTCCATTCAAGTTAGCAAACTTTTTCGTCCATAGAGCGGCAAGAAATCGACAGCACGAAACATACGGAATATAACAGGAGTGAAACAAATGAAACCAACTAAAATTCATTATCTATGTTCCCCAGCCATAGGTTTCGATAAATTCGCATAATCTATCCTAAAATCTCCGTCACTTGACATGGCTACTTCCAACAGTCAACAGATTTATGGATTAATCCCACTTTTCTGTTTGGTAGGTCCTAAACATCTATAAATCTACTCCTCTGCTGGTCACCATTGCTCATCAAAAACCAGTTTCTAGGATTCGTGACGCAATTAGGTCTACAGGTACTGGTAATAAAACTTACGTATATGATTGCAGCAAGCTCTTGCATATTTTGTGTCTTAGTAGTTGCTGTTATCGAACCAGAATCATTTACCTTGTTCCCTGAATTTAAGTATTCATTATCTTGCGACTTTAATTCACAGCCGTACACAGTAAAATGAGTACCCAGAAAGTTAGAGCGCAGTTTCCCAGCAAAACTAATTGCATCACGAGATAAATTGGTGGCATCACAAGAAATCACATAGTTGCTCGTTGTTGATCGCTTGCGACGCCTGGCTGCAAGTAAGAAGAACTTACAGTCGTCTTTTTCAAGATGAAGATAATATGATGGGAAAATTCCACGATCGACACCTCGCTTGTCCCGTGTAATACGACAACGTATAGTCACACCCTTTAAAGTTGAAAAATTAAGTGGAAATTAAGATACAAACAACTTTTGAATTACAAACGATGAAATGTTATTTCGAGCATCCTGAAATGAATCTAAAAGTTTATGTCTACTCCCAAGACAAGTGATTGTTGGGCCATTGTAGCTTCTAAAGTACTACAGAGAATCAAAATGGACTGGTGCGGTTATTAAGAATTATCATTCATTCTTTAGAACTTGGAGATTTCTAGAGAATCAGATAAGATTGTATCATTTGGGCCTGAAATTATTAGCATGAGAATTTGAACAGGTTTTTCTCATTAAAATAAATCTATATTACCGATCATGAGCTATGTACAGAGAAAAGTGAGATGGACTCCAAACACAAGTCATGGTATTCATAATACATCAATTTAATTGCAAGAAATTGTAATGAAATTTCAATTTAAAAAAATTGAGGCAATGTTATTGGTTTTCTTTCGACTGACTGAAGATCTAGCAGCTCAGAAGTAACAGTTCATCATTTCACAAAATAGTATGATATAGAGTTACCACATGTATATATGTTAACGTTGTAATAACGAGTATAAGGTGAGCTATTAACTCTTGTCAAATATTAAGGTAATATAAGTTAAGTTTTAAGTGTTGTTCCATTTTAACTGATTTCAATTAGCTAACCAATTTTCTTAATCATAAAATTCTGGAAGCCAAAGTGAAGCATACATAATAGAGGTGGGCATACCTTTTTATGAAATGACTCAATGATTACAGGTAGAGCAACAGACGGGGGCGACGTACAGAATGCTAGTAGAGTTTCAATTAATATACTGAAATGCATCAACTATTAACAAGACCAACATTTATTTACACAATTATCAGCGTTAACGGTATCGCATTATCAATAAAATGAGTATAAATATGTAGTTTTTTTTACTGGTCCATTGTATTCAGGAAATATTTTGTTTGAGACAGCAAAATAAGTCTTTCGGATAAAATGTTTAAAGATTTTAGTAAAAGTTTCATGTTCAAATTATCCCATACTTAGCAGCTTTCACGGATAACCTCGTACACCGCTATTTTTCCACCTCTGGTCCATAATTATAAATGAAATCAGAAAAGTCATATGGTTAGTCCGACTTAAGCGGGGGTAACCTACAATCAGTAAGTCTATCGTTTATTTAACTAAATCCAATACCCATGTATCGATTACAGGATCAACTTATCTAAATACATCTGAGTTGTCTCGTATCTAGTTAGTAATATGGCTTTCTATATAGTACTGCCTTTCCTTTCCAGTTTAGGACGATTAGGTGTATAGGCTATATACAGTAGCTAAGTTGAATGACTGAACATAACAATTGCGATATGGAAATAATTGGATAATTGACAATATAAAATAGTTCCGTTACACTCTGATACATTTACCTGAGGAGCAGGTTTCATGATGAATTCTTCCAAGTTTCCAGTTGGATCTAAAAGTAAGGACTGAGGTGCTTCACCATACTTTAAGTCTTCACATTCCTGAGTAGCGTTTGTCTAAATACGTGAAACATTATACACTCATTTTTATAAATGTACTTAAAAAACGACTACACGTTAAGGAAGCAATGAATTAAAGAAACAATGTGTTATAATTCTTTCTTACGGTTATGACCCAGTTATTCCTATCGCTTAGTATTCTCGGACACAGATTCACTCGACAAGTCCCTAAATCAGAACACGACTGAACAGGAAAGAGACTATATTCCAAATAACAAGGTTAGATGGAAGTAAGAAGCACAATAGGAAAACCGTTAGTATATTTATAGTTTCTACATGAGAATATTTTTAGAGTATTCTCCAAGTATCGACTAGCGCTGATTGGGCAATAATTAGCCAATCAGCGTGTGCCAAAGCAATTTTGTATTGAGCATGCTTTAATCCAATCTATGTCCCGCTAACACAATACAAACTTGGGATATTGATAAGGTGTCATAATTATCGAAATTTTTTATAGAAATTCTTTTTTTGTCTCTTCATTTTTACAATAGGCCACAAAATATCAAATAGGCTGGATTCGTTTAGTGTGAAATGATTAGTATTGGCTCTGTGCTATCTTAGCGACAAACCACAATATCAAATACAGGATTAGAACCAAAACATAAGTAAAACAAAACTTTATACGTTTCTGTATGAGTAAGAATGAGAATAAACTGAACAGTTATCAACTGTACATTAAGAATCATCCCAAAAAGTTCAATTTCATATCTTAATGGTTTTTAGTAAACGACCAAAGACAGGGTCGTACCAATGACAACAGAATTAGTTACTTTGAAGTACTAATGATTCGCATATCAAAAACGTAAACTGTATCTTTAGTCGACTCAGTATTTAAAATACAGAGGACACACGAAACATATGCTAGGTGAGATTTTGCAAACAGTTCGATGGATTTCTATTGTTATGCAAGTCAGATTGGTGAAACAATACATTATCGGTAAAGCATGAATTTAAAATGGAAAGTTATTTCAGTGACGAAAACATTTTAATACATGGTGTAACGTATCAGTGGCAACAGATCCTCAATGAATCACTTATTTGAAAAATAACCCTAATTAATTTGATTTTGTATCCATTTAACAACTGTCACCTTTTGTTGTCATTAAGTGTGACAATTTTTCATATGAAATTAATACAATAATAGCCATTGAGACTTTAGTATTTTATGAGTTGGCATTTCTTTATTTCACATCATATTGTACAGATTGTCTAGAGACTCATTAGAAAACTACAACTAGATGACAGTGAAATAATTATGCTCTCATTTGTGAACTATATCTTACGGAGGGTAGCATAATAGTTTGAACAGAGTTCCTACTTTGAAAATGTTACATTGTTTGACGAAGAATCCCAAGATCTAGTAATATTAGGTTTTCCAGTGTGATTCACATCAAGATCCAATATTTGGATTGAAATTGCTTTCTGGAAGCGGTTTTTAGATAAGTCTAAAGAATTCTCAAGGGTCGTTAAGACTTGTTCGACATTCGACTCATTCCCTTCAATGGCATTGCTATCGTACTGCATACTTGTCAAAGAACCACTACGTGAAGATGTATCCAACCGATTCACGAGAACAGCTAGTGGGGCATAGACTTTTCGGCCATTAGGAGAATTCTGATAACTACGCTCCCGATCCAAAGTCTGCAAAATATAGTTGAGGTGATTAATAAATTCCATCAAAAACTAACTTTACAATATGCGGATAATTTATGTACTTTACCAATCTTTTTACTGTGAGGAGGAAAGCCCTAATCACCTTCAGTACTAATTCATCTAAGGATTCAGCGTTAAAACATAAGATAATTTATTTGTGAAGAATTCACAGTATGAGGAAACAAAAGTGGAGATGGGAAAATTATAAATTTTGATTCGTCAAACTTAACAACTTCGTATTAAAGCTAATAACGGAAACCACATTTGTGGCTATATAAGGATGATAACTAATGTTTTGAATCGTCATTTGTAAAGTAGGTTTTTAATTGAACGGCCCTCTGTTATAAATGAGCGTATAAATGGAAAGGAGAAACTATGGAACACGTTGTTGTGTGGGTCAAGATATATATCTATAATGCATATATTCTGAACAATTCATTTGTGGAATTTTAATATTATCTTAATTCATCCAACTCATTAAATGTGAACTTGCACAGTGTGAGTTTTAAGCCTGAGTATATGGTTAGCTTTATGCTGTTCTCACTGATAGTTGTGGACAGAATTTTTAGGTGAACAAATCAGTGTCAGTGTATATCTAAGGTGAGTTATGGAAGTAACGTTCTTGGCGTAAGGAGAAAATACAACAGTTTTCGTTACCATTGTTATCGCACAAAGCACCAATCAGCTTCATAATTATTTCTTTTGTTTCAAATAGAAAAATTCAAAAACTCATGTTACATTCTAAACTCAAAAGTAGTATGATGTGATATACAGGACTAACCTTCTTCTCAACAGAATCCGCATTATTACCAGTATCCGAGGTTTCGCTGTTGCATTTGGTAAAATCCGTGACTCTGCTATAACTATCCTTGTGAAGATGACTATTAGGATTGTCAGATATCTTCACTACTTGTTTCTGAGTCATAAAACCAGAGTGAGACTCTGCAGTTTCATTTCGTTCGTAATTTTCGTCATAATTATCCTCTACAAAATTCAGAAACGATATAATGAGATAGACTTCAGTACTAGTAGTGAAGATCGAACGACCACAAATAGCCTGCGATCTGGCATATGTATATTATATACTTAAAAAGAACACAGAGTGAGCAGCTAGATTATTTTACATTTTACACTAGAACTAGAATCTAAGTGATAACCAATAGGTTGGTGATAAAATTACCAACGCATAACTTTTATACTTTTCATCATTAAAGAATAAGTTTCAACATAAGCTTTTCGTAACAGCACTTCGTGAAAATAATTAGCGTACATGAAGATACACTCGTTCCAAACAGTCCTTAATAAATGTCTGAAAAACATTAACCAATCTGATCACTTTACTGATAATCAATTAAATAAGGCACACCTTTTTGAACCTCTTTGATACACTTTAGTTGGTCATGATTTGTGCATCAGGTCTATATTCTAGGGTTTTCGTAGCACAAGAAGGTACCATGCCGTATTGCGGTAAGCTGTAGACGTAAAATCCTCATGAAAGTTGATCTCAACAATGGAATTATTTTCAGACTTTTTCCCAAAGTTATGGATTACTCTGTACACATCAAAACACTTTCATTAATATATTTATGGCTAAAGTCGTTTTTTGAATAGATTGATATCATCTCCAGGGAATGAATGTACATATAGTGATCTAAAAAAATCGTTTAACTTGTCAATATTCAAATCGCTAAAATATATTATTAAACCACATATAAACAATGTTGAGGCTATAAACCTCATAAAATCAATAAGCTATCATGGATCTATACCAACTAAAAAAATTTGGCCATAAATGTATAAAGAAGAGAGTAAATGAGTGATGATTTGTCATGTGTAGAAACCTAAACTGCTACAACAGATCTCTTTGATAAGTAGAAATAAGTTATGTGTGTATCAAGCAAGTGTTCGGAAATTATCTAGATGATACAGTAACACTTCATCATATCGCCTAATGGTAGCTGAATAATGCTCAAATACTCAGTCAGTAACAACGTAGAACCTCGTACGTACGTACATCAGTTCGAGTTGTCATACCACATTAGCACAGAGATGCAGTTATCGATTCAAATCCCATAGTGGTAGAGGTACTGAAAGTATAAGTAGAGATAGGGAACATTAAGGTTTGATGATGTTATTAAAGGAGTATAGTCCAGTGGAATAAATTGGAAAAGAAAATAAAGGACATGAATAATTCAGTGACAAACACTGTCACAGAACCTCACGATCAACAGAGTCAAATACTGCCTTAAGGTCGAGAAATATTACTATTGTGTGAATATCTGGTCAAGAAGCTTTCTGTAAAACTCATATTTTCCATCATCTGAACTGCAGTCAGTGGGACAGTAGGTAGAGACGACGAACAGGCAACGACGAGTGTCCCTATCTTTCCGGGTCCTTACTGTTCCGTTTAGTCGGACAGCACACAAACGACTGTCTACTGGGATCCAGTCCAAGAGAGCTAGTTCCGCCCTAGGACTCAATGCTATACCTACGCCAGCGAGGCCACGGGAAGCAGCATCAGGGCTTCTAGATACACGAAGCGTAAATCGGGTTGGTTCGTTACTTTGACATGGTGCGGTCAAATGAATGACACTACTGGGATCCTGTGTGCGCGTTTCGGAGACGCAGCACACATCGATGGAGCGAGATTCTAAAGTCTTAGCTAGGGAAGCCTTTTATCCTATATGGCACCGTGTTCGGACGTTGGAGGCTCCCACGTGTAGTTTGGAGCGTGGTTGCAGGAGACCATGAATAACATTCCGCGTACTCGAACCGTTCGCACTAGCGGGGCGAGGTGATAAAGGGACGTAAGAAGAGTTAGTCGTGGAGATAAGGGAGTTATTACAAGGTGTAGGAGGGATTTGAATGTGACCAACTTGGTCTCGTGTGCTGTTACGGGTATGAGAGCTGATATCACTTCCCGGTTGCCCACACCGTGGAAGGGTATTTCTCGAGGGACCTGAAAAGGAAATCGGATTAGTGTTGATCTTAGCGACCTGGGTGCGTGACCGCAGGGCCCAAGGGACAACTGCTTGAGGCCGGTCGCGCACGGCCTTTTTGTGGGAGGTTTTTAATGTGTTAGCTCCGTTCTTTAAAGGCCCTTACCGCCGGAGACAGAAATCCGTGGGGTAAGGTGAGGTGTGACATTTTTAGGGTCAACCTTTTCTAACCCCTTCCTCCTTTGTGAGAAGGCAGCATCGCTGCAGACGCTGATTGTCCGAAAGAAACACCTTACTGCTGTCACACCCCTCTACAGTCAGCAGTACGACTTCGCCGTCAGACCTTGAGTTGCTACGTTTAGTCTTACCGTTCTCCAATCGACCTGCCTGGCATGGTAGAACCTACAGGAACATACGTTCCAGCCAATATAGCTCGGTCGGGTCATCACCACCACATCAAGTTAGCAGCTACAGTAGAGAATAGGGACAATAACGGGACGGATTTGCGTGCATATAGCATACAATCCTCTTCGAACCTAGAGCACAACAATAGCATCATGAACTGCCTCATTTCCCTTGGCAGATCAGGCAACCCAAAAGCTACGAGGACACCATCAGGGAATTCGACAGGCTAGGTACCCCAAATTTATTGTTTTTCCTGAAAGAAATTATCAATAACCTGGGCAAATTAGAAATCAACTAGCCATAAATATTTCTTATTATTTTCCATTTTTATTCCTTACCCTAAATCATTCATATTTTGTTTCTATAATATCATAAAATTTAAGTGATTATACTCGCCTTGAAGACTAGCTATTTGGCTGGCATGCATTATCGGAAATTGTAATGTCTTAAAAATGTGATGAGTAGAGAGACCGTGAAAAATTGTGTAAAAATCTAGATTCTTGATGTCATTACTGAGATGCGATCACACAATCAACAATTACTAAAAACCTGGAAGCGCTGGACGGCCGTTTCCTCCTAGTATGGGACTCCTCAGCAGTGCGCATCCACGATCCCGCCCCCCGCGGGATTCGGACCCAGGACCTATCAGTCTCACGCCAGGCGCTTAACCAACTAGACCACTGAGCCGGCATCCAACGGTGTTAATGTCTAACTTCAACCAATCCACGAAGTTGCGCCACCGTCATCATTGTCTTCAGTGAGCTGATATCTCACAACAGACCCATACTAGGACGAAACGGCCGTCCAGCGCTTCCAGGTTTTCCATGGTGGTCTAGCTTCAATTGATTCATGATTTCAACTATTGAAATTACCAATTCTC
The DNA here is from genome assembly GCA_946903255.1 of Schistosoma spindalis. NCBI lineage: Eukaryota > Metazoa > Platyhelminthes > Trematoda > Strigeidida > Schistosomatidae > Schistosoma > Schistosoma spindalis. The sequence continues at coordinate 24,988,502 of OX336416.1, forward strand.
CACAAAACCCATTCTAGTAATTACTAAAAATACAAGCAGAATAAAAAACGCATATGAAGCTGGAAAATTGTTGGATATTTCCATGTTTCGAAAATATTCTTTTCTATCACATTATTCTAAGGATAATAATAACGAGCAAAAGAAAAAGTTAGTTCATGAATTTATTGTGGAATACTAATACTAAATGTGTCATAAATTTTGCAAAAACTACATAGATGAATGATTTATCAGCTTTCAGGAATATTCAGGAATTTTTTACAAATATTTCGATAAATACTTTTGTTGCAGTTAACGGAAACAAAAAAAAAACTGTATATAAAGTTACAAACTATTTGGTGTAGTCTTAAAAATTCAGATTACATTGGTAACATTTTTCGTGTACAAAAGAAGTAATCAGATTGGATTTTGAAGGTATTTATTAACTTTTCTATGTCTCAAAAATTGTGTAGCCTATATGTTTTTATTTTAACTGTTAATTAATGAATTTAGGAGAACCAATAACTTTTTGGTGCTACGTTTCTGAATATTATGTTGTTTGTCACTTCAACATAGCTTTTCCATTCGATACATCAATGGTAAAATACTTTATCTGTTATGATGCTTTAAAAGATGAATACAGTCGTTGGGGAGAAAAGAAATTAGGCAACTGGAATATTAAGAAAATCTTAAGGAAGACACAAACGACTAGGTTTTTTGTATGACCAGTTTTTTAATTAAAAAGCTGTCACGTTGGTATGATTTTTAAGCCATGTCTTAAACGTTCATTTTATATTATTTTCTATATCACTTAGGAACCCTAGTCTAAAAAGATTGAAACAAGGAATCAATGAATTTATGAGTTAGAATAACGTTTTAGTTTGATTACTCTCACTGCTTTAAGACTCGAGAGGTTTAGTGCAACAGAAAACCAAGAAATGTACCAAATTTTAGTTCAAATATCACAAAGTACCCTAAATCTACTTCAAATGATCAACCTGTAATAAAAATCACCTTTAAATTGAACAAAATGTCTGGGAAACCATACTAGAAAATATGTTATTCTATTTCGGATTTCGTCACATTTCTAAGTGTTTTACCCAAAAAACTTCAATATCATCGACTGTAAGCTTTAAGTTATGCGTAATTTGAATAACTTACCAGTAGAATCCAGAAAGGTATCTTGGTCAAGAGAAGACAACATCGTACTCGACCGTGTGATGGTTAGATTGTTCAGACTATCAATACTTTTGTAATCTCCATTATCTTGTAATGCTTCAGAGTTTGGTTTGCGTCTTACTGTTTGATCAAACCTTGGTTGTCCCAAAGCAGTAGGTTTTGTGAGTACATGAATAACTTGAATTTCACTTGTAGGAAAATCATCAGGATTTGATGGATCACATGATTGCGGACCGTCATATGCTAAAACATTTATACAGGGTGAAATATTAATTTGAGCATAGGCGGACTAAAGCCACACTAAATCGAAACGACGAGAGCTTGAAATCGAACTTCACGGTAATTTATACTGATGAGTGTAGAAGAGATAAAAAGGAAAACAGACTAACAACTGAAACGAAATATAGTAGCACTGGTCAATATTAATAAACTTAATTTAAAAGGAGTTCTACCACCGGTTATAATAGAAGTTCAGTCTAAGCTTTTATAACAGTAAATGAAAGTATATAATGTTGTGAAGCTGTTTGGGATAAACGACCTCCAGCCAAATGTCACTAACTTAAGTAACACAAAGATCGTTGTTTTACAAGACTAGTAAACCAAAAGTAATTGATAAACTTAAACGTAATTTTTCACTAAATTTAAGAAATGTATGTTGTCTAACAAAAATAACTATAATTCAGCACAGTAAATTAAAATACGTGAATTAAAAACGTGATCAATCAGTTTATTTGTATTGCAAATCTTGGTAAAAGGTTGAATTCCCGAAAACAGTTAAAATCATCATGTTCTGAGAGGAACTTAAGAAAGAAAGAAACGCTCAAACGGGTCAAAAAATAGCGCAAATGGGTAGTCTGAGTAAATGAAATGAACACAATGAATAACAGACACCATGAATAATGATGTAATGTAATTCAAAATCTTAATTCCGTATTATCTTACAATAAACAAATGTGTTATTAAGCAGTCACGTCATTACTTCTTACTACAATTTTATTCCACATCAATGATCCCAAAACACACGCATCGTGCCTTTCTATTATAATAGTAGGAGTTTTACTAACTAGTAGTTACAAATATTCATTCAGTTACAAAGTAGGACCAAGCACATATATGCATCTGTGCAAGTTACCACACCTCATCAGCACAACAAAATGAGCACCAAATCCATAGAAGTAATTACATCAATGGTAGTAATATATAAAAGAAAGACTACATATAAGAATATAGTAAAGAGAGAATCAGTCGGTAGAAAGGATATAAAGCAATTTTACAATATTAGATAAAACCACTCAATCCTATCCAAATCGTCGCCCAACTTTTAATGTTACATCCAGAGTATGCTAAGGAAAATTCAGGTAGCTGAAAGAAATTTATATAAATCATCACTCAACAACAACTAGGATAAAATTACAGCAAAACGTTAGTTAAACCTTCATAATGCTTACAATGACAATTGTTTGAGAAGACTTACCATAATAATTTTCATCAGTTCTATTTTTTATTGGGAAACTAAAAGCCGATTGATTTGACAATTTGTTTTCTCTCCAGCTATCAGCTTTACAACTACTGATACCAGCACTTTCTGTACGTTTTTGAAGTGACAAAACTTGGTGTGCATATTTTTGTCTTTGTTTGTTGCGCAGAAGTTCTCTTTGCTTCTCTAGTTTTGTAAATCGCACATTTTCCATTATTAAGTGGCCTAGGAAAAAAACTAACAAGTCTGAAAAAAGCTATTGCACCTGTAACATTTTAATAGAATTTAGGGAGAAGACATATGGACGGTTTACAAACCATGAATGCGAATGGCATATTGTTATATTTTCGCTCTTACGGTTATAACCCAGCTATTCCTATCGCTTAGTATTCACGGTCACAGATTCACTCGACAAGGCCCCAAATCAGAACACGATTGAGCAGGAAGATTATATTCCAAATAACAAGGTTAGGTGAAGCAAGAAGCAAGAAGCAAGAAGCAAAATAGGAAAACCGTTAGTGTATTTATAGCTTTTTACATAAGAAGAATCTAGAAGCTTCTCCATGTATAGACTAGCGCTGATTGGATAAGAATCAGCCAATCAGCGTGCGCCAAAGCAATCGTGCATTGAGCATGCTTAAATCCAATCTATGTCCCACTAACACCTCCCCTTTGAGCAGATTCGTAGGATCTGGTGCTAGGGTCCAACTGCAACCGAGTGACTGGCCTGTGCTTTCGATTTGTCCATCGTCTAGGCAATAAAGAAGTATCACTCTTTGCTTGCACAGAAACTGACCTGTCTGTTCCAGGCGTTTTGATTTCAAAGGTGTCTAGCAGAACATCAAGAGGTAATCGATATTGAATCTCATTGCTGGCTATCGAAGTTGATTTCAATTGGTTAGCATGACGTACCCAAACTTCTGAGCCAACTGACACCTCATAAACCACACTCCCCTTCTTTTTCAAGATCCGACCAGCTGTCCATGTAGGATGTTTATCACGATAGTCCATAGCAAGTACTTTTTGTCCCACCGTGAACAATCGTTTTTGTGCCCCATGATGTCGATTGAACTGATTCTCCATAGATAGGTTTCGTTGAGGCTCAAGAGCTGGCGTAGGACGGATGACATCGAAATGTGTTCGTATTTTTCTGCCAAGTAGAGCTTCTGCTGGAGAGACCCCCTTAATCGTCTGAGGGTTCGGTGTAGTGCGATAAATAAGCAGGAACCTCTCTAAGATCTCTTCGGTGGTCCCCTCCCCTTTAGATTTTTTTAGAGCATTTTTAAATGTACTCACAAAGCGTTCCACTTGACCATTTGATTGGGGATGGAATGGAGGTGTTCGGACGTGATGGATTCCGTTCTGCCGACAAAATTGTGAGAAAATTACGGACGTAAACTGTGTTCCGTTGTCACTAACTATCAATTCCGGGACTCCGAAACGACTGAATAGTTGACGTAGCTTACTGACTGTGCAGCTTGCAGTCGGGTGTTCCATGAGAAAGATTTCTGGCCACTTGCTATATGCATCAACTACCAATAGGTAAGTTTGTCCATGAAGTGGACCAGCAAAGTCCAAGTGTATACGCTGCCACGGTGACTGTGGTATTGGCCATGATTGCAGCTCTGCTTTTCGCGGTGCTTTCGTTGCTAATGCACATTTAGTACATGAACGGGATAGCTGCTCCAGTTGAGTGTCTAAATGCGGCCAGTATACATAACTTCGTGCTAATGCTTTCATGCGATTTATTCCAGGATGTCCTGCATGCAACTGTTCAAGCACTGCTGGTTGTAGCTTCTTTGGGATTATGACACGTTCTGCAAACAGCAGGCAGTCGTCGATGATTGAGAGAGAGAGTCTACGCTGGTAAAACTGTTGAAGCTCTGTGGAACTGATCTTCGCGGGCCATCCTTCCAGGTGGAACTTTCTAACTTCTTGTAGAATCGGGTCTCGAAGAGTTTCTTCTCTGACTTCATCTGACGACACTGGAGTGTTTCGAATGGCATCTGCCACTATACTTCGTATTTCTGGGTCTACTGCTATGGAGGCAAACTTTCTTTTCAGTTTTTCTAGTAACCTTTCACCTGTCTTCTTTGCAAGTACTGGGGTGTCTAATGATGAACACAATACGTTGCAGACACTGTTAATCGGTACATCCATTATTCCAAGTTTATCTAACATATCTAGACCAAGAAGATCAAGGTTTGGCCGTTCTGTTAGGTAACATATTCCTGTACAGTTAGTTCCATTGAAGGAAAATTCACACCGTAATTCACCAACCAGTTTTAGCACACCACCTGATGCGTTTTTGGCCGTTTTCTTAGATGGCTTCATTGGCGGTTTACCCAGCAAGTTACACGTTTCTCTAGATACTAAGGTGATATCTGATGCCGTGTCAATTTGAAGACGAGCTGATATGCCGTTTATCTGTATGGTAACATACTTTCTCCGAATGTCATAGTTTGTTTGAAAGGCAGCTACCAGAGAAAGAGATTTAAACTCGGCTGATTTCACATGTCGAGAACGTTTATGCTTCTTTTTGGGATGAGACGTACGATTCGGTGGACAATGACCTTCTTTATGTCCACGTTTGCTGCACACCTGACATATATGCTTTTTAAATGGACAGAATCGTACATAATGCCAATCACCACATAACCAGCATGCAGTCGTTGGTTTATTACGAGTTGTTATCGGCTTCTTAACTTTTAACCTAGTAATAGCATTGACACTACTGCAGGTTAAATTAGGATTTACCTGTTCAATCAACTTGTTGTCGTGTCTGATGCTTTGTAGCCGCTTACACTCATCTGTTAACGTTCTGAGTGTGACGTTTGGGTCTTGATCTAGTCGAGCCAAAAGTCTAGTCCTGATCTCAGCATCTTGTGGTGACTGAAGAGCTTTGATGAATATTAGGCATTTAAATTGGTCTTCTGTCAACGAGCGTAACTTGAACCGTTCACATTCTCTGTTGACGATGTCTGCTAAAACACCATATTCATCGGCTTCGCGTTTCACCAAATTTAGACACTGATGTCGAATACTAAACAATGAGGAGGATTCACCGAATATCTCTGACAATTGAATTATCGTCTCCTCGAAACTGAGCTCTCGAGGTAACTTAGGCAATATATGGTCAGCATAGCGTGCATGTTCATTAATTCCTAACTTACGTACCAACAGTCGAGTCTTCCACGCGTCGTCTTGGTTACAGAATTCTATTCTAAATGTATCTTCCCAACGTTTGAACCACGTGAGAAAAGTATTTCCGCTTTCGGGATCATAGATGAATTCTGGTATGCTGCTAGCAACTGCATCACAAGACGTACTTGAAATGGCATGTGAACTCGAGCAGTGGAAGCTAAGCTGTTGAGTCAGAGTCTCTAACAACCGCATTTGTGCATCTAATTGTTGTTGCTGTTGTTGTAGTATTCGGTTAAGCTGGTCGTCTGATATGGACATATTGAATTTATTTTCCTTTTTCCTCGTCGCCACTGTTATATTTTCGCTCTTACGGTTATAACCCAGCTATTCCTATCGCTTAGTATTCACGGTCACAGATTCACTCGACAAGGCCCCAAATCAGAACACGATTGAGCAGGAAGATTATATTCCAAATAACAAGGTTAGGTGAAGCAAGAAGCAAGAAGCAAGAAGCAAAATAGGAAAACCGTTAGTGTATTTATAGCTTTTTACATAAGAAGAATCTAGAAGCTTCTCCATGTATAGACTAGCGCTGATTGGATAAGAATCAGCCAATCAGCGTGCGCCAAAGCAATCGTGCATTGAGCATGCTTAAATCCAATCTATGTCCCACTAACACATATCATTAATTAAATCTTGAGGATAGGAATTTCAATGTGGAACATGCAAAAAGATGGATGAGTTATAAAAGACTCAGGAAAATGAGCCTAATTATATTATTTTGAGAAAATACATAGCTGACAAAAGCCTTCTGTTTGGATAGAAGATAAAACATCCCCATACAGTGCTTATTTGATATAAATAATCTAACTGGACAATTTTACATATGCCATAGTATCGACAATCCGACTAGTAACTTCCATTCATCACGATAGAATTTCTGTGACAATGTCTCATAAGTTTAAGCAACTTTAAAATCAAAGTAGTTTTAGGGATCCTTGAAGCCATAATTAGAACTCAGGAAATATACGCCGTTATTAGGCATAAACGATACTGTCTTGACGGAACATGATTACCAATGAAATTACAACCCATCTGTTTTAGCAAGAGTAGGGAAGATTGTAGTTTTTATAAAAGAGATTACATAGTACCACTCTGCCAAGCTTTTTCCTAGTAGAAGCAAACCTTCGAAACAGTTAGTGCTAGAAAGTATTGAAAGAATCCCACAATTTTCGTTAGGAATCTCATTTATATCCCATCGAGATTTAAAACTTCCCAGTTTTTTAAGGTTCAAATAACAAAATACGCAGTTTTAGCAATCGAGGCAATAATGGAAACACATCTGGTAGATATTAAGCTGAAACCCTCAATCAGTCAGAAAAACGCAAACTACATTACTCAGAATACAGGTATGCTTAAAGACACATTTTTTATCAAATGAGATTCTATTAAACCTGCCTAGTATATCCAAATTAAAATTGTCTTATGTGACAGGAATTTGAAACCAGTTTTATACTACAAGTAAAGCATGACATTAGTATCTAAGTAGAACCTTCCAAGGAGAAATTATTTTATACCATCAACCTCGAGGAACTATAACGAAACTCATTTAGGTAGTGATGAAATTCAGAAACGAAAATGATATCCCATGATGAAATTTTACGTCACATGAAAGAGAACTTTTAGTTACGTAACCACACATTTTCGATCTGTCACTCAAGCTTCGTGAACACTACAAGAACAGATCAGGTTGCAACAATAAGTAGGAATACGTACCATTTATATGATTTAGTAAGGAACTTAATAAATTCCTACAACGAAGAATCCGAATCAAGATGAAATGCTAGGGGATCAATGTTAATACTTGGCAATCTGGCTACGAAAACGCCTACTAAATATCACAGGAACTGAAACGGTATCGAAACAAGAAACAGACGTAAAGAAATAAGTTGGTGTATACGAGTTCATAACAAAGATAATAAATACTGGTAAACTCCCTTAGCGACAAACTAATATGGAGAGTGGATGGTGAACTGCTGTCATGGGGAACGATACAATCGAGTACAATCTTATCCACTTCTTTGTATTTACTTAAAGTAAATTAACTAGTGTTAGCGAGCGAATTCAAATTTTGCATGCACTATAAGCATAGAAGATTACATTCTTCACTGCATGCAGTAAAGTTGTAATATGACAACCGCTACAAGACTGAATTTTCTTATAAACAGTTGTTGGAGGTAAGTATCTGTAAAATTAGTGATGAGGCGAGACGAGCCAGTCATATTTAGGACGGCAGTTCTTGGATTTTGGAACGAAATAAACTCACTAATTTGGTTGCTCAAAGGTCGTCTATAAATTGTTGTCTCATTTAAAACAGCGATAGATGACATTGGTACGTCATTTGTTGTATGAACTTTTAGAACATTGATGGGAATCAGTCATCCTAAGCAAACAAAAAAGGGGTAAATAAAGGCAAATTTTTAAGAGAATCCGGTATAAATATAAACGACAGTGCATCAAAACGTTGCCCTTCCCCCAGATCGATGTAAGTAGTACGTAATTTCTTCATCCAAGTGAAAAAGCGTCACAAAATGAATACTTTTATCTTCCCAAAAATATATACTTTTCTCGAAAACTAACACTTTCCTCGTTGCCTACAAAACGTTGAGATTGCTATCTCAACTGTTTTGCATGTAAAACCGACAATACATAAAGCGGTTTGAAAAAAACATTTCACGAACATAAGCTCCATCCGGTAGTTTTAGAAACCCATTTAACCATCTTTCTTTGCATTATTTTACCTAATACTGATTGACTGTCTCAACTACGCACTACTGTACTGATCAGATACAGCTCTACTGTCGAATAGATATACTCAATAATTCTGAAGAATACAGAGGATCCTTTGCATCAAACTAAATTTAGTGCACCTATAACGTGGGATACAAAACGATTATATAACTACTTGACAACCCAATCAACCAATAAAGGGGAAATATAGGCGAAAAAAAGGGGAAAATGCTTTGCTAAATAAAGTGGAAAACGCGCGAAAATGTCGCCTTTTTCGCCTGTCCAAGGAAAATAATGAGGGTTTCCCCCTTTTCGTCGCTTTTTCGCTATAATGTCTACTTTTCCCCTAAATATCCGCCGAATTGTCTATTTTTCGTCTGAATATCCGCTGGATTGTCTTCATTAATGAAGAAACATTGTATAACACTATATACCACATACCGATTTGCAACTTTATCTTCCTTGTAAATAATGAGGACTGAAAACCAGATTGTAAATACTGAAAAAACCCATTTACACCAAATGTCTGTTCAACCAAATACAGCCTACGTCAAACATTTATATATGGAATACTGACCATTTTCGAAATGTCATCAATCTAATAAACCAACTACCAGTGAGATTAGATGCGGTAAAACAAGAACTATTTTAAATATATCACACGTTTGTTACTTTCATCAGGTGCTGATAAAATAAGTGATTAATTTGGTTATTTAGACAGTTATGGCAGACCGAAGTGTAAGAATAAAAGGATGGTGGAAACGAAAAGAAGAGTAGTAGAAATAAGTCATAACTGTAATTTATTAGAAGCAAAATTTCAAACGAATACGAAAGAAAACAACGTACTCAAAAGTACCGATGATAAATTACTTTTGAGCAGTATACGACACTCTTGGCACATACTTTGCTTAAAATAAATTCATTTAAACTGAAAACGGTAGTTTTGGGAGGTAACTAACTATCAAAATAGTGAAATCAATTCAGCAAGGAAAAAAACATTAGGTGCTTTTTATGTTGCAAAATGAGATCATTGGTCTCAGTGCGGTAAGTTTTATGGACGCAAACGTTATATGGTTGCCATGAAGAAAGTTGGCCGATTGCAGTGTAGAAAATAAAAATTGAAAAACTTGAACGCGGAATGGCAAAGAGAATATAGCAAATAGAAGTAGATAAATATATAATTTAATAACCCAGGAGGTGTGAGTAGACCAAAGTGTAGGGATAAAATGGTAATAGAAATGAGTTAATGGCACGGGAAAATAATAATGGCGGACAACTTACGAGACATGAATCAAGTATAACCAGTCCAAGAGGAAAATGCGAATCAGTGGATGAGTGCATCATTGTCAGATCTAGTTTTGAAGCTAGTTGTCCGCACGTCCACTCTATCGTCCACAGCGTCAGGAGAGAGCCTGTTGGCATGTAAGAATGCGATCTTCATTACCAAGTGAAAATACTTGTATGCAATCTCACCTAATTTCTTCGTAAGTTCTCTTACATTGTCTTAAAGGCACTAGGCCGTTTGCCACTTTTGTGGTGTTTCTCGCTGGAGGCAGTTGTTTGAAGGTTTGTGAAAAAGTCACAGCTTGAAGCAAGTTGGTCTGTAGCGTAGGAATTCATGAAAATAAGCTTATCCGCGTCCAGTACAGTTCGCGTGTCTGCGCTGGCGGTGTCCTGCATCATATGTTGATGGTCAACGCCCACTGGGGATGAAGAGTCTCATATCGACAACAAAGCTAGTCATTTCCCATGACAACAATAATCTATAACAGTGAGCTATACAGAAAGGTTAAGGTGGCAGTATCACGTTGTATACGGATGACATCGTGTTAAATCTATGATGGTCTCGAGAATAGTCAAATTTTATTAGAAGGGTTAAGATCTCGTTCGGAACGATAACCGCTCGCATATTTTTTATCAATTCGATTTTTCCCATGAACTTTGCCCTCTGATTGGTTGTCATGCTTTTTAGTTCGCTAAATTGCCACATGCTTGAAGGGCTTATTCTGCTACTGCAGTAACCATCTTTGTGCCAATTTAGTTTGAGTTGCTTGTTCCGCCGCATATATCACGTTACCTGCAATTCCATCTTCTTCCTGTTTTAGCCGTCGAGGTTTGTTGTGTTGAGCATAATTGACTGTTGTCAGTTACGAAGTGAACCGATCGTATTACAGAAGCTCAATTGTTTCTGTTCATAAATCCTTAATATCGTAGGCCGTACTGAATCCCAATAAAAAGACACAAAAGGTAACTACAAATTTTTCTTTAGATTCTATAGTGCCAACGCCACTCAACGTTGTAACTCTCCAAATTAGGTGGTTTGTGTCCATGGTTTTAAGCTTTCTGGAATTTGGTGGTAATGATGTGACCTCCTAGCTTGCTTTCTAGTCATATCTCATGGCTAATACTTGAAACCTGATGCGCTGTCGTGATGACCATGTGGGTCGACTTCTGGAGTGACTGGCTTGAGTGAATATTTTCAACAAACAACAGGATTTATGAGTATTATGCGGTCGTAGAAGCACATGGAGAAATGACTGCGACACCCATTTTTCAAAGAGATGGAGTTAAATGGCGGGCGTTAGTTATTCCTGATCTCAACAAAAGTCGTTGAACTGATTGACACTCAGTGATCTGTCTGCACATTACTTCACTCGGACCCACTGACATTATACTGGCTTTATAGGATGACTGAAAAGATAGTTTGCGGTAAAAGCCGCTTTGCTGAGTCCGATATGATTTGTGGGCACACAGTATAAATACGGGTTTTTTTGTAATCTAGGTTTCCTCATGAATTGCACTTTTTCGATTGGTTGCCATTGCCTTTCGTTCGTTTAATGTTCGGAGACTTGAAGGCTGTATTTTCGTAAGTGTAAAAGCAGAGTTGTACCAACCCATTCTGTAGTGATTGTTCTAGCTCGAATAAAAATCTTCACTATAAATTGTCTCTCGCGTGTCAGAAAGTCAGGTTTTGAAGTGTTGTATGCTAGTTGCAGTTACCATTTACTCAATAGAACCGATTGTATCAACGTACTTCAGTTGTTTCAAATCCCTCAATAATTGTAAGTTAATGCAGAACCTAAAACAAAGAGTTGAAACAGAAATAGCTTTCCTTTGAATTTCAAAAGGTCTCAGAATATCATTAACAGAAAAGTCGATTCTGGCCTATATATTCATTTAGTGTAGTTATGACTTTCGGAATGTAGGAAACTCAGTCAAGCGATCCTTTCAAATGTCAGGAAGCATACTTAGACAACACTTCCATATCAACAGACTGGAGTTTGATTGGCTGCAATGTAAAGGAAGCAGATATTTTATCTCGAACGGCTCTGATTCCATGTCTTGATATGACGAAGATAAAGGTATGCTTGCATGGAAAGCGGATGGGTGGCTAAAAAAATTACGACAACTATATAAACCTCCTTAGATGTGCATACAGACTTAAGTGCGAAAACATATTCACAAAATACTCTGTGTAATATCACGCAACAGTCACCACACTTAAAATGCTTCAAACACGACGTAACCAGTGAGTATTGATGTGCACGTACCTCCTAGCGAAGAAGTTTCAAGACAAAGTAGATAGGCGGAAATGATGGTTCAGGAAACGACGTATTATGCTGACTGTGGAGGTACTGTTGCTGTACAGTAAAACTAACAGGATTGGTCAGAGTTTACAAACCCTACGAAACTATTCGTAGTAAACTGCTAATCTCAGTCTGTATCCTGTATTATCAAGTGCTCTTAGACTTTCCGTAAGACTTATGATATTTATGATAACCAGAGTCGTCACTTCATGATGACAAAATCTGTTGTGATGTTCCGGCACAAATTTCAATGTATATAACCCACATTAATTAAGATGCTATCGTACGTCAAAACTTTTAACGATATTGTAAGTTTTCGACTATAATCGAAATGAGTTTACATATGTTTAGCTAATTGTCACAATTCGCTATAAATGACTAGAATTCTTCAATATGAAGAATTTCTAGTCGACAACCTCTCAATTCTGGCTCCCCTGGGGAAAAGCGATCACGCTGTTATAGCCTTCAGTTTCGTCAGCAAAACAGAGCTAAGATATCCCGACAACAACAGGCGCTGGAACTTCAAACGGTTGAATGCGTCAGCTCAACAGGATTATCTACAACAGGTGGATTGGGATGTTCACCCTCAACTTGATGCGGATGCTCATTGGGACTCCTTACTGCACACGCTCTCATGTGCTACTAAGCAGTCAGTTCCTCAAACGGTCCCCAAAAGGCACAAGCAACCTACAATCATCAAAAAACGCACTCTTCGTTTGGTAAGCCGTAAAAGGAACTGTTGGGCAGAATACAAACGAACCAACAACAACAGCGAGTACAGGCAATACAAACATATAAGGAACATATGTACGAAGGCTATAAGAGAAGACAGGCTTCAGTACTAGTTAAAGTTTATGGATAAATTTATTTCCAATCCGAAAAGTTTATTCCGTTACGCAGCCTCTCTTCGTCAAGCCAAAACTGGAGTTTCTCAACTGCTAGGTCCTAACGGCCCGACAGATAATGACGGTGACGCCGCTAACCTCCTGGCTGAGCAATACTCCCGGACATTTCAACCGACCCACATCAACTATACTGATGTCGGCTCTGTCTGCAACTGCACAGGACTTTCCGTAGTGAAACTGAGCGCTGACTTGGTGTTCCGTAAATTACAACACCTAAGAACAGACAATTCTCCTGGTCCAGATATGGTCCACTCTGCTATACTGAGGGAAGCAGCTTCAATCCTGGCAACACCGCTTAGCGTGTTGTTCTCACACTCGCTAAGTCGGGGCAAACTACCGGATATTTGGAAGCTGGCTCATATCACACCAATCTTCAAAGGAGGTCGACGCAGTAAACCTTCAAGTTACCGACCGGTGGCCCTTCTCTCTATACCTTCAAAGATCATGGAGTCCCTGGTATACGATGATATACATGACTATCTGCTGTCCTTAAATTTCTTCTCACCCCAACAGCATGGTTTCAGGAAGGGTTATTCCTGTATGACGAACCTGCTGACCGCGGTGGACAGATGGACAAGTATCGTTGATCGCAATGGGAAGTTAGACATTATTTCTCTAAAGCTTTTGATAGGGTTAACCACACATGTCTTATTAACAAGCTCAAACAATTGGGAATCAAACCACCTTTAATTGACTGGCTCAGTTCATACCTCACAAATCGACATTTTAAGGTCAGGGTAAACTTCAATTTCTCACGCGCTATGGAATGTTCTAGTGGGGTCCCCCAGGGCTCAGTACTAGGACCTCTCCTCTTCCTGATTTATATAAATGATCTTCCTCAACAGGTAACGTCAGACATACTGCTCTTTGCCGATGACGTGAAACTTTGGAGAGAGATACTCAACGAAGAGGATATACAGGCTCTTCAGGAGGATCTGACTCGACTTCAAAGTTGGGCAGATGATAACGGACTTATCTTTAACACTTCAAAGTGTAAAGTAGTCCATCTGCGACACGTCGCAGATTACAGTTACAACTTAGGAAACTCCTCTCTAGTAGTATCCCGAGTCGAAAAAGATTTAGGAGTTCTGGTGCCCTACGACTTAAAGTCTTACGCCAACTGTGACAAAAATGCCTTTAGAGCAAACCTTGCACTGGTAACATTGAAGCGCATTTTTGGTCAGTTTGATGGGAGAACTTTCCACATAATCTTCAATAGTTTCATTCGTCCCCATTTAGAGTACGGGAACATAGTATTCCCTCCTACGCTCCAAAAGGATAAGGACACTCTGGAGCGTATCCAACGGCGAGCCACGAAATCAGTTCGGGGACTCAAATTTAAACCCTACGATGAGCGCCTTCAATCACTCGACCTTTACCCATTAGAGTGTAGGCGTCTTAGAGGTGACATTCTAATGGCTTACAGTATCCTTAACACACCTGGACACCCTCTTAAACACCTACTTAAGCTTAGTCCCAACACTAACCTAAGGGGTAACACCCAAAAACTGGAGATACAACATAGTAGAACGGACTGCAGACACAATTTCTACTCCTTAAGAGTTGTCAAATGCTGGAACTCGCTGCCAGCTGAGCTAGTCCAAGCAACTTCCCAGGAGTCCTTTAAGAGGCGACTTGATCTATCCTTAAGGACTAAGGATAGTATCCTACTGTGATTTACCAATTCATTTTCTATCTCTTTTATCGTTAATATACCTAGGTTCTTGCCTGGAGGTATTGGTGATCCCCTGCTACTAGACACGGAAGCCTGTTAAGCGAAAGCTTCTTCTATTCCGTCCGCAACCATTTGAACCATTTGAATTGTAACTGAATAACTTGTGCTGTCCTGCACTCAAGCTACACTGTACAGTGACTTTGTGCCCTGGGCTATCGAACCTGATGTAAAATGCATCATACTTTGTGAGTTTACCTAGAAAACTGATAGTCTGGACAAGAGTCATGGTTACGAGAACAGAATAAGAAAACAGGTGATAATCAAGTTGCAGAGCCAGTGAAATGTATTTCTGTAGCAATAGTACCTGGATACAGTGAAGGGTTAATCAACTCTGGGTACTAACTGTGGAGTGTGACTTCGATACTACCTGGTTGGTCACTCCATTACCGTCCATTTCTATAAGGCTTTCAATTATTTGAAACGGATCATTTACGTCAGCGACGGACAACTCTGACGTGAACTTCATATCTCCACCACTGATTGGTTAGTACGCTTAGCTATCATTAATGAGTTACGATCTACTTGTTCAGGGCACAAATTTCAGTTTCGTGTGGTCAAAATACCGTCAAATCGACAGCCTTATTTGACTAGCGTTCTGCATTGTTTCACTGACATTATAATGCATTCACGGTTCTTAAACAAACGTTTTCGTGAAGTTTAAAAGTAATAGAATCGATATTAACAGTCGCGTTATAAATTATTGAGAATGTTTATACATTACTCAGTTCTCACGAACAATTAAGTGATAATAGCTAACTTTTATCGTTACCACAAATTAAGACCACGATTGCCATGAGTATATTTATTTTTTAAAAATTATTAAGTTTTCAACCAATTTAAAGGACACAACACTTTTTTCGTCAATCACATAGAAAGAGCGATGATTCCAATTTGTCTGTAAATGTGTCAAAGAACAGATGAAGTGATGAATGTGTGGAGGGCTGCAATGTTTTTCAGGTATTTTAGGGTCTATTACTAACATAACCTGGGGCGATTTTATAATAGCTCGTGAAAACACTAATTATCTGTAGTCATTTTTTTCAAAAAATCGATGGTCAGCAGTTCAATAGTAATAGTTGATCAGACGATACGTAAGTAGCTAGGCTAAGCAAGGTTTGAAATATTGAGTTAGTTACTTACGCCTGTTACTTTCAGTGGAGCATGGAGCGCCGACCAGCATTCTCCAACCCATCCTATCATGGACCTTCTTTCCTGGCTCTATTCAATTGTTGTTCATTCTTCACATATCTGTCTTCATTTCTCGGCGTTATGTGTTCTGTGGTCTTCCCCTTCTCCTGTGACCTTGAGGATTCCAAGTGAGGGCTTGTCTCGTGACTCAGTTTGGTACTATCCTCAACGTTTGTCCTATCCACCTTTAGAGTCTTCCCAATCCTCTCTTCAGTTGCAAGTTGGTTTATTCTTTTCTACGGTTGTTTGTTGCTGATAGTGCTGGCCAACGGATCCGAAGTATTTCGAGTAGACAACTGTTAATAAACACTTTTATCTTCTGAATGATGGTTTTCATAGTTCTGCAGATCTCCGCCCCATACATTAGAACTGTCTTAACATTTGTATTGAAAATTCTGACTTTGGTGTTGGCTGACAGATGTTTTCAGTTTCAGGTGTTCTTCAGTTGTATATATGCTGCTCTTGCTTCGCTGATCCATGCCTTCACATCTACAGCAGATCCACCGTAATCATCAATGGTGCTGCCCAGATATATAAAGGTTTTTACATCTCCCAAATCTCCGTCAAGTGTGGTTCGATTAGTTGTATCGGAGAATCTTGCTTTTCCCTTTGTGTATATTGAGACCTATTGCTGCTGAGGCTGCGTTACACTAGTCGTCTTTTCCTGCATTTATTGTTGCGTGTGCGATAGAAGAGCCAGATCATCTGCGAAGTCTAGATCATACAACTGCATCCTAGATCTCCACTGTATCCCATGCTTCCCTTTAGATGTTGACGTCTTTATGATCCAGTCGATCACCAGGAGAATGAGAAAGGGTGAGAGTAAGCAACCTTGCCTGATACCGGCCTTTACTTCGAACGACTTCGTCAACTGTCCTCCATGAACGATTTTGCAGTTTAATCCATCATAGGAATTCCCTATGATATTGACTATCTT
Organism: Schistosoma spindalis; assembly: GCA_946903255.1. Classification (NCBI taxonomy): domain Eukaryota; kingdom Metazoa; phylum Platyhelminthes; class Trematoda; order Strigeidida; family Schistosomatidae; genus Schistosoma; species Schistosoma spindalis. The sequence goes on from OX336416.1 coordinate 25,005,420, forward strand.
CTGAGGCACGCCGTAGTGTCGAAGAAGCCTCCATAGGGTTGTTCTGTCCACGCTATCAAATGCTTTTTCGTAGTCAATGAAGTTGATGAAGAGTGATGAATTCCATTCAATTGATTGTTCCACAATGATCCGTAGAGTTGCGATTTGGTCTGTGCACGATCTATTCTTACGGAATCCTGCCTGTTGGTCTCGAAGTTGGGCGTCTACGGAGTCCTTCATCCTGTTTAATCATACCCTGTTGAAGACTTTTCCTGTTGTTGAAAGAAGAGTGATTCCCCTGTAGTTGTCACAGTTGCTGAGATCGCCTTTCTTTGGTATTCTGACTAGAAGTCCTTCTTTCCAGTCTTTTGGTACTTGTTCTTCATCCCAGATCTTGCTGAAGAGAGTTTGGAGTATCCTTGCAGTTACCGCTACGTCTGCTTTCAATGCTTCTGTTGGAATGCTGTCTGATCTTGCTGCTTTGCCACTCTTGATTTGTCTGATAGCCATGCTGATTTCTTAAATTGTCGGTGCGCCAACATCAATTGGGAGGTCCGTGAGTGCTGCTTCGATGTTGGGTGTTGTTCAGCTGGTATTGATTGCTGCTTTCTTGTTCCTCCTTTCTTGAATCTTATCCAGTGTATCAACAGTGATCCATTTCCTGTTGCCCAGAACCTCATGACATGTTGAAGTTTTTGCCTCTTTTATCCATTCCCATTTGCTCTCCATGGTAGTTCCCTTTCCATTGAGTAGATCATGAAAGGCCTAGAAGCCATTTCTGAGGGCTATCTTAAATTTGTTGAGTTTGTCAGTATCCCGAAGAGGAGCCGTATTAAATTTTCGTGATATTGTCCGCCCCTTTGTCCAGTGCTTCTTAAATTTCCATTTCATCTTGGCGACTAGCAATTGACGATGGGATGCTATACCGGCTCCTCTCTAGGTTCTCACATCCTCCATCGACCTCCTGAACCTTTTCTTGATGCAGATATGGTCGATTTGGTTTTGCCTAGAGTGACCTACTGAAATCCATGTGGCTTTGTGTAAGCGTTTATTTGGGAATATAGTCCCGCCTATGACCAGTTTATTGAAGGCACATAGGTTTGCAAATCTCTCACCATTTTTGTTCCTTTCTCCCAGTCCGTGTCGTCCCATGATCTCTTCATATCCGGTGTTGTCCATTCCAACCTTGGCATTTGAATCTCCCATCAGAATGGTCGGGTCCTTTGTTGGGCACTTCTCGACGATTGACCGCAGCCTATCGTAGAATTGATCTTTAGCGTCTTCATTGTAGTCGTTAGTAGGCGCATAGCATTAGATGACGTTCATTGTAGTGCCCTTTTTCTTTGTTTTGAAGGTGGCTTTGATGATCTTGGGTCCGTGAGATTCCCATCCTATAAGCGCCTTTTGTGTTTGTTTGGATAGCATCAGTACAACTCCTTGTGTGTGGGGGACATTTTCTTCTTCATGACCGGAGTGTAACAGAAGTTTCGCTGAAGCTGGTCGTTGTTGCTCAAACTACTGCCAATGCTCATTACATTCACACAAAAAGTAAACCGCTGAAGAGCATGATATTTGAACAGATGTTTGTGATGTTTCCGTGACATTTGGTTATAAGCCCAAACCACAAGGTCTAACTGTCAATCAAAATCGTGAGAACTTTAAGTGACATGTGAAGTTTCTAAACCGCCAACAAATGTTCCATGCAACTTTGTACAATGAAGAATATGTCATAAAATCATATTTGTAGTAGTTCATGGATGGTCTGTGGTCCATGAACCAGAAGATTGTCCTCAGAAGAAAAAGAATATTTGATGACGGTGGTACTGCAATCACCATCGCAAGATGAAGTAATATATACATATATATATAGCTCCTCCCAAATCATTACGTTTTATCCTCACTAGACCGTTAAAGTTTTCAGCCACTTTAGATGATACAAAAAAGTTACCATCCATAACATATAATGAGCTCAAATTTATCTAACATGTATTCACAGTATCGGTTCATTATTGCAATGTTACAGTGGCAGTGAACAAAGAAACCACTGGCCGACTCCAGTCGGTGATGAGCAAGAGATTCAAGGATCGTTCCTGCACCCTGCCTCACTAGATCGCGCTCCTTTTAACCTGATTTTGAAGCGTTTTCTTCCTGTTTTTCAGTCTTTATAATAGTATTGCTGAGAATGAAAATCTGTTTAAATGTGCGATCTTCAGAGCTGGGCAAGATATTGACTTTTGGTTTGTTAATTACGTAAACAGTTTTGTACACACTATTCTGAGGTGACTTTCCTATTTCTTCAATGATAGTAATTAAGGTTTTGGGAATTCGATTGCTGATGACATCGGTCCTCTCAGCTGTCATTAGTCGTTCCATAATATATCATTATTTCACGATGATTTGTGTGGCACCTCCTAGAGAGTATAAAGAAATATGTGATAAAAGGCATTTAAGCCTGTTTGTATAATGTTTTTAGACGTAAGTCACTGAGTGCTATCCGTATAACATTTTTTGCGGTATTTTGTGGAGTTCATTATTGTAGTTGAATAAATACATTTTATTCCCATCAAACTAATTTCGGTGTCAGCTGTTTAGTTAGCATCGCGCGAATTGTAGAGTCGAAGTTTCACCACTCATCATCCACACCAGTAGTTTAAAGTTCATACCTGACTTTTAACCTGAAGTGTTTAACAAATTTGTGACTAGCCATATAAATTTTGGAATCACAATCTATTTTCGCGTAATTACTGAAGTGCAAATATTTAGTAACACCAACTGATCAGTAATTTTCTTAAAAATTGAGAAATCTAGTGTCTGTCTAACTAAAAATCTCTAAAGTCGAATTAATCAAACCCATTTGGTCAAAAACACAGGTAATGAATTTTATATCAGCCATTAACACAAATTTTAATTAAGTTGATCTTAGTGAAATCAAATAGGTGACCACAGTATGGTATTTGCAAACAACTCAACGATACTAAGTTTAAGCAAGCCAAAAGTGATAAAAACACACGAATAGAAAAAAGAATAATCGGTATAAAGTAAAAACATATAATCATAGGAAAAATATACAGAGTGATTTTGCAATGCAATTACACAAGGACATTTCAAAATATATTCTATGGATGCCTCGGCTAGTAATCCTAATAGTTAGGTTAAATGTGTCTTTCGAAAAGACGCTGCTCAACAAAAGGAAGGGACAGACACGCGAAGGTCAAATGAAAATTGGCAAGCACACACAATTATTGTTTTAGGAAAGATGAACGGGCTCAGACTGAACAAAAATAACTGTCTTGGTTTCAACCATTCTACCAAGCAACGTCATGATTCACCATCAAATTTTCCATGTGTCCTGTATTTAAAAATGAATGCGTGCGTAGATGTCCCAGTTAAAGCAACTATGAAGGGAGCATTCATCCCAAACAACCAGATCTATCACACAATTGCTCAACCTTGGTTTCGTAATGCTAGTAATTACCCTAACATGTTTGTCCACCAGCAAAGGAGAACGCAGTTGAAGTTCTTGGGAATTACTCGATATTTCAAATCGCCAGTGAAAAACGGGAATATATAGTTATTGGTAGGTAGCATGAGAAAGCACGGAAGATTAAGGTAGAACGCTGATTAACCCTTAGGCAAGATTATCTGCAAAATACCATAAATTTAGGTAGCATTTCTTGCAACAGTCGATAAGCAGTAACTACCTATTATGAAACTATGAAATTTATACACCAAATAAATCCCAATGTGACATTTAGCGAATCACTCAATGAAAATTTATGTATCCTAATTAGCGTCATTATCCATGACATCTTTAGATGAAAACGATCTCGTATGCTTACGTAGAAGTTCAAGCTCAAGCATACACTTCTTTTTAGATTAAAAAAGTTCTAGTAACTAATTTCCATACGCGAAAAATATTCGTCCAAAATATCTATTTTTGATTACCATTATTCCTCATGTTCTGTTATCATTTTGAATGAACATTGTTATTTTGTGTTGACCTCCCTAACAAAGGAGCTTAATTTTTTGGTGCTCCATATCCACTCTAATGAGCGCAGCCTAAGTCGATTTCAAATGCTTTCTTATAGCTTTGCTTTCCCAATAAAAGGAAGTTTTCCAAATTGAATTCTGCAATAAAACCACGAGACTAGTAATTTACGTAATAAGAATCACATATCAACAAACACTGATGGTGGGAACGATGACTTCAACTCACCTAGATTTGAAAGGCAGAGCATTTTGTCTGTTTTAGGCTCATTGTGATTGAGGGAGAGGCAATCGAGCAGTGAAACTATGTTTGTTTTTCTACGCTCGCCACTCAGACTTATGTTTCCAATTTTATGGTGATTTGGCTATTCTACTAAGATAACTTATAACATGCTACTTCAAAATTTTACATCATGACCTAGCAGCTGGCATCAGATGAAAAAACGAAAAGAAAAATCATACGACAAAAGATATACTTATTATCGTTTCTTGACACTTCACTCTTCTGATGCGCTTTCCATTTTAATAAACGACCTTTCTTATTATGACTTTGACTCCTCTTCTATCACTTAAACCCGATCCATCTAGTTACATATCACAACGCATAGTACTTTATCACTGTATTCACTTATCTAGAGACTCTAACCATATTGCACTCTAGCAAAAACAGTTACCATGCAATTAATCTGCTAATTTGTCATACCATTGTCTGTTCCACTACAAACGTTTGGGCATTGTTTGTGATTTATATTCAAATTTCTTTCTGCTCCTTTATTTCCCCTCTATTCCAAATCTACACTGTCAATCCACAGCAATGAAGCTTTTTACGCTCGAAACAAATGTATTTTATCTATTTTCAAAGTCACATCTCATACCAAGCGTCATATAAAAGACTTCATAACAATCATGAACCTCCTATACAGTTGTAATGCAGTATTACATGTCATCACCAGGACTCTAACACAGTAATACCAAGTTCGAACTTAGTGTGTAATGTGGACGAGATGAAATTTATGAACAGATTTTAAAACTGCACTCATATTGCAATACTAAAGCATAGACCTAATCATTAACTCCACGTGGCATTTTTATGGCTGTTCTGTTCGTTATTTTTATTGGTTTTACTTGTGTAACAACCGTACCAAGTGTGACTGAAACGGTGTGTGAAGCTAATAGGACGCCAATCAGTAATATCTGGTAATTTCTTGAACGATGAGCTAAATTCTGAGAGAAACATTTCATCTGATATTCTGTAACATTGATTAGATTTTCTTGTCCTCCCTGACTAGTGTCGCCTGACCACGTGGTGAGATGCAAGTCCGCAAGGATTCCCAATTCTTGAAGTATCATGGATCACCAGACATTGATGGCTTACCTTAGGTCATTTTTAGGAATAGTGGTGAACGTCTAGTCATGGAACTGGCAGAGACAATACTCACATCTATCTTTCAAGGGGGTTAGAAACGCAACAAATACGGAGGATGTGTATACTTTCAATTAGATCTAAATTATTGATTCCTGTGAAATTTTGCCTCGCGTTAAGCGAATTGATCATATCTTCATACTTAACTAAATGCAAAAATATTCCTTATCTACTATAGGCTCACGACCGATATGCTTCTTGATATCAGGATTTCTTATGGCTTGCCAGTTAAGAATGGTCTTTGAAACGGTTTGGTGAAGGGTGTGACTGAATTTATTGTTTTTTTGAGGGCTTGATATACGATCATCTCATGGTGAGTACACACAACCACCTTTATACACTGTTCCACTATGGCGGTGGCGTTGTCCTGGGTTGTCTAATCCCTCCAATCCTCATCAACTTTGCGTTGATGACACGGCTAAAATGAAAGTAAGTTTTAGTGTTGTTCATGTTAATTCAAGTAAGACGTTTCAACCTCGAATGTGGGGATGATATTGCTTTACTGGGTGATAATTTTCAAACAAAACCATCCACATAATCAGTTGAAAGCCCAAACAATTTGTGACAGCTAATATATACCTGCAGGTGGTCGCTTGTATATTATCCAGTTGTTGCTTAATGAGAACTCAGAAGGGAAGACACACTGGGTGTTCCTTTTTTGTTGTCTACTCCCACTGACTCCAACCAGTGTCAGAAGATTATTATGTACATATCTGACTCTTTCAGTGAGCTCTAAATCAGCAGGTTATTTTAAATTCTAGTTATGAACAATGAGTCAAGATAAAAGATGCATAGGTGGGTTTTTCAGTTCTAAACTTCAGTCAACAGATAATAACGTCTGATTTCCTATGGCAATTTTCAGACCGTCGCTTATTTTTATCAAGCATAAGGAAAGATCTTCTCACTTAGCTTTTAAACAACTACTGGCAAGTGTATTTTAGTGTGTACGTATATATGTACATACATGCATTTACCTTATTATTTAACTAATCTGTCCACTCCCACCATTTTCTTACTCCCATTCGCTGTTCTCATACATTTACTGTTGTTTTTCACTGCGCTCTCGCTTCGTCTTCAATTCCACAACTCACTGAAGTGTGCGGCATATTAATTTCATATATATTTGTACTAATATCAATGTATTTAAGTTAGTGATATGAAGCAATGTCAGTCCCGCTCTCCATTCCTACTCCTCCAGTTGGTCTTCTGAATTTCTTACCCATTCACATGTGGTCTGCCAAGGTTTTCATAATGCGATACTATGAAACCTATAGAGTCTTGTGAGCGTTTTTGTTGACATACGTGCTGCTGTCAGTAAGCCCCTTGTTGAAGGCTCATACATCTATCAGTCTCTAACCATTCACACTTAATTATCGCTGTCTATTTCCCTCCATTATGTGCAAAGATGCCACAGGTATTCATAGTTTGACAACACATTTACACGAAACATCGAAGTATGCCAACCCAGTGAAATTAGAAGTGAAGAGATTCGAAGATACTTAGTCGATCAATTCTCCGACGTCAGTAGAGATTTCGATACGAAGTATGCCGACAACGTAGAGGTATTTGGTTGCTTGGGAGCGTATGCCTCTAGCTATGAATAATGCTTCTATTTGGGCGAACCAAATCCTAGGGTTGTTAGCACCATATGCAGGCAGTCTGAATTCAGAAATGTCATTACCTGAACTTAAAATATTATCGTCTGAATGCGACATAGTAACGTCGTAGCCGATGGACTATCACGAAAGAATATAAATGCGCTGGTACGTAAACAAGACAGAGTTATTAAGTACAAATAGAGATGTTAGTATGTATCAGTAAAACGTTATAAACACAACAAAAATTAAAGACCTTACTTAATTAAGCAGGTTCGTGCGTGTTCCGGTTGACTTTGGTGTCAAGATTCACAATTATAGATGACTGAAGATTCCAGTAAGATTGATGTACTTCGAGTGATATAACCAAAAGTAGAATATGATATAATTTGGTTGTAGACTATAAATGTAGACGGTAGTTGATTTAGAGTCCAGTTAAGACAATCAAGAGCAATGAAGAACAAGAGATATATGCGTAGCAGTGTATTTGTTGGTAGGTAACAACGTGTATCATGCTATGAGTGTAACACGACGGAAGAAAATGTGTTCAAGGTCATACAGTTAAACAACATGTACAATCATTTAATGATAAATGTACATACAGTAAAAAATTGACAGAATAAATACAAATAACATCAAAAACTGTTTACAAAATAAACTTAACATGCATATCTCCACAGGTCCAGTAAAACTAGTGCGATCAGCATCAAATCTGGAAGACTTAAAAAACTATTTCTTCTGAGGGTTTACTTACCTCTACACGTGCTCAAATCCGTTACCTTTTTCTCCCTTTTTGACGTTTTAGTCGCGGTGATGAGTAAAGTTATTTGAACTGATATGTAACTTATGGCCATCCGAGGATAAATAGCTATTGCTATTACACTAACTGCAGGATTTCAGGACTGTTCTATGCGTACTCTATTAGTAATGAATAGACAAGAATTTAATTGTGAGGAAAGTCAGTGAATGCATAAGGAGCAAAATAATGTAAAAAGTGATTATCAAATAGCATATGTACTATTACCTTAACAGTGTAAATTAAGACCCGGACTTCTAAGCTTCATTGTACGTTTTCTCTTCAGGTTTATCGAACGTATGTGTGACTCTGCATTTTGTATAAATCACGTATTATTTGGTTTCTGTAGATGCATTTGTTCAACATGTTGGGTGTTTGTATTTACATCATTAGCATCTAGAAATAACATCTGAGATTTCTCAACATCCATGTCTAAACCCTCCATGGATGGTGGAAAATCAATTTTTTAATGTTGCCGCCCAACATTACAAGTACTTTATATATAGGTGAGAAATTATGATAATTAGAAGTATTTGAATTATAGTATGAACTAAGAATCCCAGGGATAACGCAATTGAATCAAGAAGTACTACACAAGCACTAACGAATGTACTGTATTTAGAATTCGAAATCAAACATTCAACAAGTACCAAGGAGTCATTAGTTCATTCAAACACCACATCCGCCACAGCTTAAACTAGAGTCTAAGTGTCTGTAATCAATTGTACGTCTTGTCCTCAAGTTCATGCTGTGTCTGTCCGACAATGTATTGGATAAAGACTCTGTATTATCTAGAATGCACTCATTATTATTAGAATAAACAACTGAAATCGGAACAGACTCACTTGATTTCTGGGATTGTGTACAATCATCATGTCCGTTGAGTACTGAAAGTACTGCTACCTAGAATTTGAACCATAGACATTCAGACTATCCTCCCCCACGAAATAATGTCGGATCTTCATATCCCCAAGTTATGAATAATGTGGCTTCATTTAAATCATCCTTCTCAATTTGACTAGAGTAAACATTGGAAGTGAATTTATGATAAGGACAAACAATAATTGATATGGAATCATTTGAATTGTAATCAGACTGTAACTCATTTAATACTCGTGCTTCGCATTGAACAAGTTTCTCACAAGAAACAAATGCATCATGAGGACAAACAATATTTGATATGACATCAAGATTCGATTCTTCTGAAATAGTTTGCTCGAATTTATTAAGAATGTCATTGCAGAGTAAAGGATCGTTAGAAAAATCAGCATCTATCAAAACTACATCAGTTTTTTGATCATCATTAGGTTTATTAGAAATATTTTCACCAGATTTGTAAGAAATTTCACCAGAAATATGTGAATCATTAGGAAAAACCATATCTGGTACAATAACATGAGAAATCTGATAGGTTGATTCATTAGAAATTGTTGTCTCGCAAGAATCTTGAGTTTCATTTAACTCTGAACTGCTATATGACTCTAAACTGTCTTTTGAAATCGTCGATAAAGATAAATGATCATTATAAATATTCAGATTAATAGAATCAGAATCAAAAGACTTAATATTAGTTGCAGCAACATGAACAGTAGTATTACAAACTGACTGAATATGTCCAAAATCAACACATTTAAAGCACTTACAATTACGAAATTTACATCAATTAAAAGGGTGGAACCTGCCACAGCACAAACATTGACCAAACTTGTGCCCATCCTCGTCAACTGCATCGCAATTCCCAAATGAATTATCTGCATAATCTTGAGTATACACTGGGATGGGGTGACGTAATGTAGTAGAATTTTTTATATCCTCATGAATTATTTTACGAAATCTCCCTTTACCGCATTCGAAATTTGTATACTTAGCATAGTCTAGAAGTAGTTCCTTGAGAGTTGTATAAGGAAGAGAAATGGGCTTTTCCGGTAAAGCCAAAATTTTTATTAAGCTATATGCTTCTTTTCCGATGAATGTGAGAAAATGTGCCACAATATTAATATTCTCATCATCTTCCTTGGTCATAGCCCAGATTTCGAACCTTTCAAAGTAATCCTCATAAGCATCAAAATCCGAATGAATATCTAACTGTTCCATCGCAGGCCCCATCGCGACGCCAATATGATAATTTGAAGTAATTGAATTATAGTATGAACTAAGAATCCCAGGGATAACGCAATTGAATCAAGAAGTACTACACAAGCACTAACGAATGTACTGTATTTAGAATTCGAAATCAAACATTCAACAAGTACAAAAGAGTCATTAGTTCATTCAAACACCACAGAAATCCATCTTTTTAATAAGTTTTAGAGAGTCATTGTCTTTGAAGAACGCTTAGAATACATATATTACAGCAAGTACGCTTTTACTCCGCTCTCCAGTTCAATAAATGTTGTAGCATGAAAAACTAAAAAAGTTTAATGAATTGCTATCAGTCTACATAAAGATAGGACTCAAACCTGGACGGGTTATCAATAAACATTGAGATGCGCTAACCGTAACAAAAATGCATTTTGAGCAAAACCTTACACTGGTAACAGAGAAACGCATTTTTGGCCAGTTTGACGGAAGAACTTTCCACATAATCTTCAACAGTTTTATTCGTCCCGATTTAGAAAACGGAAACATAGCATTTCCTTAATCACTCCAAAAGGATAATGACACTGGGGGGAGAGATACGCAACCAAGACGATTCACAGGCACTTCAGGAGAATCTGACTCGACTTCAAAGTTAGGCAGACGACAACGGACTTACCTTTAACACTTCGAAGTGTTAAGTAGTCCATATGCGGCATGTCACAGATCACAGTTACAACTTAGGAAACTCCTCTCTAGTAGTATCTCGAGTCGAAAAAGATTTAGGATGAAGATGCCACAGGTATTCGGAGTTTGACAACGCTTTAACCAGTAACACCTAATATGAAGCGCACCCACCAAGTAAAATCAAAAGACAGAAGCAAGGGGATCGAAGATATATTTGATAAGCTATCAATATATCGAGGATTGTTTGCACTAATCTGGCTAGCGATTGCGGCAGATGTTGAACACGGCGTTCCCACACGTGATCTGGTGCGGATGCTTGACCGAGCGCCTTCAGCTAGATGAGTCCACTAAAACTGTGGTCAGCATCCAATGTCAAAACTTACAGAGCTATTTGATTTTGGGGAATTATTTACCGCTACAGATCACTCCCCCCCTAGTGGGGTAGTGATGACCCTGAGACGTGGCCAGCCAGAAGTTTAAACCCAACGAGTTGTTCGTTGGTAAACACTCTTCTGATAGCTTGCTATGTTTAGCAGCGTCTGGTCGTCTTTCCTTACTATAATGGACCATGATGTACAATATAGTAAAAAAAGGTACAATGCAGATTTTCGTTTCTCGCAACTTCATCGTTCTTTTCATCGTCTTTTCCAGTCGTCCTGGAAAAGAAAAGAAAAATATGTGAGTGCATGTCGGAATACACTAGTTGTCGTGGCATTTTTTTTAAAAACCTTAAGGGCAGGCAGTTACGTTAAGTTACCTACAAGAAATCTGTTTTTTACAGTAGAAATGCCTTTTAAAACCCTTTCAATTGAAAATTACTGTGAATAGTGGTGGAATGACTATGGCATCAGTAAGATGATTAACAAACTAGAACTCAACTGAGTTCTAGTTTTGCATGAAACTTTGTCGTTTTTGAAGCTTCGACGAACCTGAGACTACAGTCTCAGATGATGATCGTCCTTCAACTGTCCGTAAACACAGAAAATCTACATTACCACCGAAAGTTCTCATGCTGTGAACCAACCCAGTCTTCCGATTTTGAGGTTTCCCCCAGTCATAAGAAAATTCGTAATGTACCCCAATGCGGAAATATCGAGGAAAAACCCAGGACCAATGGGTATCGCTGAAAAATTCCAACCACATTAAAACACAATTATATGAATAAAGAATATTCTTTTTCGAAAATGTCTCATCATGTTCTACAATTATATATATCCAAATTAATAACCCATAAAACCGACCAGTTTTAAGGCAGAGTACATCGATCAGAACTGTAACATGTGAATCAAGGATTATTTGTCATATAAAATAAAATCGTTAATGTTTTGGTGACTAATATAAAGTATTAACTTAAATAAGCTTATACATTGAATGAAATTGTAAGAGAAATGATCAGAATAAATATGGTCAACATGGGGTGAGAGAGAGAACAATGTAATTACAAATCGGAAATTATGTAATATGTAGAATAATATGAATTGAGCAAGAATTAGTAAATAGGTGTGGATGTTAAATATCTCAAAAACTTAGCAAGTAGAATAATAATAATAATAGTGACAATGTTAAGATGTTTGGATAAGTTAAAAACTAAAAAATGAACATTAATCCGATAACGTCACCATGTCATGAAATTGATTATTAACTAGTTGGACCTGAAATTGACTGAGTAAAAGGAGCGGCTGGACATAGTTCGTTGGGATGCAAAGTTGTGGCTATTTAATCCAAATAGCAGTTGCTTTAGCCGTCTGCAGGATTTTATTTTACCCGACAAACAAACCTTGATTAACGCGCTACAATTTTAAATGATGTTCTCTGTCCTAAACCTGACCAATTTTATGGATTAATAATTTGGATAAATAATTATAGAACCAATGGTTATGTTGGTAATTGCCCAAATTTAGGTGAAAAACCCTAATATCTGTTGCGCAGTTCTGTGAACATGAATTTACTATTTAGAGTACTGCTTAAGCTTTCTACTACGTAATTACAACAAATTATAATATTCGGTTACATGATAACCAAGTTCACCACGCATTCCAGTACCATTGTTTTGACCTTGCCTTAGTATGTCAAATAGACATGAGAGAAAATAGCGTCCGTTGAACGCTACTCTTCAAAAAAACTTAAGCCACGAAGGTGAGTGACTGTTAATATTATAAAGTTCGACTACTCCTGTCGAGCTTGACTGCAGCTGTTTCTTTTAGACTAATAGTGAAAAATGCAACGAAAGAGATGAGGGCGATAAGGACCATCCTGATGGGAGACTCAAACGCCAAAGTCGGAATATACAACACCGGATATGAAGATATCATGGGACTGCATGGACTGGGAGAGAGGAACGAGAATGGTGACAGATTTGCAAATCTACGTGAAATCAACAAATTGGTTATGGGCGGAACAATATTCCTACACAAACGCATACATAAAGCTACATGGGTCTCACAGGATCAAACCACAGAGAACCAGATAGTTCGTATTTGTATCAATAAAAAGTTCCGAAGGACAATGAAAGATGTGAGAACCAGGAGAAGAGCGGATATATCTTCAGATCACCACCTGGTTGTGTCCAGGATGAAACTGAAGCTAGAGAAGAACTGGACAACTGGACAAACAGAACTACAAAGGTTCAATACAGCCTTCCTTCGAGATACTGACAAACTCAATGAATTCAAGATAGCTCTGAACAACAGGTTCCAAGCCTTACAGGATCTACTGAAAGAAAAAGAAACTACTAAGGAGAACAATTAGAAAGGGACTAAAGAAGCATTAACTTCAACGTGTCAGATGATGGGCCGCAACAAGCATCATCATAAGGAATGGATCTCGATAGAAACCCTAGTCAAGATTCAAGAAAGGAAGAACAAGAAGACAGCAATTAACAACAACAGTAGCAGAGAAAGCCGATATACCGACCGAATACACAAAAGTATAAAAACGAGCGAAGAACGTTAGAGTTGACAAGCAGAAATACGTGGAAGAGCTAGCAACAACAGCGGAAAAAGCTTCAAGAGAAGGAAATATGAGACAGCTATATGACACAATGAAGAAGCTAGCAAGGAAACGTAGCAAACCAGAAAGACAAAGAAGCCAAGACAATCACCGAGATTCAAGAACAGAGGAACAGATGGGTAGAATACTTCGAGGAACTCTTGAATAGACCTGCTCCATTGAATTCACTGCACATCGAAGTAGCATCTACATCTAGTTGCTCAAGTCTGCCGCTTATTTCGGCTAGAGAGTTTTGTAGTTAACGGATATCAGTGATATATCTATCAGTATTTTCATGTGTATGAGACGAACTATTGGACTCTTTGGTTTTTGAAATTTTAGATTTAAGTTTTGGTAGAACGTACTGTCTGGTAGACTGTGTTGACGTTTCGATGCACATGGGTATAGTGTCTTGTATGTCAACCAGTCTGACAGTTGGCATACTGCACGCAGAGATGGAGGGGCAGTAACATGGGGATTCAGGTGATGTTAGAGACATTTGTGTACAATGCGCATATTGTTCACTTGTTAAAGTTTTGACATTGTCAGGTACTTAGTCGTCAGTCATAGTGAGGACCGGAGTCAGGCAAGGCCGCTTACTCTCCCCCTTCCTCTGATGGTCGACTGGATTATGGAGACCTCGATATCTGAGGGGAAGCACGGAATACCATAGACAGCTCGGGATCAACGAGAAAATTTGGAATTCGCAGATACCCTGACTCTTCTATCTCATACAAACGAACAAATACAGGTGAAGGCAACTAGAGTAGCAGCAGCCTCTGCATCAGTAAGCCTCGACATACACAAGGGAAAATGCAAGATCTCTAAATACCACACAACGAACACCAACCCAATCACACTTGATGGGGATATTCTGCAAGAAGTTGAAACTTTCACGTACTTGGTCAGCATCATTGATGAAGTTGGAGGATTTGATGCAGACGTAAACACAAGGACATTATTACTAGGATCAAATTCAGAATCCTTAATACGAACGAAAAGAGAGTTTTACTGTACGGAGCTGAGAATTGGAGAACTACAACCATCATCAATTAGGTACAAATGCTTATAAATAATTGTCTACACAATATACTCAATATCCGTCAACCGGAAACCATCATCGATAGCCTACCGTGGGAAACAACAAACCAGAAGATACTAAAATGGTAACGTTAGCTTTAATGAGAAAAAACAAAAGTCTTGTTGACAAAAGGATTTTTCGTATTGAACAGTTATATAACCAAATGAATTCAACTACATTGAACTCATAAAGATCTGTTGCTTTGAGTACTAAGAAAATAGATTTGAAACAGAGATACACATAAATTTTAAAGAAGATTTATGAACATTCATCGTCTACATATCGTTATTGTCCGGATCGTATAATTGAAATATAAAGGATCAAAAAAAAGTCAAACTCCGAAGACTAGCATTTACAGCAACCCCCGTTTTAGACGACTGATAAGATGAACCATTTTCAAAGCCGGACCCAATTTAATCTTCATATAATTACGCAGTGATTCCATGCTAAGAAGAAGAAGTGCTTGGCCATCTATTTCCTATAACAGAAGAGTTATAATACATCTACTTATTTTTTTTAAGTCTTCATACACATAATACAATATCAAATTTATGGATGCACTGACCACACAGTATATTGGCAGAAAGATACAAACTTTACAATGGAAAAAAGGTACGAATACTTAATGTATAACCATAGAAAACCATCATAAGTGTTCGTTTAACGTCTCAAGAGCTAACGATGTGCCTTTATTAGACAAGTAAAGCCTGAGGGATCTGACCGAATTCAGCTAATTTTACTTATACTCGTATGTCAGGTTCTGTTTTGCGTATAACTGAATGACTAGTATTACAACTACTGAAATTAGATAAAATAAAGTACTAAAAGCGGTCATCAACTCGGATTAACCAGAGACTCCAATATTAATATATTATTTTTCACTAGTTTATTTAAAATACAGCTAAATAATAGTATGAAGATAGCTAGTGAAGATACTAGCACTAGAGATTAATTCGTCAAAAACGGTTCTTGACCGACTACAACATAAAAAATCGGTTACTAGTGTTTCAAGAGGTAAATATTGCGCATAACCGGTGGACAAAGCTAATATGGTTTGTCATAATTGGAGGTTTATCGAAAAAACCAAACTAATTATTCTCTGTAATAAATACAAGCATTAGTATTAACTGACGTTGTCCAGCTAATTATAAGACTAATAAACTTGAGAACTGCACGATTAACTGATGCGATTTGTACACCACAATAAGGGGTATTTTTACTATCAAAGTATCGGTGTTACAACACAAGGTTGATTGAGAACGTTAATCAAGTTTTTAATCCAGCAGTAATACGAAAAAATGTAACTTGCTAGGTAACAAAAGATTTCATCCAGAACTAAAAACATCCTAAATTAGCATATTGCGTTTTCCAGTCTCAATTTGATACCTGACCTACTTCGTAAGACTTCTGGATTCCTGTACACAAAGCATCGTTCGTGCTGGAAAAAACACCATAACATAAAACCTGAGGACTAGTAATTATTTGTAAAATAAAAGAATGACCCACTTTGGTTTGAGCTATGGAAATAAGTAAGAAAAAACGGACAGCATTAATGATGACAAAAAAACATACATGATGTTTGAATTTTTCCGCTGCTTCAAGGAGAGTAGCATCACGAGCCGTAATGTAGTTGTATACTTCTTCAATGGTCCACTGAGTAGGATTAGGAAAAGGAAACGATCCTAAATCTGAAATTTTATACACAAACAGTTAAAACTGATGAGTGAAATGTCTCTTGTTAGTCGTCTGATACATAATTTTGATAAGTGAATTATGGCCAGCAACTTCAAACTATCGTTTGTATGCGTATTGTGTTTTTCTTTGTCTAATATTTTTCGACCAATATACTTCACTTGACTTGAAGTGACTGACAGTTGGATGCAGAAGAATAAACAAATAGGCTTTATCGAAGTTAAACGTAGAGTACTCATTATGATATTGGATCAGTTATTGTGAAATTTCACCAACTAAGATATCTGAGACATGAATTGAGAGAATACAGCCTTTCCATAAGTCGATCCATAATATAGTAAAATATTTACATAAATAATAGAATAAAAATATTTAAAAAATACATTTTATTTAATTATTTACTACTTCCGATATGAATAATAGGAAACTGTGGCGTTGATGTATGCCCGTGAGATAGATCAAAAGCATCTTAAAGTATTTGATCCCGCATTTCATACACTAAGCAACAAACCACTTTAAGTAACTCACTATCATTTCATCTTCAGCGATATTTGTAGTTCTAATTATAGGTGTTTTGTATACATCAATAAACTAACAATTAGTGACTACGTGAAGTGATGTAATATACTGAGCTGTGTTTTTAACTTTGTTAATATTAGAATCAAATCCTAGTCACCACTGTGTGCATTTAAAAAATGCCAACTTCTAGACGTTTCCGACCTTATCCCTCCATTTAGTCAATGCCGGATATCATATAAATCGTGTCCAATAAAGGCTACCACAACCCAAGGAAGCCTATATGAAGATAAGTTACTTTTAGCACAACTGAGCTTCAAACTAATGGCCTCAGTCAGTAGAAGTGTTAAGATGATCAGAATTACCAAACGCATAAGATAAGATTATTATCTATCACACGTACTGGAGATTGTGAAATGTACGATACAGAGAATTCACAATTATAATAGCATCATTTTCCTTATAGAATAAATTAGCTATTAACAAAAAAATTGATGTCTCACTCATGATTTTTAACTCAAAAACGGTTATATATATATATATATATATATATATATATATATATATATATATATATATATATATATATATATATATATATATATATATATATATATATATATATGGGCAAAATATATCTGGCCACTTGGGTTTATTTTACAGCAAAGAATGAGTAAAGGTAAGTTTAGTTATGTTGGGGACGATAAATTCCCCAAAACTCACATTGTAAAATTATCGATTAAATGTTGAATATTTGAATAGCAATCAATTGATGAACTTATTGACGAATGTTAATAATTTAAATGACAATATCGATTATATATTTTGTATATATATACGTTTTAAATTGTTTTGGTGAGTCGCTCATTTTCTGGTTGTTGCAGAATAAACTTCTCATTTCAAGCTTGGTCTTCTCACTCTAGATAGCGGGGCTGGGACGCGTCAATAGATAGCTTACTGGACCTTGGTCACCGAATCCTCGATCTCGTTCTCAAACTACGTGAACCTCTCTCTCTCTCTCTGTCTTCAAACCCTAACAATTGGCGACGGTAGTTCGGAAACATGGATCCGTCCAAACTTGAATTATTACTCGAGCAGCAGATGAAACTTATTCAGATGTTAGCAGATACAAAATCTACGTCTAATACTCAACCAAGCAGTTCTAATCCTACTACTACCGCACCATCAGTGGATGGTATCGCTAACAGCATCTCCGAGTTTCATTACGATCCGGAATCCAATGTCACATTTGATATGTGGTTTCGACGTTACGAAGACTTATTCAAATTTGACTTTGCTAACCAGGATGATGCTTGGAAGGTCCGCTTGCTGCTTCGAAAGTTGGGTCCTAGTGAACTAGACAGGTATTGCAACCTAATTCTGCCTTTAAACCCACGCGATCGCTCATTCTCGGACATTGTTCAGTCATTGAGCCAACAATTCGGAGACAACTCCTCACTATTCAATGCGCGCTATCGATGTTTGAAGCTCACTATGAACGAAGATGCGGATTTTCTCACACACGTGGGTATTGTCAACCGAGAATGCGAACGCTTCCGGTTGAAGTCGCTTACTGAAGACCAATTTAAAGCACTCATTCTCATCTGCAGCCTTCAATCGCAGTTCAGTGACATTAGAACACGTTTGCTAAGTCGATTGGACCAAGACCCAAAACTAACCCTTAATGATATTGCAAACGAATATCAACGCCTAATCAATCTACAGCGTGACACTACGATGGTCCGGCGTGGTGGTTCAGATCTTACCGAAGTTCATGTAGTCCAACAACCACCCAACTCACATAAAACTGCCCCAGCGACATCCAGTTCAGGTCAACAGACAAAAACAAGTCCTCCTGCTCCATGCTGGCACTGTGGTGCATGGCATTTTGTTCGACACTGTCCATATAAACAACATCGGTGCAGGAAATGTAATGCGGTGGGTCATAAAGATGGTTTTTGTCGAAAAAAGAAGCCGAGCAACTCCAGAGGTACCAGAAAGCCTACGCCTAGATCCAACACGAATTCGTTGAGTCTAATAGCAAGCTGTCAGAACTCAACCCCAGGTGAGAGGAAATTTATTACCCTTAATATTAATGGGCGCCCGTTCAGATTGCAAATAGACACTGCATCTGACGTAACAATTCTCTCACGAAAATATTGGATCAGAATGGGAAGACCACGCACGATGCCAACAACACAGAAACCTCGAACTACATGCGGTAATTATCTACGTTTGTTGGGACAACTAGATTGTAAAGTGTCTTTTCATAATTCAACGTTTACCGGGGTATGTTACATCACACCAGCTGATCTTAATCTACTTGGGTTAGACTGGTTTGACCGGCTACATTTGGCAGACGTTCCGTTAAGCACCGTATGCCATCTGGTGAAACAACCTCATGAACCTGAAGCATATTCAAAAGAACTAATGACAGAGGACCACGCGCAATGTTATCTGACAACTGCTATTCGTGCTTTGCCAGTCACAGCAGCTGAAATACAATCTGCATCCATGAACGACTCTATCATAAAGAGAGCGATGAAGTACGTCACCAATGGTTGGCCGCCAACTGGACTCGGTGGTGACTTGAAGCAGCTTTACCACCGTCGGGACTCATTATGTGTCGTAAATGAATGCTTGATGTTTGGAGATAGAGTAGTGGTGCCAGCGTCCCTAAGACCAAGAGTGTTAAAGCAATTCCATACTGGTCATCCGGGTATAAAACGAATGAAATCCATCGCCAGAAGCTATGCTTATTGGCCCCTTATGGACCAACATATCGTGGATCTAGTAGGCAAATGTACACAATGTCAGCAAGCGGCCAAGTGTAACGCGAAAGTACTGCCGGTCCCATGGCCACAGCCTGAGTTTCCCTGGTCCAGGATACATGTCGATTTCGCAGGCCCAATTAATGGAATCACCTATCTAGTCGTTGTTGACGCCTTTTCTAAATGGCCAGAAATCGTTCCCGTCATGCCACCAACGACAACCCAAACGATGAAACTTTTGACAGAGATGTTCTCCCGCAACGGATTACCGGATATAATCGTATCCGACAACGGTTCGCAGTTCACCTCAAGTCAATTTCAAGAATTTTGCAAACGCCTATCGATCAAGCATTTCCGCTCTCCACCTTACCACCCACAGTCAAATGGCCAAGCAGAAAGATTTGTGGATACATTCAAGAGAGCTCTAATGAAGTCGAAAGGGGAGGGGACACCAGTGGAAACACTGCAGAATTTCTTGTTTGTCTACCGAACAACACCTAGTGATATGCTTCCACAGCAGAAGTCCCCGGCAGAGATCCTAATGGGAAGGAAATTGAGGACGATCCACAGTCTGATGTGCTCAAGAAACACAACACCACCACCACCACCTCAGACCAGATCTCAGAAGCTGCCAGCATACGAGGTTGGATGCCCGGTGTTCGCTCGAGACTACAGAGCAAACCATGGTCCTTGGATCGAAGCATGTGTGGTTGGGAGATTAGGCCAAGTTGTGTACGAGGTAAGGGTGGGAAGAGACATATGGACAAGACACAGAAACCAGCTACGGAAGCGAATAATCCCAGACTGCCCATCGACAGCGGCAAATCTTCCTCTTGACATCCTGCTTGATACCTTCAACTTACCAGCAGCCCCACCACGAGAAGAAGCTCAACAAGAAGCTGATCTCCGTTCTAGAAGGTGGCCTCTACGACTACGGCGAGCAACAGTCAGGCTGCAGGTCGACCCCAGGAAGGCGCGCTATTAAAAAGGGGAGGAGTGTTGGGGACGATAAATTCCCCAAAACTCACATTGTAAAATTATCGATTAAATGTTGAATATTTGAATAGCAATCAATTGATGAACTTATTGACGAATGTTAATAATTTAAATGACAATATCGATTATATATTTTGTATATATATACGTTTTAAATTGTTTTGGTGAGTCGCTCATTTTCTGGTTGTTGCAGAATAAACTTCTCATTTCAAGCTTGGTCTTCTCACTCTAGATAGCGGGGCTGGGACGCGTCAATAGATAGCTTACTGGACCTTGGTCACCGAATCCTCGATCTCGTTCTCAAACTACGTGAACCTCTCTCTCTCTCTTCAAACCCTAACAAGTTACCACATACAATCATGAAAAAAAAGGACTATTTGAACATCTCAACCTTAGAAGTTCACGAAAACGAATAAATTACTGGATATGAATGAAATCATTCCCTCGAATTATTTTTTATAGCTGAACAACTTTAATAAGTAGGACGGTTTATCTTGACAGAACGTTGTGGGGATAAATTTGCAGAAGCTACTAACAGGGATATAAGAGAAACTGATCAAAAACAAACTAGTGGGAAATTAGCTCGAGAAAAAAAGTAGTAGCGTTGCTAAACAACTTAATTAATTTACCGACTGGGACAATATCATGTTGTGATGTCAAAAAAATAAAGTGTGATTTAAACGGAACAATCAATTATCTGGGGAGACCAACTGATTGCTGGACCAATTCACAGCATGAATTTTACTGAGCACGCAACGCAAAACTAGAGTTCTATTATTCCTAAGTGCTAGAATTGACAATCAAACCTTTTACTGAATTTACTCAGAAAGTAAATGAGTTCACAAACGTGATGCCTGAAGCCTCATTGAATCGTCAGTTCGAAACACGGATAGCTATTCAAAAACCAAAATTAAGGAGCAGATTTAAAAATCAATTCACAGACTAAATGCTCAAACAGACTAACGTAATGGACTTCGTCATATATATATACATATGAGAGTCTTTGATATGGTATTTGACTTAAACATACGTTGATAGTAGCACAGGGGAACAGAAGGAGTGACCTTTTGAAATTTTTTTGTATTAAAAGCAATTAGTTGAGCTTAGAGTTCACTTGAAAATGAACATTACTATTCATAATGTTCAAAAGTGGAAATATTTTTCAGTCATGTTGAAAATAAAATTATATGGAGTGCTTCATGAACATCAATGGGCAATGAAGGTTATGTTGAACAGAGACAATTAAGAATTTATTATAATAGTACAACAACAAAACTCTAAATCGCTCAAATTCTCCCATCGAGAAAGATAGATATGAAAACTGCAGACCTTATGCTGGATATAGTCTAAATAAGTTGAAACCATATTTGTAGGTTTTATAGTATAAAAAGATAAGGGCACAAACTTACCCAGTGATGAAGGAGATACTGTTGACGAAGGAAGATGTGTAGTTAGACTCTGACTATCTAAACTATCAACATTTTGATGAGCGTACATAGGATAAGAAGATTTATTAGAATTAGATTCTAACTTTCCAGAAAACCACAAATGTGAATCGGATGTTTCAACAGATAAATTATCATGAGAAGGGGAATTCATTTCGTCAAAGTAACAGCCATTCGTATGCATGATATCATGAGAGATATGTGATTGAAAGACTAAACTTGACCCCATGGTTGCACTATTACTTCGATCGTTCTCCGATTTAAATAAACTCTTTCTATCTCCCATGAAGACAGGAGTACACGTTAATGCAGAATCGTTTTTGCAGAAAGCGGTAGAATTGGCAGCTTCATTTTTGTACAAATTGGGATTGCCTTCTGGATAAGCGATTGACTTTTCATAGTTTTGACTCACATCAGAAAAGCCTTTCAACTGAGGAGAAACTGAATCAACATACTCATAGTCGCACAGCACCGAATTAGTTAAACTGTCAGTATAAAGTGAGAAAATCAAGAATAAGATGTGAATTCTAGTTTCAATGATTGGGTGCCATTAACATACAGTCACACTTCCCTTAAACAAAAGGTAAATTCGTTGGTTCAAATTAATATACTTGGCGAAAACACAGTACGAAAAAATTAACAAAGAAAGGAAGATGACGAAAAACTTGTCTACTAATAGAAAGGGAACAAAGTCTGAGCATGTAACAAGGCATTTCAATGTTATTCAATAACAGAGAGGAAGTCAATGCACATGTGTAAACGTGTTACGTGTACCCACAATAAATAATGTATGACCATCTATTTCCTATAACAGAAGAGTTATAATACATCTACTTATTTTTTTTAAGTCTTCATACACATAATACAATATCAAATTTATGGATGCACTGACCACACAGTATATTGGCAGAAAGATACAAACTTTACAATGGAAAAAAGGTACGAATACTTAATGTATAACCATAGAAAACCATCATAAGTGTTCGTTTAACGTCTCAAGAGCTAACGATGTGCCTTTATTAGACAAGTAAAGCCTGAGGGATCTGACCGAATTCAGCTAATTTTACTTATACTCGTATGTCAGGTTCTGTTTTGCGTATAACTGAATGACTAGTATTACAACTACTGAAATTAGATAAAATAAAGTACTAAAAGCGGTCATCAACTCGGATTAACCAGAGACTCCAATATTAATATATTATTTTTCACTAGTTTATTTAAAATACAGCTAAATAATAGTATGAAGATAGCTAGTGAAGATACTAGCACCATACTGGAAGCCAACAACAATAGACCTTTAAAGCTGAAATCGAAGGTGAGGTACTAGCTCATTACAAAAAAATGAGTCAATCACAGATTTATAGCTATTCGTGGTTTATAAGAACATATAATGTACATAGCTATCAGTTTTTACTGACTGAACATGATTGAAGCTTACTTGGCTATTTTGAATTTCTGTTTTATATCGGGACGTTTCTTCTTTGAATTTCCACTGCGACGCTTCAGCTTGTGTTGTTTGCTCTTTTGCTTAGTTTTTGTTACTACTTTCCATGATTTCAATTCTGGCTCATAAGGATGTGACACGTTGGACATTGGTATTAGTGACGATTTCGCTTGAAGACGCACAACGCAATCGGAAGGGCCACTGAAACGTCGATGACGTACGTTCGAAGAATCACTTACAAATTCAGAAGCTTCGATTCGTGGAGGATGTTCAGGGGGAGACGAAGAGTAAAACGTGTTTAAAGAATCACTTGCATCTTCTAGAACAGGAGGGACAATGGGTGGTGATGTCAAGGACCGAATGGAAGAATCAACTTGTGAAGTATTTAGGGAATTAGTTTCCACAAACAAATCAACACGTTCATTTTTATTGGCATCCATATGGTCGGAAGCAACGCTATTATGATTTGGCATTGATAAAACTGGAGAAAATGAACTCCTTATACTTAGAGGTTGTTTTGCTGACAGCTCACAAGGATTCCTGAAAGGTGTTGAGCTTTCTGTTTCGTCATGCAAACTACTCCTAACTAAATTTGCATGCGATTTAATTCTTCTTGAAAGTCCAAACTTTTTACGAGGACACGAGGACGTTTTATCTGTCTTTGTGATATGACTGCAACTGTTAGTAAGTACTTTAGATAGATATTTTGGTGAGATGCTTGGAGCTTGGGAAACAGAATTATGAGCATACAAGAAACTAGGGGTTGAATGAATAATTGGAGAACGTATAACATTTGGTCCAGGTGGCTGAAGAGGGTAGTTGGCTGATTTACACCAACCGACAGGAAATAGTTCACGACTATCGAAACGAGCCCAATAGTCAAAAGCTCCTGACCATCCATCAAAATTTATCAAAATATGGTGGCCGTTCACTGCGCCTACAGATGCAGGACATATCAGTTGAGTATTTCTACGATCTACTGCCTCTAATTTGTCATTCACTTGGAAGTAATTATCCTCTGGATCTGGTGGTTGCTGTAATATAAAAAATACGGTATTACTAATTGGAAACAATGTTAAAACAGAGTACGAACTATAAGACAGATTACGACTTACTGAAATGAACCACGAAGGATCTGCAAAACGCGTTCCTTCAGTTGCTTTCTTAAGAGTACGATTCCACACAAGATGATTATGCATATAACCAAAGGGTGGTTGTAGTGGACTTCCAGAAGGATAAGGTCTGATTTGATCGGAATCAACTAAGAACCAATAATCATTACGATCATCAGTTCCAACCAAACGTATTCTCAAACGTGGACCACACGTTTCTATCACTCGAGCTAAACTGAATGAAGCTGCTCTGAAGCGTCGGACAGTTCCACTGGAGTGAGGATTCAGACTGGACCTTCTACATGGGGTCTCCAACAACTGTTGATTACAAATAGTAGAATTATTAGCATAACGTGCTTTTATTAAGTCGTTTGAATATGGATTGAGAACAAGAGCTGCGCTACGTTGATCTTCCGCTTCTAGAATAGTATTCACCTCGAAATAGTTTGGCGGAGGAACGAGAGACTGGAACAAAAACAAGAAATCGATGTTTTGATAAAGTAAGAAATGTATAATTGAGCAGTTAGAAGTGTGATTAAGATGAAATAAATGATTATATAGAGTTGAATAATGTTGAAAACGACATCAATGAGGCCCGAGTGAATGCGATTAGTTTCGCCAAAAAGAAACTGTTAAAACAAACCAAAAACTCAAAATAGCAGTAATTTATATTTTATAAGACTCAGCTACACTTGATAATAAACTACTTACTATCTAAATACAAAATATTCCACTTCAGCTAAAACTAATACTTCTAAACGCGTGGAAGATAAAAATACTGGAAATATGAAAAACCGAACCAGCAACATAGAACCTGTCACTTAACTTGATAGGCTCTCTTTCCCACAGTTCGAAACAATGTACCTGAGAGAGAGCTATATTAAAAATAACGAGAATAAGTTGTGCGGACGAAAGAAACAAAACGAGTTAATAAAAATTGGTTATAGGCGAAACAATATTCCTACACAAACGCATACATAAAGCTACATGGGTCTCACAGGATCAAACCACAGAGAACCAGATACTTCGTATTTGTATCAATAAAAAGTTCAGAAGGACAATAGAAGACGTGAAAACGAGAGGGGCTGACATAACTTCAGATCATCACCTGGTTATGTCCAGGATGAAACTGAAGCTAAAGAAACACTGGACAGCTGGGGAAACAGTATTACAAAGGTTCAATACAGCTTTCCGTCGAAATACTAACAAACTGGACGAAGTCAAGATAACTCTCAACAACAGGTCGGTACACTCTCTACTTCTCAGACCTTTGTAAACAACGTCGTCAGTCCCTTAGTCAGAAAGTCACCACCATCTTTAAAAAGAGCCGGAGGTAACTCATCTGGGCGAAGTGATTTGTAGCGTTTCAGGAGTTGGAGTTCGTCATTTGGTGAATCAGTCGTCACCGGCCATGGAAGGCAAGACAGTCTGACCGACGTTTCCGGAGCAGCAGGCCAGTTGAACTGCCCTTCGATAAATTCTACCCATCGTCCAAGACGTCGATGGGTGTTAGTGATTGGCGTTCCGTCATCCTCGCAGATTGTTTCGCTCACACCAGACTTCTTGCTGCCAGTGACTCGGATGAGTTGGAAGAGCTTCCGGTAATTACCAGATGCAGCTGCTGCTTCCAGCTCATTAGCACGCTCCGACCACCAGGCTTCACGGTCCTTAAGCAAGCTTTGCCCGAGTTCATTACGTAACATCCTTCGCCTGTGGTCAAACTCACGGACATCAATGAGGCCCGAGTGAATGCGATTAGTTTCGCCTTATCCCACGGATATCCGTCTCCGGCGGTAAGGACTCAACAAGTACGGAGCTAACACAAAAATCACTCATAAAAAGGTCGTGTGTGACCGACCTCAAGCAGCTGTCCCTTGGGCACTGCGGTCACGCTCTCAGGTCACTATGACCAACTCTAATCCAATTTCCTTTTCAGGTACCTCCAGAAGAACCCTTCCACGGTGTGGGCAACCGGGAAGTGATAACCGCCCTCATACCTCTAACAGCACTCAAGACTGACTGACTGACACCCGGAGTAGACCGACGGGCTTCAATGGGTTGTAAGGAACTAGAAGAAACCCAGTGCTTGTAAGCGGGACGTTTCGCGAACCCACAACAGACTGTACCCGCCATTTTCATGGCATCGTGCAATTGCAACCAATACTCATCTATACTTTTCGGTGGAATGGTAGATAGCCTAGAACCTAGCTCGATTCGATACTTACTAACAACAGAAGTTGCAGCTAGTTTGCTAACATCAATCCTTTGGTGGCAGTCACTTTGTTGTCCACTGAAAAGTAAGGTAAGATTGGCACAAACAAGGGCATGATCATAGTCCAGATAGGTACTCCAAAAGGAGCGACACACTTGCACACAACCACGCCAACGGTAGCTGATCGCGATGTGATCAATCTGAGTCCAGGCTTGAGATGCAGAAGCAGGACGCCAGGTAGCAAGTCGGCGATGACCATGCCGGAAGTTGGTGCTAGCCACAAACAGGTTGTGGTCTGCACACAGTTACAGTAGACAGTCCCCGTTATCTGTCCTGTGACCAACAAGTCCCCATCGGTCACCTAAACAACTCTCTTCTGTGCCTAGATGACCGATCTGAGCATTCAAGTCTCCGGCTAGTACTACAATATCTGTCGAACGCACTTTCTGGAGAAGAACAGTTAACTGGTGGTAGAATTCATCCTTGATTGCATCCGGGCTGCAACATGTCGAAGCATAGGCGGAGATGACGAAAATACATCGTTTCTCACACCGACCTCTTACTTTGATGGAACTTTCTAATCAGACAGCACGTAACTGACTGTTATTGAGGATCTGATTGATTAGTGCTGCCTCAGCTCTAGCGCTTAGTGAGACACCAACGCCAGCAAGACCAGACGAAGATGCCACAGGGTCCTCGGATAAACGCACATAAAACAAGCTTTTTGAAGCGACAGATGGAGAGCGAACTTGTAGTACTTCACCAGAGTCTTGAATACGGGTTTCGGATAGACAACAAACGTCAATATTAAGACTTCACAAAGACATAGCCAGCCCATTCTGTTGTCCGACCTGCATAATTGTGCGAACGTGGAAGGCAGCCAGTTTGAATGGTGCACGTGGTTTTAGAAAAACTGCTTTAGTACTCGTATTCGATGGTAACGTACAAATTTCAACCAGGCAGTGACTTGAGAGCGTTTAGATAGGCCAGCTGTTGTATAAGTCGAAAAATAAGGATGGACAGAGTGGAAATAAAAGAGTGAATAGATGACGTGGTAAATAATTATAACAATAATAATAATAATAATAATAATAATAATAATAATAATAATAATAGTAATGCGAATCATTTCATTGTAAATCGGAGCGAAAAGAATGTTTTCCATAAGTAAATAGTTTATCATGTTTTAGCGCGTCAGCTGGAATACTGACCGGGTGTCCAGACCGAAGCAGATGGTTTTCTTAAGGGGCCACACCCCGAGCCTTTGACCAAAAGGTCTAACCCACAAGGCAGTGGAGCATCGTAAGGAGATGCAGTCCCATGGTAGCCGGTGACCAACAATTGGTTCATACGCCATTTGTTCCTTCAGGCAGGATACTGGAGCCCACGTGCACCACTGATTTGGGATCCGGTTAAAGCGCAGGACGTTCGCTTTTTATCCTCTCATTTTCGCAAACAACACCCCCGCCACGAGAAGGCAGTGAGTAGGACTTCCCTGGCAGAGGTTGTATACGCGTGGCCGTGTGAGAGTATTTCGAGAGGGATGGAGAACCCACCCCGCTCTAGACCATACTGGGGTATTTGAAGGCTTAACATTTATAGGCCGAAATAAAACATGTATTTCACTTTTGAAGAACTCGGATCTGCTTCAGATAGCTTCATAACGAACCTTGCAGATTAAGGACAAATCTCGAAGTTATCAGCACTACATGCGTTAAAACCAATAACTTACATTTGCTTTTTAGCATCAGATGTCTTTTTTTCATCTGGATGTCTTTTTCGTTGATTTACTAACGTGTGATATGTGTAAACGCTGAATTTACTGATTTACGACAGCCTGCGTCCCACAACAGTTAGATCAACAAGAAATATTTCGTCGGAAGAACCTTAAATTTAGTGCTTTCTCTAGTACACTGACGTAGTTTATGTGCTATTCAACAAAGCCTTTTAGGAACTATGAACAGCTGTAAGAATATTTTATTAACAAATTTACAAATACTTTCGTAAACCAAGCAATTAGTCTCGTTGATAAACATTTCAAAATTGAAATTTGCCGTTTCAAATAATGACATCTGAGTGTCTTGATTTGCAATCAGCAGGGTTGCAATATGCTGCGCTCCTGATAGTAAGTAACATGGTAACTAATAAGATGCACGATTTCGTGTCTAATTCAAGTGTATCAACACTGGTAGCCGCTGAAAGAAATATGGATATGAACGAGATATCTCTTAGATATCTACAAAATTACAATGATGTTGGAATACCTACAAAGCATTTGTCCTACTGCCTTCGTAATGCATGAACCACTGTGGTATGAGGACAAGCTTTCACTTCGATGGACTACTTGTTGAGACTGGAACCAGAATAAGCAGTCAAAAATAGGTACAATATTCGATGATATTAGATACTCAAGGATAATTGTTTTCACAAAGTTTTCCAATAAGGAAAATTCTGAGCCCTTATGTAGTTAAGCGAATTTAAGCAGTACAAACTCATATGCGTGCTTATCCAGTTATTTTACCGTGAGTGTTGTTACGGAAACCTTTCGAATTATAGCTTAAGGCCTTGGACGGATTATTTCCTTCCTGTTCCTTTACCTCGTAATATTAATAGGCTTCAGACCCATGTGCCAACTTTCACTCACTTTGCTAGACTTGAAAATGTTTGATTGATAGATTACAGCAATTAGTTACTGATAACTTGAAATCTGGCACAAAAGTATATCGGCCAAACATGGCATGCTTTGTATCAGCACAGATTTATAAGGTAGTGAGTGAAACTAATGCCGATAGCACCATATAATATAATACTACGGATACGGATAAAAACACAGAACGAAAAATATGGGATTATACGAAAATCAGGACATAGGAGTAACAGCGACTGGACAGATATTACCTAAATTCTCTAGTCACAAGTTAGGACTAACTGATTCTTGATCGGTAAGACCCAAATACTCATAAATCTACGACCACCAACGGAATAATGTACTGGCGCCATGTCTTGAAGGGAGCTACATTAATTTCTACTGTGGAGAGTAAAATAAACTATTCATCTTAAGTCAAATTTATATCCTGCATTATGATACACTACTAACCTGTTTAAAGCACTCCAACTTCGCCGGGCGACCGTTTGTTTTCTTAAGATAGTCGTCCCATGTAAAGCTATTAGAACTATCAGCTGAAACGTGGCAACCCATAACACAATAAAACAACAAAGAATAACTTCAGTACTCCAAGAAAAAATATGGCAATGTTACGTTTCCGTCCGGCTATAAGTGTCTTCTACAACTACCCAGGAATGTTTATGTTTAAAGTTAAGATTATTTCGCTTGTTGAAAACCTGAAAGAGAAAATATGGATATGTGAATTAAATCAGTGTGGTCTACAAAAACAAATTATGTGTAACATTCTCGACATTGTCATTCTTATTATACTCGCTACTACACTTTTCATTCATTCATAAAAGACGACTTATCTTGATGTTGCGATATGGCAGCATGCAATAACGTACATTTATGCCAGACTTTACGTTGATGATGACTAGAATATAAAATACACATACAACCGACCATCATATGAATCCTGTTTAGTCGACTGTTTGGACTCCAGGTAAGGAAATCATGTAAGAAAAATTACGAGAGCAATATGAAAAGTTTAACTAAAGGACAATCAACTTTCTGTAAAACAAAAAGCCTAGGCCACGTGGACTGACCATACAGGCAAGGAACATTTAGTGTAAAAAGGATTTCGAACAGATTTCTTGAGAATACCGAACACAGAATACGAATGCGAAGTTACTAAACATTCCTTAAATCTTCAACAATCCATTCTGCGATCAAAGTGAAAGGGCTTCCTGTCTTGGAAAATTAATTTATGACGCTGCAAATAGGATTTGGCAAAGCGAAGTTTCGGAAAAAGTAATAATCAATTACAATTGGCCTATCTACGAAGCCTGTTTTGAATTAATCAGTACCAGACAGCACAACATGTGTTAGAAGCTAACACAGCTACGGTGTATTTTAAAGAAATTCACCAAATCTACCAGAACATCGGCAAGTGAAGTTACGAATCTCAGCAGCAGATGGAAGCGACAGTTCTTTCAGAGTTGCGCAACCCTGAAGAAATACAGGTAGATAACCGAGCGAGGGCGAATCGCTAGTTGTATTAACCATAAGTACAACCTAGGAGCAAAGAGAGAGACTAACAAACAACAACAAGGTTAAACTTCAAACTTGGCTCTTACATTTTTCTTCAATTGTTGCGAATAAAGCTAAAACAGTTTCAAAAGAAAGTGTTCAATGTTTCAGACTTAGATTATAAATTATTAAAGTTCGTAATACAGTGTAAAATCGTTTACGCTTTTGTTCTTTCCCGTTTTCATGAAAATCACCGCTCGCGCTATTTAAAAGGACAGTGGTATTGTTCCTCGTTGAGTTGATTAACTGTTTTGATTGTAAATTACGCGTCAAAACTACTGTTCACACTTTAATTGAATCTACTCCAGTTAAAGTGATATTGTATTGAGTGTTTTGATTGTGCTTTTGTGTATTTATTGCATCAAAGCATACTTCGCCGACTTTTACTTGATAATTTAGTCAAGGTTTTAGCATTTTTTTTACATATCCTCTTTGTATCACCATTGTATTTGGCCTTCAAGATGGCCAAATCGGCTCATAAATGTGGACAACCATGTTGCTTATTCCCCGTGGAGGAAGGGATGCAATGTGATGAGTGTAAGAAGTGGTTCCACAAGATGTGCACCCGACTGAGCCCCGCTGCATATAAAAGGTGCTCGAAGCCCAACTTTCATTGGCTTTGTAGTTTTTGTTGCTCAAACAAAACAACACTCATCCAGGAAGCTATTAGCCTCCTGGTGTTGGCTAATAAGAAGTTTGACGAGGGCTGCACTGGCAATATTTGTGCTGATAGCGAAGATCGCGTTAGTGTCGTAAGTGCTGTCACGGCGCAAGTCAGACATCTAACTGCGCAACCCGAGATCAAAATTTTTACCTTGAAACAATCAATGAGTGACACCTCATTAGATATTGGTGGCCATGTTGCTACAGCAGCAACTGGTGATCCAGATAAAAGAATTATTGTCCCGAGCAGTTCCGATGTAGTTGCTACGGCTGACGGAATATGGATGACGCGTAAACGCAGAAGAGTAGGAAAGACAGCTAAAAGTAAGGACCGTTTACTTGACAAGTCTTTGGTGGACTCTCAGACCACTCCGCCAAAGTCCAAAAGTAAAGCCTCGTCAAACATTGTTGTGAGTCACTCGCTCGACTCCAATGACTCTGTTACAATAAAAACTAATCATAAGATACCAGTAGTTAATATACAGGATGTTAGGTCACGATCGATAGCTGTAAACACGATTCCAAAAGAAACTAAACCACTCCCTAGCTTAATTATTTGGAATCTAGAGGAGTCGATAGACAACGATCCTGCTAAGAGACATGCACATGATCTGAAGTTAGTAGAATCCGTGGTAAGAAACGTACTACCTGAAGAGATTTCAGGAGTACATATCACGAAAGTGATACGTTTCGGTAAATGGGTTGGAGGCGAGACCCAACCAAGAAGGATCTTGAAGCTGGTTCTAGGGAGTTTTGAAGAAAGAGACATATTATTGAAAAACGCACAAAAAATTCGTGATTCAAATATTCGTATCCAACCAGATTGGCCGCTTGAGGATCGAATCAAGTGGAAGAATGCTCTTACGGAGTTAAGAACTCGCAAGTTAAATGGCGAGACTAACCTTACCATTAGGTGTTTTCGGGTATTCAGGTCTTGGAAGCCAATGCTTCCGAGGCCTGTATGGGTAGAACGAACGATTACCAAAACACCTTAAGTGTGTGCTACACGAACGCCCGTAGTCTTAGGAATAAAACGTCCGAGCTAAGCCTGATGGTGAATGAATTAAGTCTTGTTATAATTATCATTACAGAAACTTGGTTCACTGTAGATATAGAATGTTCTCCCATCATTGCCGGCTATATCTGTATTAGAAGTGATAGAGTTTTAAGCCGCAAGGGGGGAGGCATAATGTTATACATTAGGGACCACTTTCGTATACAATCAATCATATCGGAGGCTCATATTAGTGGTACATGTGACGTAGCATGTTGTAAGATTAAATCTAGAAATGGGTTAGTGACTATAGGCGGAATATACCGTAGTCCGTGTTGTCTTGGTGACGACTTTATCCTAAGACACATCTGTTCTTGGAGTATGGCAGAATGTTGCCTCATCATTGGGGACTTCAACGCTCCACACATAAACTGGATAGAGCTTACAGCTCCAGGTGGAGGTTTCGATAGCGAACTTTTATCAACAGTTATTCGGTGTGCACTTGTCCAATGTATCACTAAACCGACACATATTGATTTGAAACGTGATCCGTCACTGCTGGACCTCGCCCTCACCCACCACTGTGAGGATGTATTTGATATTCAGCGCTTCCCTCCACTAGTGAACAGTGATCACGTTGTACTTCACTTTAAGTTTAGGACACATGGTATACGATTTGTATCTGCTCCACCCCGTCCCAATATCTGGCGGGCTAATATTCCGGCGATCAGAGACTGTGCGATCTCTACTGATTGGTCGGTTGACGCAGATGGATCGATCAAAGACGAATGGATTAAGTTTAAAGCTACATTCGAGTCCGTAACGTCGCCGTTTATCCCATGGTCAGCACGTAAGCTATCGCATTGCCCTCCATGGATTAATAAGGAAACCCGTAAGCTGTTAAAGCGTAGGAAACACTTCTGGGACTTATTCTTGTTGACAGGTCATGCATCTTTTAAGCGTGAGTACCGAAATCTCCGGAATATTTGTAAAAAAACAATAGCTAAATCCCGTACTACTTACGAACGACAGTTGGTATATGATAGCCGTACTTGTCCAAAACGATTTTTTTCGTATGTTAAACGGCAAATAAAACGTAGTGATAGTATTCCCCTATTATTGTTACACGATAATTCAGATTTACTAGCTGAGTCAGATCGAGCCAAAGCTGAGACATTTTCAAACTACTTTAGCGAAGTCTACTCTACGTTTATACTGGTCCCAATCACGCCGAGATACCAGCCATTGAATCTGTACAGGTGACTGAAGAAACTGTCCTTCCGTTAATAATTAACCTCAAACCTGGTAAGATACCGGGTCCTGACGGGTTACATCCACGACTGCTGTCATCTCTTGCAGACATTATTTCAAAACCGTTCGCGACACTCTTTTACATGTCCCTTTCACTCGCTCAACTACCTAGGGATTGAAAAGATGCTATTGTCAGTTCTATTTTTAAGGATGGTCAGAGACACATCGTATCTAACTACTGGCCTGTCAGTCTGACTAGCATTGTCGTTGAGTTACTTGAAAAGATAATTCGGGTTAGGTTGCTAAGCCACATAGATTCACACAATCTGTTAGCTCCTGAGCAACATGGATTTCGTGATAAGCGTTCATGCTTGACTAACTTATTGCGAGAGAGGATTGGACAGCAGCCTTAGATAAAGGCCTGTCTGTCGATGTTAT
This sequence comes from Schistosoma spindalis, assembly GCA_946903255.1. Classification (NCBI taxonomy): domain Eukaryota; kingdom Metazoa; phylum Platyhelminthes; class Trematoda; order Strigeidida; family Schistosomatidae; genus Schistosoma; species Schistosoma spindalis. The sequence goes on from OX336416.1 coordinate 25,039,764, forward strand.
ATTCATATATTTTAGCAAAGCATTTGACAAGGTTTCTCACTTAGGTCTTATGCAGAAGCTCACGAGCTTCGGAATAATAGGTGCTGTACAGGAGTGGATAGGAAACTTCTTATGTGACCGCAGACAGAGAGTGAGGGTCAATGGAACGCCATCCGATTGGAAGCCGGTCAAAAGTGGTGTACCCCAAGGCACCATCTTAGGCCCTCTGCTCTTCCTTCTCTACGTTAACAATTTACCGCTGTCGCTTAGGTCGTCAACATTATTGTTTGCGGATGACGTGAAAATCTGGAGAACAATAAAAAGTGAGGCTGATCATTTGGATCTCCAAGCTGACTTAGACGACTTAGTTGGATGGGCTAGAGGTTGGGGCTTAGATTAGAAATCAATTCTTGGAAGAGTGTGCTAATGCACATCGGTTACGGTAATAGTTACCATTATACTATTGATGGTAAACCTCTTCCATGCGTTCAAGAACATAAAGACTTAGGAGTAATAATAAGTCATGACTTAAAAACAACTACGCATTGCAACGCAGCCGCTGTCAAAGGTTTTCGTGCGTTGTGGTCACTTCGCCGAGCGTTCAAATCCTTTGACGAGGAAATGTTTCGAATTTTATATCCCACCTATGTAAGACCACATTTAGAGTACTGTATTCAAGCAGCTAGCCCATGTCTGATAAAGGATACTACCTCACTCGAGCGTGTCCAGCGTGTGGGAACGAAATTAGTGAAGGGTCTTTTTAAACTCCCTTATGATGAGCGTTTAAAACGCCTAAACCTTTTCCCCTTGTCGTATCGTAGGACTCGAGGTGACCTTATACTGGCATTTCGTATCTTTAATTATGATTTGGTGTTAATATGTCTTATATTTTGCTCTCTCCAGCACTAATAATCTCCGAGGTCATAGCAAGAAGGTTCATAAACCACGATCTAATAAACTCAAGGTGGGGTTCCGTTTTTCTCATCGAGTAGTCAATGATTGGAACGCTTTGCCCGATCAAGTGGTATCAGCCCCATCAGTGAATATTTTCAAAGAGAAACTGGACTTTCACTGGAAGGCAACCTGTTAGGATTAACACAGGTCCACCAACCTACTATCCTTATTAATGAAGACTGAAGACTGATTTCAAACTTTGCAAACGAAATATCAAGGCTTCATAATTTCCTCAAGTTTCAGTCTCCGTTTCTGTTTGAAAAAGTCACGAAGCAAGGTGACCTCAGTTAGTTTTTCTACTATGGGAACCAGCTTAGTTGATGTCTTTGGATCTTTTTCAATGGCTCGCCATCTCTTTTTAGACAGTAAATAGCTGTTTGTACACAGTACTCCAGGTTAGTACGAACGAATACTGTATATAAAGTTCAAAGAGTTTTAGCATCGACATGGCTAAAAGCTCTACGTATTGATCATGGGGTTCTAAAACATTTGATAGCTACCGCACGGCAGTATGCCGTAGTTTCCAAGTCGTGGCTAACAATGATTCCTAAGTCATTGCGTGTCTGGACAACAGGTAGCTCAGTGTTATTCACTGTGTATGTATCTGTACCATGTTGACCAATATACATCACAATTCACTTGGAAGCATTTATCAGGAAATGCCAAATTCTATACCATTCAGATCATTTCTCCAGGTCGTTTTGAAACTCCAAACCATTGCCTTTACTTTTTATCGCTCTTCATATCGTCAGTATATAACGGAACTGATGATGATAAGAGACTAGGAAGGTCATTTATACACAGGATAAATAGCACTGTACCCTGGGATACCCTGCTAAATACAGTTTCCCAGCTAGACAATTTTGAGTTCATCCGTACTCTATGCTGACGTCCAACTAGGCGGTTCTTTATCCACATAAATTAGTTGCCTCTAATTCCGATATCACTTAACTTGGATAACAACCGGCTGTGAGGGACTTTACTGCTTTGAAACTAGAGTCACAAACCCTACAAGTGTTCTTTGTAAAGCATTGGAGGGTCTTCTGAACGTGAAGATACCAGGATCACAGATGCATTTCAATATTATGATTTGGAAGACTAGATTATGAGAGATTGGTAGCTAATAATAATTTAGTATGCTTATCTCTTCATTCGGTCACAATAATCGCGTGTTAACTTACTTTTTGTTGTGCTGCCAATTCTTGTTTTGGTGCTTTTGTTTCCTTGCAACCTACTACTGCACTTTTAGACGTTGGACGTCGTGATAGGATATAGTCACGTATGAAGGGTGGTGACGTATCGGTACGTGATCTTTGTTCCGTTGCTTTAAAAGTCAGTTGGTTATCCCTTATATCATTGTGAATTTTCCAGATAGAGATGTTACACTGTGTAAAAGTTGAGTCAAATACGTATTTGAAATTCTGTCTACCAAGTATGATTCTAGAATGTTGTTCGCTACCTAATGTTACTGTCCAACAATTGCACAACACATTGTCGTTGCATTCAGACATATTTAGATTCCCTGAGGATAAAATTTATTGACGTTGTAGTTGTCTTCAATCACGTTTAGTTTCCATGGAAACTGTAAAGAAAATTGAGCACTTAATGAAGTACTTAGCAAGTATTACGTTTGACACTGGTATTATGTAATAAGTTTCCCAGACATTTTTCGGTAAGGAATAATAATCTCGTCAGCTGATGTCTCATCTTTATTCAACTTTGCGTGATCATAAATAATGCACAAAAACAATCAATTTCAAGCACTATTGACTTCGAACGATTCAAATATGTGATTAATAGAGAGGCCGATCACGTCCTAACTGTCATTTTGTATAACGAACAACATTGTCTAGAGGAATATAGCGATCTCCTAAAGTATAGACTGTCTAACTCGTCATTACAAAGGTTTTCCAGAGAAAAGCAGCAAAAAAGTGGTCCATAACAGTTCTACAAATCATGAAATTTTGAATAATCAAAGTCTCCAAACATATGCGCGACTATATATGTTAGTAATTTATTCGAAACATAACTTTGAGGCACTATAAAATCTTATGACCAGTACTTTGGCACAGTGTGAATAAACTAGACTTACACCATTTGTACAGCCTGAATAAACTAAAACAATTAAAGTTTTGACATCACTGTAGTACAAAGGGGCTTTACCAGTGAATTATTGAAACAACTGATTACCTAACGCATGGACTATAGATACCAAACATGAACTTCTCAGAAGACAGCTGCTGTGACATGTATAGCACTATAACACCGGAATCAGGCAAGACGTAACTTGATACGACGACCATATTTCCCAAAAACTCGAACGAGATTTGTGCCAGTGGTAGAAAATCAACTCAAGCGCTCCTCAGACAATCATGACAATAGGAAAATGATTATTCTGTCTGGTATTCTCTTTATATTTCAGCGCCATCTGCGAGACAATAAACAGTGACGAACCGAACCTGACAAGAACATGCTTTAATTAAAAAACGAATAATCGCCAACACATAAAGCTTAGATTTATTTAAAAAACTAAGGTCACCGACACATATTTCACAAATGATATTAGGTTAATGAATCATATATCGAACACTATCTAGTAATCAGGTATTTGAGTTATTGTCTCCTAAAATAAAAGCGGAACTCCGCCTGTAGCCCTTTTCCGGGGGCTACTGCCGGTCCCAAGCCCGGATAAAGGAGGAGGGTTGGGCATGGGGTTAGCGACCCCATCCTGTAGAAAACTAACTCGCTAAAAAACGCTAACCAGAAAAAAATTATTCAAACCATTTAAACTCTCCCCTGGGAGTCAGGAGGTCTTCGTTTAGAAGAATTATGACGCCTCATGATGAAAGCCGAGTTTCTTCGGAAGTCACGAGGCCGATGCCCCTTCTGACAACCAGAGCAACCATTTATTTAGGTACATGGAATGCTCGCACAATGTGGGAGACTGGGAGAGCTTTCCGAATTGCTTCGGAAATAAGGAGATACAATTTAGAGGTGCTTGGGATCAGTGAAACACATTGTACGCAAGTTGGACAACAACGACTAGCTTCAGGGGAGCTGCTGTTATACCTCGGACATGAAGAAGAAACTGCCCCACATACACAAGGAGTTGCATTGATGCTGTCCAAACAAGCACAAAATGCACTTATAGGATGGGAATCTCATGGACCAAGGATCATCAAAGCCTCCTTCAAAACAAAGAAAACGGGGATTACAATGAACGTCATCCAATGCTACGCGCCTACCAACGACCATAATGAAGATACTGTAGATCAATTCTACGATAGGCTGCAGTCAATCGTCGAGAATTGCCCAACAAAGGACCTGACTATTTTGATGGGAGATTTAAATGGCACATGGACTTCACCGGATCACAACACACAGAACCAAATCGACCATATCTGCATCAACAAAAAGTTCAGGAGGACGATGGAGGACGTGAGAACAAAGAGAGGAGCTGATACAGCATCAGATCATCACTTGCTGGTCGCCAAGATGAAATTGAAACTTAAGAGGCACTGGACAACGGGGAGGACAATATCACAAAAATTTAATACGGCTCTTCTTCGGGATAATGACAAACTCAATAAATTCAAGATAACCCTCAGCAATAAGTTCCAAGCCTTTCATGATCTACTCAATGGAGAAGGAACTACTATGGAGAGCAACTGGAAAGAGATAAAAGAGGCAATCACTTCAACATGTCATGAGGTTCTGGGCCAAAAGAAGCACCATCACAAGGATTGGATCACGATCGATACACTAGATAAGATTCAAGAAAGGAGGAACAAGAAAGCAGCAATCAATACCAGTCGAACAAGAGCAGAAAAAGTCAAGGCACAGGCTGAATACACAGAAGTAAACAAGCAAGTGAAAAGGAGCATCAGAACTGACGAACGTAAATATGTGGAAGATTTGGCGATGACGGCGGAAAAGGCTGCCAGAGAAGGAAACATGAGACAACTGTATGAAACAACAAAGAAACTCTCTGGAAATCACCGTAAACCAGAACGACCAGTGAAAAGCAAGGAAGGCAAGATAATCACCAACATTGAAGAACAACGAAACAGGTGGGTAGAACACTTCAAAGAACTCTTGAATCGACCAGCCCCACTGAACCCACCCAACATCGAAGCAGCACTCACGGACCTCCCAATTGATGTTGGCGCACCGACAATTGAAGAAATCAGCATGGCTATCAGACAAATCAAGAGTGGCAAAGCAGCAAGATCAGACAGCATTCCAACAGAAGCATTGAAAGCAGACGTAGCGGTAACTGCAAGGATACTCCAAACTCTCTTCAGCAAGATCTGGGATGAAGAACAAGTACCAAAAGACTGGAAAGAAGGACTTCTAGTCAGAATACCAAAGAAAGGCGATCTCAGCAACTGTGACAACTACAGGGGAATCACTCTTCTTTCAACAACAGGAAAAGTCTTCAACAGGGTATGATTAAACAGGATGAAGGACTCCGTAGACGCCCAACTTCGAGACCAACAGGCAGGATTCCGTAAGAATAGATCGTGCACAGACCAAATCGCAACTCTACGGATCATTGTGGAACAATCAATTGAATGGAATTCATCACTCTTCATCAACTTCATTGACTACGAAAAAGCATTTGACAGCGTGGACAGAACAACCCTATGGAGGCTTCTTCGACACTACGGCGTGCCTCAGAAGATAGTCAATATCATAGGGAATTCCTATGATGGATTAAACTGCAAAATCGTTCATGGAGGACAGTTGACGAAGTCGTTCGAAGTAAAGGCCGGTATCAGGCAAGGTTGCTTACTCTCACCCTCTCTCTTTCCCCTAGTGACCGACTGGATTATGAAGACGTCAACATCCGGGGAGAAGCATAGGATACAGTGGACATCTAGGATGCAGCTAGACGATCTAGACTTCGCAGATAACCTGGCTCTTCTATCGCACACGCAACAATAAATGCAGGAAAAGACGACCAGTGTAACTGCAGCCTCAGCAGCAATAGGTCTCAATATACACAAAGGGAAAAGCAAGATTCTCCGATACAACTAATCGAACCACACTTGACGGAGATTTGGGAGATGTAAAAACCTTTATATATCTGGGCAGCACCATTGATGATTACGGTGGATCTGCTGTAGATGTGAAGGCATGGATCAGCGAAGCAAGAGCAGCATATATACAACTGAAGAACACCTGAAACTGAAAACATCTGTCAGCCAACACCAAAGTCAGAATTTTCAATACAAATGTCAAGACAGTTCTACTGTATGGGGCGGAAACCTGGAAAACTACGAAATCCATCGTCCAAAAGATACAGGTGTTTATTAACAGTTGTCTACGCAAAATACTTCAGATCCGCTGGCCGGACACTATAAGCAACAACCTACTGTGGGAGAGAACAAATCAGATCCCAGTGGAGGAAGAAATCAGGAAGAAGCGCTGGAAGTGGATAGGACACACATTGAGGAAAACACCCAACTGCGTCACAAGACAAGCCCTCATATGGAATCCTCAAGGTCGAAGGAGGAGAGGAAGACCAAAGAATACATTACGCCGAGAAATGGAGATAGATATGAGAAAAATGAATAAGGATTGGATGGAACTAGAAAAGAAGGTCCAGGACAGAGTGGGTTGGAGAATGCTGGTCGGCGGCCTATGCTCCATTGGGAGTAACAGGCGTAAGCAAGTAAAATAAAAGCGGTGGAAAAACTGAGGATCTCTATAGACCACTAACTCGTCGAGAATAAATCTTCTGTGAATGTAACTAATTCTTTGCTCACTCATGGAATATTAGATTGCGATAAAAATATAAATGATAAACAGTTCCGTGTACGTGAAATAGTGCTTTACACTCACAAAAGTGCAGTGTTTATTTGTTAATAGCGATACCATTAGAAACTCTTGATCTTCGGTCGTACTCAAATCTTTCCGTCGAGCAGCTATGATTGTGTTGAGGTCGACGAAGACCATTGAGTGGAGTGTGATGTAATGAAACAGTGAATTTTGGTATACGTTTACAGTTGTTTATCATCGGTATAGAATAGGGGGAATGTGTCTAGCTACGTTATTCAGGACAAAAGTTTAGTTATTTTTGGGACTATTCAGGTTAATATACTTGGATTTCAGTGTTAAAATTCACTGCGTGCTTGAACCTAATGAGATTTGCTCCAGATACCATCGTGTTGTACAATTAGCTACTGAAACTCTTGATTTAAATTTGATCGTTATGCTGGATATATTTCATCTGTTGTTTATCAATCCGCGTCTTTATGGCCATAATGAGACAATGAAAACTGATCAAATTTCAGTTAATAACAGAATAAGCCTATTTGCTTCAAGTTATTTTTTATATTCGTTTTCCGTTTTGTATTTTATGAAGTTATAATTTGATGATCCCATCGTTTTCAAACAGCTCTCACAAAATAACCAGTTCCTTTTTTCAATAAAGTTAATTACAAGGATAAGTACTGACTGGAAGTTATCTCAGTTTTAAAAACATGATCAATCAGATAGCAGTATACCACTATATGTGATAAAGTGTTCGAAATACTGCCGTTCAGTTAAAGATATGCTTTTTTAATTAGTTGGATAAATCATCACTTTCACACCTTGAAGACAAGTATTCATTTTGTCATTATTACAGCTCCAGATGACTATCGTTTCGTTTGTGTGCCCAAAATATATTTAATTAGGTAGGAAGGTTCAGAGCATTAAATAACATTACAAGTTAAAATGCCGTGAGTATTATCATGTTCATCGTACGTTCTAAACAGTGTTAGGAACAACCCTGGGTTGACTGCACCAAGTCGTCTTTGCGCAAAGTGGCGAGATGTGTTTGTCTTAGATGCGTCTACCATGTTGCTTCAGGTGATGTCTAAGCTCTCTGTAGTTATTAACCCGAGATCACGCTCTGAATGGACAATCACTATTATTGTAATTGCTTTACATCAAATGAGGCAGGATGTTCATGACATGACATTTCTACAGGTTAAGTTTTGTCCCATCGTTTAATGCTCATTTTCTCATTATTAAATGGTCGCTTTTATGGGCATCCAAACCTTTATGTTGACTGAACAGATCAGTGCTGGTGAGATAATTTTATCTAAATCGTTGCTCATAAAAATGAAGAAGTGGGATGACCTAAGATTGTTCCTTGTGAAGTTTCTAATACTAAGGCATTCCATCTTGCGTGCACTCTATTCACCTTGATTTAAAACATGTCGTCCTCTAGGTAGTTTCTCAGCCAGGAAAAAAATGGGTTAGTAAAACCCATAATCTCAACCTTTGCATAGGGTGTTTGTGTGGTAGTGTCAAAGGCTTTTTCCAAATTGAGGAATATAATATTAACCGGTATCTTTTGTTCTCAGAAAAAATTTTCCAATGTTCTCATACTACGGGTAGATTGAACGCAAGGGACTTGAATTTCCTGAAGTTATGTTGGGTTTCATGGAGGATGTCGTTCTTTCCCATGTATTCCTTCATTTGATCATTGACCAGTCTTTTCACTACTTTCAAGAATATTGCGAGTAACGCCATTGGTCTATAACAGGCCGAGAGTTTTCTATCCCTGCCTTTGCATATTAAGAAGAGTGGTCTTCCATTCGCTTGGAAGTTGGTGTGAAACTAGTGAGTAACCGAGCAGATCACATGACAGCGTGCTTATGAATTCTGAGCAATTTCAGGATCATAGGTTGAATGTTGTCACATCTTTACGACTTCTTCAGGTCTCCATAGTACTAGCCAAGGGGTTAGTCAAATCACTCAGAAAACCTTAATTAGTAGTAGAGTTGATCGGTGTTCTGCCATTGGAAACTCTTAGTTTAGACCGTCTATGAAGTTGGCACTAAAGATCTCTGCGATCCCTAAGTCATAAGATCATCATCATTTCGCCATTTATTAGTAAGATCCTCTGGTTTGAGGGCTTTATTCTGACCACCACTATCTAGAGATATTTAGAGTCAACTTGCATTTCGGTTGCTTACCTAACCTGAAAACATTTCATACGGCTGCTGACTGTAATTGCATCTGTTTCACGTTTCCACTTAAGAGCTTTGAATATAACCTTTCGGGGAGACGTTTTACTAATGTCAGGCTCTACACTAAGCCCAGCTAAACCCAGGATATTCGCTCCATATGGCAGAATTCTGAACGATTTTGCTAACTTCCTACCTGTGGTCACCCACTGCCAGCCTCTACCAAGAGAGGGTATTGAAGATGCCCCCTCATTGCCGTACAGTCTGTAGTAGCGTAGCTAGGGTAGGTACCTTCTCAGTATTTTCTTCGTAACTACAGTAAATATAACTGACATGGTCACTACTCCATACTGGTGATGGGACATGTATATCATCGATTAAAAGCTTGTACATCACCAACGTAGATTATCTGTGTCGAATGGTTAGGAGGTCACTCAAGTTAGACGCGTATGGTGTGGCCAACAACCTCACACCTCACGGTCAGAACCTAACGGGGATTACCCCTTAGTCGTACCGAGGCATTATGGCTTCTTCAAAGACTGTATAACAAGAATGATGGTATTACGGAAATATGTTATTTACAGTAGGTACAAACGAAATAGTGAGCACCATCACATAAGCTAGACCATGACATAAGATTAATTTATGCGGGTTGTTTGTCCTTGACATAGACGGAGATCGACAAACTGTTCGACATTCAGTGACTCAACTACCGGCTGATTTAGCTAGTGCTCAGTAACATTTCTCTGGCCCTAAAAGCTGATCACCTGTCATAAAAACAATCCAAGTTCAAGGATTTTCCGTTTCTTTACCATCACGTGACGATTTTCATATTTTGACTCACTTTTGAACTTCTAATGGTTGCAGTAAGCCGCTTGCGGAATCCTCCTGTAGAGGTTGTATCCTGCTTGCTAAGATTTGAAGATGGAGCATTGTAGTCTTTAGCCAGCAGTAACCGATTTAGCTCAAAGTATACTATTTTTAATATTAACCGTATAATCTTATTCTTTTGGGTGTTAGGACCTTTGGGGCTGACGATATATTCCTCCAGTCAAGTACTTTGTGTCGTTAGCATTGAAGCAACACCAGCATGATTTTGTCGTTATGGTTAGCTTGGTATTGTGCGGTGTTACGGCTTTGAAGTGACTGTCAATGTATATCATCACTCCATCTCATGTTTGTGTACTACATTGTATCTGAATAATGTCGTCTTACAAGCTCATTTCATCTATAACGTTGGGCAATATCCATACTTTAATCACGACCATGATCTATAGTTCTAACTGGGAGCAAATGTTTCTGATTTCTTTTAATCCACTCCTTAGTCCTCTTACGTTACATTAGGGGTACTTGACGATTTGCCTCAAGACCTGATGCTTCTCTACAGTAGCGCAAGTCTCCTGGTTTTTGGGCAGATTGTTGTTAAATGTGTGTTGGCCAGTTCCGTGCAATATGTCCTCTGTGGTTTTTTCGCCTTCATAGTGGGTCCCACTGTCGAGACCGTGGTCAATGCGTTCTGTACGGTGGATTGCTCATCAAGGTCAACAGACCAAGGGATATTTGATTAGCTTTTCTACTGTTGCCTCTCTGATCTAGATTGATATTTTCAACATCCAATGTGACGGAGAGGTCGTTTTTGATCTGTACGAGGCCTTTAAAGCCGCAATTAAGTCCTATAGGTCCTGAAATTCACAGCCATCAGACTCCTAGACGTAATAATCGTATTCTGTAACAGATGAGATAGTTTATACACACCAATTATCCCAATAATGTGCGATTTCATGCTACGTGATAGTCAACGCCATTATTGTATATTGTGTGTAGTGGGTTTCATCACGACTAACACTTCCTCGCTCAGGGACTCCGCGTTTGCAGGTTTTCTAGCGGCGACTCTCACGGCCAATGCTTTTTTGCATCTAACTCAGATTTGAGAGAATTGCCTAATCGATGGTCTCTGAGATGTCAGTAAAATTATTCCTGCAACGTGTTATTGGTATATGTTTACCTTTAGTTTAGGGGGTTTACCTTTTGGCAAGTTTCGGCTCTTACTAAAGCGGCATAGCTAGGTCGAACTGATTCTATTTCCCGGCATTATACATTATTTGTCTCGTTATTCACTATAAAAGGCTTCTGCAGTTTCTAACAAGCTGCTTTTCAGCTTTGGCACATTAAATAAAATCAGAGAGTTTTATCCAGAAATCTTCCCTTATTTTTAGCGTCTCGGAAGTTACAGGTTTGCCATTTCACTTTGTAAGCTTACTTAATGCTCTTTACTTCTAACAGATACTTGATTATCGGTAAACTCAGCAATTTCACTGATGTATGAGTTTAGGTTGCAACTGTCATGATCAATTATTCAATTTAGCCTGTGTTTGACGATTGGGATTGATACGGTTGCTTACAAAGGGTTTTATAAGTTCTATCAATGCATTTTTCTACACTTTTGGTAAACGTACCAGTATCGATTTTAGAGTGAATTCAACATAAACTCCTAGTACTGTCCAGATATTGCTGTGTCACAGCAACACTGAACCCAGTTACTAAAAAACTACATTCAGATTCTGGGTCACTCAGTTTAACGAGCGATGGGCACGCGATATGATTATGAAATTGTGTTGTGCCACCACAGCCATCAGAATCACAGACGGTTTGATATCCATGTTTCCCCGGCATCATTTTTGCCTACGAGCCTCACTGGGAGAAGGAGCACGTGTAGGGGTGTGATTCTGATCATTAAGCTGAAAATTCGGTGTTAGCACTTCAGTTCAGTGATCCATGTCGCACACATGACTCTCAGATAATTTATCTGGTGTAGTTTTGTGATTTGTTGCTAAAAATGGGTATTTTCGTATTATTAATGGACTCTGAATTAGGATATTTGTCTCTACTAATCGTCCCCGCATTTGTAGTGAACGTACTGGTGGCAGCGATGTTACTTTGCATGCTATGCAGTGGACTCAAGAGTTAAATCCGTGAAAGTCAGCAAAACAGAAGTTTCGAATGGAAGATAGAATAGGGATAAGTGAATAAATGATTCACAAGATAAACTTGAGGTTGCAACATTATTCTTTACCGTATCAAAGAGAAAATTCACGTGGCTCTAGTAAATATCCATAAGTCCTGTGTTTGGGAATAAATGTTGCAGTTAAAGCAACTAGGAAGAGAGCAGTTGATCGAGACAACTAGGTCCAACCTTAGTATGGTTATGGTTATTAGATTTATTACTGCAGTTGTCCACTAGCAAGGTGAAGATGCAGTTCGTATAATTAGAAGTATTTAAATATTCCAAAATGGTAGTAGAAAAGTGGATATTTCCTATTACTAGTGAGAGATCAACGAGATCACATCAAACTTTGTTCTTATTTCTCTTGAATAAAGTGGTTTAGGGTTATCACGTTAAGCACCAAACTCTGAGTTACAAATAAATTAAACTATAACCGCAAACAAATTTTTTAAATAGGTGGAAAGCTCCTTAGTGGAAAGTGCATTTTAGATGAAACTAACTTATCAGAGCATATGACATAATATCGCCTACTTATGCCACCTAGACAAGACGAAATATCTATTCACTATGTGATTTTTCTGGAGGTCGTAGTTTTTACTTGATCTAGAATCTAGACGACCAGTCAGTTTACTGCCATTAGAACATGCCTAAATTCAAGAAAACACTGATGACACTTCTGTACGCAAGTACACAGTTTACATCAGTTTGCTGATATCCATTATGCTTACTTCTATAATATGAATTTGTTCAACCAGTGAGTGAAATCATAAACTGTCAGACTATATTCAATTAAACTGTGACATAATTTGCCCAGACGAGTAGTTTTCGCAATACATGTGGATTTTTGTTATTAAATAGCATCAAATTAAAATTATTTCTATTTACTACTATCCCTGGTAATGGTTAAATACAAGGAGATTTCTCCATAGTTTTGGACTTCATACAAAGCAATGAAATATAAACTATGAGACCATTGTTGAAAAAAATTGCTTGTTTTAGAATTCATAACACATGTCATTCTTGTGATTTTGCTCAGACTATTTGAGGCGCTAAAAAAATTTGTAAACATGTGACAGAGAATGTTGCAAAAATAGACTCAGGGCATGTAAGCAGCCAATGCCTACCATACAGTTTCATCACTGTCTCAATGATATAAGTAGTGCCAAAAGAGCAAACTATTAACACTCTTTCAGGAGCTCACTCAGAGGGACTATGTGGTTTGTAATAAAATATCCTAATTTATACATGATGAGTGAAGCATTAAGGTAGATAAATGTCATTTTATAAGTCTAACATTTGAGAAAGACGCAAACGTTATCGATGTTGTGGATACGAAAAAGTTATTAGCAACTTTCTACCAAACCCTTTATTTGAAATATTTTAGAACTCAAGCATTTTCGGAAGGCATGCACGTTATTATCATTACATGCCGATTCGCCTCAACTTTTATGCCTATAAATTCGGCTAAAGAGTCATCTTCAACTTAAATGGAATCTAGTAGGTGATAGATTTGATATTTAACCACTATGTCACGGATTAGAGTTGCATGCATACTCGGCTGCATGAGTATTTTAACCGGATGCATGTAAAGTTAAAATATTTATTTTTTCTTATCCAATTGTATGTTGATTGCCTAAATACTCGATGACTTATTAGCATGAAGAGATGTCTTTTCTTGTTAAACTACATCAATTCCTCTGCTTCATGACGTGTTTACAGGTCATTTAACTTGACTTGTGCTTGACAAGATTCTATAATTGAGTTCGACCGTTGGAAATCCTAAACGTCTGGGGAATTATGGTTGTCTAGTCTACCAGCATACAATCTTTGGGTGTAATCTTGACAGTGTTTACGACACACATTTTAATGGTGATATTAAAAGTATCACGTGCATCATGATAATCAGTGTTTCTGAGATGAGACTTTTTTTAGTGTTTCGTCTTATATGGGTTACGTTTGTAGAAACATATTTTATAAAAGAAACAGTTCGATTTAATTGATAGATATTTTTAGCTGTTGGACTGAAGAGAAATAAAACTCTGCTGCACACGCAGTAGTCGTTTGGATTCAGGGTTGGACTGTTGGATTTATCCCTATCTGTATACATCTATAAACTAGAATTTCTCTTTGATTTACTATCAATGTCAGAAGCCATGTTGAGTGAGGTGTTCGTTTAATGGACAATGAGTTGGTGTTTAATGGGGTAGGTGCCGGATTTAAGTGTGAGCACACACATTAATTTTGAGATGAAATCTATACATTAAACAAAGTCATAAAAATGTTACGATGTGATTAGTATGAGAGAAGTCAGTTTGCTCAGGAAGTCAGTTTATTCAATTTAAATGGCTGCTGCGCCACTTATTATTAGGTCGCTAATGTGAAGTCTACTTCACTTCGACTAAGGAAACTGTGTAGCGTTTTTAAAATCTCGTTTTCAAAACAGCATTCTAAACATCATATATAAGATCCTTACTGCAAGATTAATGTGATCAACTGAAAAATTATTGGGGTGGGGATGAAAGCGAATGTTAAAGTTAACTAGTGGTAATTTATTCATGCATTTGTATCGAAATCTGTAAGAGTGCTTGTTATATTGAAGTAGTCAAGTATTTTGATTTGTCGCTTACTTGGAACATTTCTACAGGTCTGGTAACTTAGGTCTGATATAACTTCAGCAAGAGTCTGACAAGTGTCCACTACTTCACATCCGAATTCTCTCGAAGTCATCGAAATAGATTCTCAGAGAGTTTGATAACTGCCAGAAAAATCGTATCATAACAACCCCAGACTAATTTTTTTTACAAAGTTATCAAAATATCGTTCTTTATGACAAATTATAGGGACAAATAAATCACACCATCAGGATTATGAGTTAGGCTTGGTAAGGAAACAAAAGTAAGTTATCGTCCATGAAAATCTTACGTTCTGCATAACCAACCTCCGTGACAAATTCTGTCAATTATTCTGGCTAAGTTAGTCGTTTTACAGTATAGTAACTTTTTAGTGATAAAAGCCAGGTAGTTCCCAATGCATATGTAGCGTGGTGTCGAGTTGAGCTTGACTATGAACACCGCTACCAGACTACGTGCTAATGACAGCCATTATACTTACTCTCCCGTTGACTTTGAACTTGTACGAATTCGGTTACTCTCAGTAACCACGCTTGTACTCCTTTGGCACGATCTAAATGTAGCGTGGTATCGAGTTGAGCTTGACTATGAACACCGCTACCAGACTACGTGCCAATAGACCAATAAGATTCCAGTAGGCCAAAAATCAGAAGGCAGATGATAGTAGTAGTTGCAATATATTTGTTGGCGATCTCGTGGTATCGAAAGAATACCGAGATCGTGCCAAAGGAGTACAGATGCGATCGGCAAGAAAAGATACGTGCGTAGTCGAAAACCGCGTAGAAGCAATGGAATACAATGGAAGACCAAAATGGCTGTTATTAGCACAGTTAAGCAAACGAGCACAATAAAACAATCACTGGTACAATTGGTTATAATAATAATTGTTTTCATCGAACCAATCGCGTTCTGTTGACAAAAGTAGGTCACTACACATATTAGTGTTCTTTTCACTCAAAGACCGGCTGATTTATGATAAATCAGTTTTGGTCTAATGAGAAACCTCTAACCAAAAACGTAAATTGCAAAGGCAATGGACTAATAATGTGGCAGTCACATGACTGAGCACAGAGACTTCTCAGACCACCAGTCCACATTAGATAACAGTAGCAGTATTTATGTAGTATGAACGAGGTTACCTTGATCAGTTAAAACATCCACAGTCTTGAGGAAACTGTAAAATAAATAAACCAGAGTTCAGAATGAAAGATGGCAGTTATTACGGTTTACACGGACGACGAGACAGATTCATATCCCGCCATTAGCGCGCTGACCAGATTAGTCGCTACTATGGATGGCGGGGACATGTGATATGATACCATCTTGGTGGATGTATTGGGTTTCAAAGTAGTGAAATCCACCTTATGATTAAACTTTTAAGTTTTGTTCTGTGGCTCTTACCGTCCCCCACAGATCAAATATTTACAAACTTAACAGGTTAATCTGTCAAACTAACAGATACCACCAAAATTATTTCAAGTTAGACAGAGCGTGCGGTAAGTCTCAGGTTTTTCCATAAATTGAATTAGAAATTACGTAATAATGAGCTTTTTGTAAATAGTCTGCATGCCCAGTAAGTGATTTAAATTATTTCTTATGAAATTAAAATGTCGTCCCCATTTCACTGAATAAGTAAAGAAACAATTGTCAGTTCAATGTAGTTATCCCTTCACGAGAGCACTACTGAATTCCGAATCATATTTTTTTGAAGATCAGAGTAGCCAGTTTAATTCTACTCATCTGCTTGAATAGAGTATTCTTTAAATTTAATTAAACGATGTCCAAATTAGTAGAATTTAGTTTTCAGTCTTCAGCAATAAGGATAGGTCTGTCGACCTATATTAAGCTTTGTAGTTTTCAATCCTGTGGATGTCCAATCTCGTTTTGAACATATCAAAAGAAAATGCTGATATTACGTGTTGTGGTAGCGAATCACAGTAATTCACTACTCGGTGCGAGAAACGAAACTTCAGACGTAGACGATTTGATCTCTGTTTGTAAACTTCGAATGTTTTCTCAAGCGATCAGTCCTGGACGAAAGGAAAAGATAAGACATTAATACCGAGATCCTCGTTCAGTATACGATAAGTCAATATTAGATCACCTCGTATTCTATGATAAGATAATGGAAGTAAGTTGAGGCATCTCAGTCTGTCTCCATAAGATAGGTCAGAGAGACCTTTCATCATTTTAGTCCGTCATCGTGAGACTTGTTCCAGCATATCCGCCTCATACTTGAAATAAGGACTCTCTGCTTGAGTCCCATATTCCTAGCCCGGTCTCACGACAGTCGGGTATAATAATCTAAACATTTCTTCATTCACATACTGAAAAGAACTATGGATGATACATAATACCATATAGCCTTTTGCAGCATCAGCCTTACAGTTACTATTAGTTTTGAGATCGCTGCTTATAATGGCTCCTAAATCTATCGTTTATAACTTTGGGCAGTACGAATCCACGTATTGTGTATTGATACGAATCATCACAGTTATTTAATTGCATCACTGTACTCTTGTTGGGATTGGCTTCTAGTGACTATCCGTCCATTCATGCCAGCAATGAGTTCAGATCATCCTGCAATACTATTTCCTCTGACATACTGTGTATGGGCCTCCAAATCTTATTCATCAGCGAAGAGTAAAACGGATGGCTTTGCTACAGTTGGTAATTCATTTACATTAAGTAAAGAGAGAAGGGGACCGAGGATTGTGCCTTTGGGAACACTTCTTACATGTTCCCATAATGAGAGATCTCCATTTACCCTTATCCTTTGTCTCCTGTCATGGAGAAAGTCACGTATCCAGTCTATGATCTTATAATGGATTCCAAAACTTTCCAGCTTTAATTTAAGACCTAGATGGGAGACCTTATCAAATGCTTTACTGAGATCGATGAAAATAACATCCCCAGTAATATTTCGATCTTTTGCCGCAGTTCAATCTTTTCTCGCAATGAGCAGATTTTTAAAACATAATGGGCCTTTCCGAAAACCATGTTGTTCCCTGGATAAAAGATTATTCCCTTTTACATAGTTTATAAAAGCCATCTGAACAATATTTTCCATTAGTTTTACAACTGCACTGGTTAGACTAACGGGCCGGTGGTTACTAACTAAGTTTTTAATCTCCGCCTTATACACTGGACTAATTATTGCGTCTTCCCAGTCTCTTGGCAGTCTGGACTGCCTTAGAGACATATCGAACAGTATGGCTATAGGTTCCTCAATTACATCCGGTAGGGCTTTCATAGTCCTAGCATGAATATCATCAAGAATACTGGACTTATCAAGTTTGAGATGCTGAGGTAGTCTTAAGACAGTACCTTTCTCAATAACTACAGGGTCCATTAAGAAGCCGCCACGATGAAAATTAATCGTTAGTCGTTCCTCATTGCTAATGGAAAACACTACCAAAATATTTCGATTAAGCCCCAGCTTTTTCGGCATCATCTCTTGTTAATATTAACGGATTTTGTTGTACCAAAAGTGATGGAATTCCATCACTTCTCTGAGTTCACCTTTTTATGTACGAGAATAACCGTTTCGGACTATTTTTACAATCCCTAACCAGTGGTTTTTCATATGACTGTCTAGTCTTACGTATTAACGCTTTACAAGCATTCATAGTCTTACAATAACTGGATCTGTACTGTTCTAAGCCAGTAGAGATTAATATATTCTAATGCTTTTTCCCATGTCTAAGAAATTTCTTGACTTGTTTAGTTATCCATGGTGAACAGTTATTCGGTCTACACGGTACCAGGTATGGTATAAACGAGGATGTAACTGAACTAAACTTGCCTTTAAATATATACCATGCTTTAACTAATGAGCTAGTATCTATTGATCAATATGTATTGGCAACGCACTCCTGAATGGCTGATATGTTAGCTCTCCATACATTTGGGCGAGGCTTAACCTGATCGTATATCATGTCACTAGCTCTAAACGTGAATGACAAAACAGTGTGATCGCTATTCACTCACTGTGGAAGAATACTTAGGTTGGCAGTATCCTCAGTCACATAAGTGACTACCAAGTTCAACAAAGAAGAACCTTGATTTGCACCAAAACTTGTGGGTTTAGATGCATGCTGCACTAATGCACACTCACTTACCGTTATCGAAAACCTACTATCAAAGGAGTTTATAGATCCTACCGTCGGATTCGCAAGCAAAGATGCGGATATTCTTACATCTATATCGATCACTTCTTAGGTAGTAATATCCAGATAATTCTGGAGTAATGTCGAAGTCATGGACTAACCAAGTTTCCATCACATCCACAATGAGTGGCCTTAATTTTTCCACTAAGGCTCCTAGTTCATAAAATTTATTTCTTAGACTACGAGCATCGGCACATGAAACTCCTAGGGCGAACGGTTTATCCACACAGTTTATTTTTTTAATTTTATTTGAACACATAGATATTGGTACAAGGAGGCACCAAATACATATGCGCAACACAAATCTCATTTAATTTGTGTGAGGGCTGTGATACTGCCCGGGTGCCCAAACCGAAGCAGGTGGTTTTCTTAGGGTGCCACACCCGGAGCCTCCAACCTGAAGATCTGATCCACAAGGCAGTGGAGTATCGTAAGGAGATGCAGTCCCATGGTAGCCGGTGACCAACGATCGGTTCATACGCCATTTGTTCCCTCAGGATACTGGGGCCCATGTGCACCATTTATCCACACAGGCCTTGATAACATCCGCTTTCAGGACCATACTATTCGAAAACCCACTAGTCGGCGATTTTTCTCATCATTTTGAAGACAGTTTTCTAGTTCAGCTAGTGCCGACTTCTTTTCTCTTTTATCTTCAAGAGACATCAGGTCTTACTCGAATAATGGGATTTGTCGTGACTATGAGTGCTAATTAACAGAAGATCACGTTGCTTCTCCGACCCTAGGATTACTTTAAGGAGTTTATATGGTCGGGTTTCAGCAATGTCGTCTGTCCTCTTACGTATTCTTATCAGTTTTTTGACTTGAACTCCTTTAGAGTTATATGATAAGATGCTACGGAGAAATTTTCGAGCTTTTCGAGATCATGCGCGTATCTAGTTTCGGGATTAGGATCTTTTGACTCGAGCAGCTTACAATAATATTCGAGGAGATAAACTTCTCAGCTACTCCAAGGTGGAGTTCTGTCGTACTATCAGACTTCGGTAGTGTACTTTGTGACTCAGAATGGGAGTCCACCAATGACTTGTCACGTGTTTACCGCTTATAGCTTCTCTCCTTTCACTTTTTTTTTCCGTACTGTCGTCCATTGAAGCAGGTCCTCCGAAAAGGCTATGGCTGATTTGAAATGAGGAAGAGCAGCCGGTCCAACTGGATTGGCTCCAGAGGTCTGTAAGTATGGTGGTCCAATTTCAGCGATTAGTTTGATTAATATTTTAGCTAAAATATGGGAGTTGGACGTAATCCCATCTGATTGGTCACGATCACTGATTGTTCCAATATATATAAGAAAGGGTTAAAATCATCCTCTGACTAATATAGCATTTAAAATACTGGCCTCAATAATTATCGAGCGACTAACTAAGACTCGTGAACTGCAAACACGAGAAAATCAGACTGGCTTCAGACACGATCGTGGCTGTATCGCCCATATATTCACCATTCGTCAGGTTCTAGAACATAGAAATGCTTGTTGGTGGTCTTTCTTGACTTGAAAGCAGCATTTGACTCTGTTGACCAAGAGGTTCTGTGGCAGTGTCTGTCATTAAAAGGTGTACCTCAGAAGTACATAAACCTTGTGAAGGCTCTTTACTCGAACACTACTAATCGAGTGAAAGCTTATGGCGAACTTTCATTTGATTTCGCAACCTCAAGTGGTGTCCGTCAAGGCTGTCCACTTTCTCCATTTCCGTTTTTGTTCAACTTCGTCATAGATTTACTGATGGAAATAACGGTCTCGTCGACTAAATTCTCGGGCATCGATCTCCTTCCAGGAGGTCCACTTATGGACTTAGAATACGCAGATGATATAGTCCTGTTTGGTGAGGACTCTGATAAAATGCAGAGTCTTTTGGTGGCATTGAGCAACAATGCCAGAAGGTTTGAGATGCGCTTCTCTCCCTCTAAATGCAAGTTGTTGCTTCAGGATTGGTCTACGTCGACACCTGAACTACTTCTATGAATCCGGTGTTCATCTTGCTGTGCTAATGCGATATGGCAACTTGGACCGATGCATATACGTGCCTGGTCCTACGTTGCAGCTGACTGACTGACTGAAGGATAAGGAGTGAAGTGGTCGAACGCATCTACAACTTCACTTATCCTGAAAGTCTGATCAGCACAAATGCGTTGGTGTCTGACGAGATCGGTGCACGGATTCGAACGTCATCTATGGCGAAGGCGAGATATCCGTCTATCAATTAAGGGACGAGTATACTGCGCAGAAGTTCGTTCTGTTCTATTTTAAGGCTGCAAAACGGCCATTAGGAGTAAAAGATACTCGTAAGCTACTAGTATTTGACCACAGATACCTTAGAAATATTTCTCACATCTACTGGGATCACCGGGTAAGTAATAGTGAGATTAGACTCAGGGTATTAGGTTGTGAATCTTCATCGACTGAGATGGTTGGGTCACGTATTACGCTTGCTCAACCACGACGCGCAATGCTGACTAGTGTTGGGGATGGTTGGAAGAAAGTTAGGAGCGGCCAAACAAAAACGTGGCATCAGTACTTTAAGTTACTAACTTCTGGTCTTAGCCATGCTGGTAGATGCAGACTACTTGGTTGAAGTCCGCGTGACTATCGTAGCGAATGATTGGAGACTCTGAGTGACATGACTCAAAATCGATCACAATGACGTAGGTGTATACACTCTCTGTCTTCCCTTAAACTATGAGATTAAAATTTCTACCTTGATGTGGTGGTTGGGCTTGCTTATCGTGATGAAGCAACTAAGCTATAGCTCGGTGGAACTGTTCCTCAAGGTCCTACCATGTCAGACATGTCGGTTGAAGAGCGGTAAGACTAAAAGAAACAAATCTAAGGTCCGAAGGCGAAGTCGTACTGCTGACTGTACGGAGGTGTGACGGCAGTAACGTGTGTCCTTCAGACAACCAGCATAACAGCGATGCTGCCTTCCCACAAGGAGGTGTGGGATTAGAAAAGGTCCACCTTAAAAATGCACATCTCACCTTATCCCATGGATATCCGTCTCCGGTGGTAAGGTCTCAACAAGTACGGAGCTAACACAAAAATTGCTCATAAAAATGTTGTGTCTGACCGACCTCAAGCAGCTGTCCCTTGGGCACTGCGGTCACGCTCTCAGGTCACTAAGACCACCTCTAACCCAATTTCCTTTTCCAGAAGAACCCTTCCACGGTGTGGGCAACCGGGAAGTGACAACCGCCCTCATACTACTCAGTCAGTCAGTCAGTCAGTAACAACGTGGAACTTCGTACGTACGTACATCAGTTCGAGTTGCCATACCACATTAGCACAGAGATTCAGTTATTGATTCAAATTCCATAGTGGTAGAGGTACTGAAATTATAAGTAGAGATAGGGGACATTAAGGTTTGATGATGTTATTAAAGGAGTATAGTCCAGTAGAATAAATTGGAAAAGAAAATAAAGGACATGAATAATTCAGAAGATTAGAGTTTGAGAGAACACAAAGAGTAGACGCACATGCGCCATTGCAAACGATTTTGAGCCATATCATTCAAGGTCTCTAACCATCGGTTGCTATCATCTCGCGGTCCCCAACCAGGTAGTCTACACCTACCAACATGGCTCAGTCCACTTGTCAGTGACTTCACGGATTTGTGCCATGTTTTGGTCTGGCCGCCCCTAGCTTTCTTCCAACCTACTCCTACACCATAAAACATCTCTTGTCGGGCATGCGTAACACATGTCCCAGCCATCTCAACTGATGAAGTTTCACTACTTCCTCAATTGATTTGCCATCCTTACCTAGTACCCGTTTCCTAACAACTGCATTACTTACTCGGTGTTCCCAAAATATACGAGCAATGTTTTGAAGACACCTACGATCGAATACTAGTAGCCTATGAATATCCTCTACTCTTACTGGCCATGTTTCACTGCCATAAAGTAGGACGAAACGAACTGCTGCGCAGTAAACAAGTCCTTTGGTTGATAGACGGATATCTCGCCTACGCCACAAATGACGCAAGTTGGCAAAAGCTAGTCAAGCCTTCTGTATCCGTGCTGAGATTTCGTCACACCAGACCACAAGGGTTGATGAGACTTCCAAGATAAGTGAAGTGGTCGACACGCCCAACTACTTCAATCCCTATCACTAGTTTGGGTGTCGATGCAACCCAATCCTGAAGCAACATTTTACATTTCGAGGGAGAGAATCGCATCCCGAACATGCCTGCATTGTTGCTTAGAGTGGTCAGCAGACTGCATTTTGTCAGCGTTTTAACCAAATAGAACTATGTCAACGGCATACTCTAAGTCAACAAGTGAATCTCCCGGTAGAAGTTCAATCCCTGAAAATTTAAATGAGGAAAGTGTCATGTCTAAAAGCACGTCAACGACAAAGTTAAATAGGAATGGAGAGAGTGGACAGCCCTGATGAATACCATTCGAGATAATCAATTCTGATGACAGTTCGCCATAAGCTCTCACTCGACCAGTTGTGTTCGAGTAGAGAGCCTTTATAAGGTTGATGTACTTCTTTGGTACTCCTTTCAGTCACAAACACTTTCATAGGACCTCACGATCAACAGAGTCGAATGCCGCCTCAAGGTCGAGAAATACTACGATTGTGGGGCGTCTGAATGTGTGTCTATGTTCGAGGATCTGATGTAGTGTGAATATTTGATCTGTACAACCACGTCCAGGTCGAAAACCAGCCTTGTTTTCTCTAGTCTGCTCTTCACGAGCTTTGGTTAGACGTCGAAGTATTATTGAAGCTAATATTTTAGACACTATATTAGTCAAGCTAATTCCTCTGTGATTGTCACAGGAAGACTTTTGTCCTTTCTTATAGACTGGCACAATCAGTGATTGAGACCAGTCAGATGGGATTACGTCCAGTCCCCAGATTCTACCTAAGACCTCAGTCAATCTCGCTGCTAATACTGGACCACCATCCTTAGAAATCTCAGGGGTAAACCTGTCAGGACCTGCTGTTCTCCCACGCTTCAGATTTCCTATAGCTTTTTCAACTTCGTAAAGAGTCGGAGGACTTACATTAACTTGCCATTCAGATAGATTGGAGTCTGAACAGTTGCCTGCTGTTACCTATTACCGCTGCCTTTTCCATCTCTCTTGCTTTCGCTACTCACCACTGTTCACGATCATTGCGTAGGCTTCTAGTCAGCTTACGCTTAAGCTAACTCCGCTCTTCGTTATGTTCAGAGCCAGATGGAATGAGTTTACGAGCATCAGTGCGGTAGACGCTGCTGAGATCCAGTGTTTCTACCTAACCTTATGGTTCACCGTACTTGCAAACATCACTGCTGTTTCTACAGCTTTTCGGATGTCATTCCACACTGCTTCGGGGTGGGCATCACTTACATGGCTGCCTAACTGTTTTTCTAGTTGTTCCTGAAATATACTCTTAGCTTGACTATCATTAAGTAGGACCCTAAGGGGTTTCTTTGCACCATCTTTCCTACGTCCAGTAAGACCTAGACAAATACGCGCTCGCACCAGAGCATGATCTGAGTCTAAGCATGTGCTCCAGAATGAGCGACAGTCTTCTATCGAGCCCCTCCATCGGTGGCTGATAGCGATGTGATCTATTTGAGTCCAACGTTGGAACGAATTAGGGGGTCGCCATGTTAAAAGATGTTTTTCCTTATGCTTAAAGTTAGTGTTTGCAAGAAACAGGTGGTTATCTGAGCATAGCTGCAACAGACGGTCGCCGTTATCTGTCCTTTGAGCCGCGACACCATAAGATCCACCCAGGTGTCTTTCCTTCTCGCTTAGTTTACCTACTTGAGCATTAAAGTCACCAGCCACTATTACTACATCTGAACGCCTAGCTTTTCGGAGAAGGTCGGAAAGCTTTCTGTAAAACTCATATTTTCCATCATCTGAACTGCAGTCAGTGGGAGAGTAGGCAGAGACGACGAAGAGGCAACGACGAGTGTCCCTATCTTTTCGAGTCCTTATTATTCCATTTAGTCGAACAGCACACAAACGACTGTCTACTGGGATCCAGTATAAGAGAGCTAGTTCTGCCCTAGGACTCAATGCTATACCTACGCCAGCGAGGCCACGGGAAGCAGCATCAGGGCTTCTAGATACACGAAGCGTAAATCGGGTTGGTTTGTTACTTTGACATGGTGCGGTCAAATGAATGACACTACTGGGACCCCGGAGACGCAGCCCACATCTATAGAGCGAGATTCTAAGGTCCTAGCTAAGGAGGCCTGTTGTCCTATTTGGCACCGTGTTCGGACGTTGGAAGCTCCTACGTGTAGTTTACAGCATGGTTTCAGGAGACCATGAATAACGTTGCGCGTACTCGAATCGTTTGCACTAGCGGTGCGAGGTGATAAAGGGACGTGAGAAGGGTTAGTCGTGGAAATAAGAGAGTTATTACAAGGTGTAGGAGGGATTTGAATGTGACCAACTTGGTCTCGTGTGCTCTTACGGGTATGAAGGCTGATGTCACTTCCCGGCTGCCCACACCGTGGAAGGGTATTTCTTGAGGGACCTGAAAAGGAAATCGGATTAGTGTTGGTCTGAACGACCTGGGAGCGTGACCGCAGAACCCAAGGAACAACTGCATGAGGCCGGTCGCGAACGGCCTTTTTGTGGGAAGTTTCCAATGTGTTAGCTCCGTTCTTTAAAGGGCCTTACCGCCGGAGACGGAAATCCGTGGGGTAAGGTGAGGTGTGACATTTTTAAGGTCAACCTTTTCTAACCCCTTCCTCCTTTGTGAGAAGGCAGCATCGCTGCAGATGCTGGTTGTCCGAGGGAAACTCCCTACTGCTGTCACACCTCTGTACAGTCAGCAGTACGACTTCGCCGTCAGACCTTAAGTTGCTGCTTTTAGTCTTACCGTTCTCCAATCGACCTGCTTGGCATGGTAGAACCTGCAGGAACATATATTCCAGCCAATATAGCTCGGTTGGGTCATCACGATAGGCAAGCCCGACCACCACGTCAAGGTAGCAGCTACTTCTAACAGCACTGAAGACCACTGTATTCATTATCAACCTCCCTCTTCAATTCCTATTATTCCTCCTACATCGACTTTCAAATCTAAGCTTCCTCTTTTGGTTTCCTCCTCAAGTGTCACCATAGCCAACGATCCTAGTGCGCAAAACACTGTCCCTGGTCTACTCAAACCTCGCTCCAAACTGCACAATGGAGCCTTCAACGTACGCACACTACGTCAAATCGGTCAGCAGGCTTCCCTTACTAAAACCCTAGAATCTCGTACAATTGATGTATGCTGTGTATCCAAAACACGCATACAGGATCCTAGTACATGGGAACTTATTAAGAATAAAAGTGCATCTTGAAAAAATCACATCTTTCATGACGATATTAACGTATGGATATTTTCACAAGGAACTGCTCATTAGATGTCCGCTTAAAACCAAGCAGGATAGAATAAATTGTATGGCTTGTTTGATCAGGTGTGTGAGATATATAACAACAGGTTTTTGATTAGCACATAACTTTTATGATAAGATCGTTAAGCTACCAGTTAAAGAAATCAAATATAGTTATTCCCAACTAAACACACCTCTGTCCTGTGACAGCTGCCTCGACCTATTTATTAAACGGTCACTGAAGTATTTTGAAGTCTCACCCTCTCAAAATTACTGCTGATTGGCAGCATGGACTCAATAAAACTTGGGTTATCAGGGCTTTTTCCAGAACATATGTGATCTAGATCTTGGACTATCCAAAATTGTTTTCGGTGCCTACTTAAGACCTGATACTAAACGTAAAATAACATGCACTTACGAAGTGCGAGGTTTTTGTGGTTACGATCTTTAAACTGGTGAGCTTAGTCTTAAAGAACCAACAATTCGATATTCTTGGTCAATAAAGTCCCAGTTAGTATTGACCCTTTGGTTTCTTTGTATCCCCGTGTAAATTTTAGGTACGTTTATATGATGAGTTGGGGTTTCAAGATTCACGTTTTACGAGGGTTCAAAGTTTACGGCCTTTTGGATTACTATATTTATTTAGGGAATATCACTGGCATGCAAAAGCAAAACCAGTGTTCAACTTCCTTTCATTGTAAAGAAATGTTGGGAATACTTTGTGAGTTTATTAACAGTGATGAAGAGTGATCTATAATTGGTAAGCTTGTGAAACCCTGTATGTCAATAGGTAAGTTAAATCATAACACCATCAAACTAATTGGTTTCAGCCTTTAAGAACAAAATAACTTCGTAATTTTCTTACCGTAGAGGGCGGTGTAAGTGCTGAAACCAATTTAATTTATCATTCATGAGTGATTTGTGATATAAACCGTTCATTTCTTGTATTATTCCAGTTCACTTGCTGTGCGCTGTAGCTGCTTACATTGTCTAGTCATATTTTTCCCTCTTTCAGGTTCTCATATTAGATGTCTTCGAAGCTGGTACCTGGAGGGAACAAATCCGGATTGCAGGACTATTTTATTTTACTATTTTCACTGATTTAAAACTTTAGTTTGTTAATGTTGACGAGTCGTCTGTGCTTCGCTGCTATCGGAGTTATTCCGTTAATTTTAGTCACATTTTTCCTTGCATTCGATGTGTGCGGTGAACACTGTCACAATGACGGTAATTTGAGTATCTTCGTTAATTTAATTAATAGTCTTTTTGCAGGCTAAACTTGGTGAACTCTCTTATGCTAGATGGGTGAATACGTCAATCACTTTAATCTGCTCTGGAAAAGAATTTGTAGATTTCTCCATGTATGTATTATTTTTGTTCCAGACAAGTGTTATATGGTATTCTGTGCGGAAGGTTTACAAAATGGCTATTGGATGTCTTAAAAACGAACATAGACAGTTACATTTAGATTGGTTTCCTAATGTTCCTGAAATAATGTAAGAACACTTTGATCCATTCTATGCTCCTCAGTGCAACTTACGTATCATATGAAAAACAAATTCGTCAAGTGTGTATATTTTCGTTATCAAACGGAATTCTAACTTCCAGGGTTTTAGTAGAAGAACTAAATGGTATTTATTTGTTTGTTATTATGTAGCTTTAGATCAATCAGTTGATATGGCGCTGACTACGACAGTATATTTTCTGCCAAATTCAATAATGACCAATGTATTTTTTATCTGCAAACAGGTTAGTTTGTTTTAGCATCGAATTACTGTTTCAAACTACCTTAACACATGCTAAATAATAAGTCCTGAGTAAGGCTGATTCGACCAGTTCCACAAGAGCATTTCAACTCACATCCAGATATTATTATCATTTTAGTTAATCTATCTCATGCTGATTGCGCCAGCGTTGATTTGGTCGAGAGTTAGCTTGAACGCTCTCATTTCCTTCCGTTGGGTCTCCTTGGGATATCGCTGGGTATAATTCCTCCGAAGTCCTACATTGGATGAAAGGCTTCCTTACCTGTAGTGTCACCTATTTCCTCTAAGTTTGGACAGTTACAAATTGTCAGGGTAGTATTGTAGTGAGCGAGAACACCATTGGGGACAACCAAACGTATTTAAACACAAAATTACATTCTACACCAATAACTTTCTGTTATTGTTCTCTTCTCTTTAGCTTTCTCAACCTTCTGCCGACAGACATTCCACTTCCGATTGGTGATACATACTCATACACAAATGAAATGACGATAATTACCGATAATTACTTGTCGGCATCAGTAGCACACCCCACACTACTACGTTACGGCATCTAGTTCATTTCTGTTGTGTTTCTTTATGTCAGTAAAATGAGTCTAATTGTGCAGGCAATATATATATATATATATGCGATTTTACGAACAGAAAGTCGTTCTGATTGCTAATTATATTGTCTTTTGGTATCAGTTTATTCGTTGACTTGGGTTGCTGACTCGATCATACTGTATCTTAGTTCATCATCTATCGGTTATTTTTCGTTGATCATCTTAAAAATTGTAGACATCAAGAGGAAAAAATTATAATAGTATATGTAAACATCGTGTGATGAACACGACGTTTCTACATGTTACATCCCTCTTCGTAAGGATGATATTAAAAACGATATACTACTTCCGTTTTCCCTTTGCCAAATAAATCTAAAATATGATCGGATGTTATTGAAAGGTTCATTTGACGCTACTATGTCATTTATTTGCACAGTCTAACACTTGGTATTTTGGTTTTAATCTTCGCATACGGTTAGCGCGTTGATACCTGTTGCTATTTAAATGTTTTACGGGAAAGATGGCATCTTAATTTTATAGAGTATTGCATTTTATAGGGTGAAGTGCGAAACGGAACTTGCCGTAGTCGATTGGGTAACGGCACATTTTATAATGGTGAAAAAAACATATATAAGAACAATGAATTTTATAAAATAACCGATAAAGTTATTCCTACACACATGGGAAAACACGAGTAAGTAATTTCCTATTTCTATAGTTTACAAAACGGGTTTAGAAATATTTATTAATTACTATTGTAGAGTGAGTCATTCTCATCATAGTTGTATATTATTGTACTACAGAAGTGTTTCATGAAAATCTTATTATTAAGAACATGGTATGTAATTTGGTTTACGTTTGGAACCCTTTTGACAATTTCTAATCCATCTGGTTCAGGGAGATAACCGACACATTTTGATTTGATCCACAGGTAGTCTTAATCTTTTCTGCACGTCGAAGGTGTTTTCAATTCCTGAAGATCCCACCCCTGGTTACATTTCCAATAGCACTTCCACACTGAAACTTGCAATAAAACCGCACTAAGTTCTTATTCATGTATGTAATTTGGCGAAGGCGAGATATCCGTCTATCAATTAAGGGACGAGTATACTGCGCAGAAGTTCGTTCTGTTCTATTTTAAGGCTGCAAAACGGCCATTAGGAGTAAAAGATACTCGTAAGCTACTAGTATTTGACCACAGATACCTTAGAAATATTTCTCACATCTACTGGGATCACCGGGTAAGTAATAGTGAGATTAGACTCAGGGTATTAGGTTGTGAATCTTCATCGACTGAGATGGTTGGGTCACGTATTACGCTTGCTCAACCACGACGCGCAATGCTGACTAGTGTTGGGGATGGTTGGAAGAAAGTTAGGAGCGGCCAAACAAAAACGTGGCATCAGTACTTTAAGTTACTAACTTCTAGTCTTAGCCATGCTGGTAGATGCAGACTACTTGGTTGAAGTCCGCGTGACTATCGTAGCGAATGATTGGAGACTCTGAGTGACATGACTCAAAATCGATCACAATGACGTAGGTGTATACACTCTCTGTCTTCCCTTAAACTATGAGATTAAAATTGCTTTATATATTTCTTTCTACGAACTAATTCTTTGTTCATGTATTATATCCTTATATGCAATCTTTCTTTTATATGTTACTTACTTACTTACTTACGCCTGTTACTCCTCGTGAAGGAGCATAGGCCGCTCACCAGCATTCTCCATCCAACCCTGTCCTGGGCAATCCTTTCAAGCTCTTTCCAGTTCTTATTCATCTTTTTCATATCTGCTTCTATTTCCCGACGTAATGTGTTCTTTGGCCTTCCTCTTTTCCGCTTCCCTTCAGGATTCCAAGTTAGCGCTTGTCTCGTAATGCAGTTTGATGATTTTCTCAATGTATGTCCTATCCATTTCCATCGTCTTTTCCTAATTTCCTCTTCAGCTGGAAGCTGGTTGGTTATCTCCCACAAAAGGCTGTTGCTGATGGTATCCGGCCAATGGATGTTGAGTATCATGCGTAGACAGCTATTAATAAATACCTGTACCTTCTTGATGGTGGTTGTTGTAGTTCTCCAAGTTTCAGCTCCGTACAGTAGAACTGCCTTGACGTTCGTATTAAAGATTCTGACTTTGATATTGGTTGAAAGTTGTTTTGAGTTCCATATGTTCTTCAGTTGAAGGAATGCCGCTCTAGCTTTGTCAATCTTCGCCTTGACGTCTGCATCTGAACCTCCTTGTTTATCGACGATGCTTCCCAGGTATGTGAAGGATTCCACGTCTTCCAGAGTTTCGCCATCAAGAGTGATTGGATTGCTGTTCTCCGTGTTGTGTTTGAGGACCTTGGTTTTCCCTTTGTGTATGTTGAGGCCTACTGATGCAGAGACTGCTGCTATGCTGGCTGTCTTTATCTGCATTTGTTCGTGTGTATGTGATAGGAGGGCTAGGTCATCTGCGAAGTCCAAGTCGTCTAATTGGTTCTGAGCTGTCCATCGTATGCCGTCGTTTCTCTCAGATGTCGAGGTCTTCATAATCCAGTCGACCACTAGAAGAAACAGGAAAAGAGAGAGTAGACAGCCTTGTCTTACTCCGGTCCTTACTTGGAGTGCGTCTGTCAGCTGTCCTCCATGCACTACTTTGCACTGTAGTCCGTCGTATGAGTTCCGGATAATGTTGACAATCTTCTCAGGAACTCCGTAGTGTCGAAGAAGTTTCCATAACATCCTCCTATCTACACTGTCAAATGCCTTCTCATAATCAATGAAGTTGATGTAGAGTGACGAGTTCCACTCAATTGATTGTTCGACGATGATCCGTAGTGTCGCAATCTGGTCTGTGCACGACCGGTCCTTACGGAATCCAGCTTGTTGATCTCGAAGTTGAGCGTCAACTGCGTCTTTCATCCTGTTCAGTAACACTCTGTTGAAGACTTTACCCGGTATTGACAGTAGTGTAATGCCTCTGTAGTTTTCACACTTGCTCAGATCTCCTTTCTTTGGAATCTTGATGAGGTGTCCTTCTTTCCAATCCATCGGCACTTGTTCCTCCTCCCAAATCTTCTTGAATAGAAGATGAAGCATGCTTGTAGTTATTTCGATGTCTGACTTCAACGCTTCAGCTGGTATATTGTCAGGTCCTGCTGCTTTCCTGCTCTTGATTTGTCTGACGGCCATTCTGATTTCTTCTGTCGTTGGTGGATTGACATTTATAGGAAGATCTGTGTGTGCTGCTTCGATGTCCGGTGGATTCATTGGAGCCGGTCTGTTCAGGAGTTCCTCGAAGTACTCTGCCCATCTGTTGCGCTGTTGTTGAATCTCAGTAATTGGTCTTCCTTCTTTGTCTTTGACTGGTCTCTCTGGTTTACTGTATTTCCCTGCAAGCTTCTTCGTCGTATCGTAAAGCTGTCTCATATTTCCTTCTCTTGCAGCTTTTTCCGCCGTCGTTGCTAGTTCTTCCACGTATTTTTGCTTATCAGCTCTAATGCTCTTCTTCACTTTCTTGTTTGCTTCTATGTACTCAGTTTGTGCTTGGACTTTCTCTGCTCTTGTTCGACTGTTGTTAATTGCTGTCTTCTTGTTCTTTCTTTCTTTGATCCTGTCCAGTGTTTCTATAGAGATCCATTCCTTGTGATGATGCTTCTTGGGGCCCAGAACCTCTTGACACGTTGAAGTTAATGTTTCTTTGATACCTTTCCAGCTATCCTCCATAGTAGTTTCTTCTTCCTTCAGTAGATCCTGTAAGGCTTGGAACCTGTTGTTGAGAGCTACCTTGAATTCATTGAGTTTGTCAGTATCTCGAAGGAAGGCTGTATTGAACCTTTGTGGTGCTGTTTGTCCAGTTGTCCAGTTCTTCTTTAGCTTCAGTTTCAATTTGGCCACAACTAGGTGATGATCTGAAGCTATGTCCGCTCCTCTCCTGGTTTTCACATCTTCCATTGTCCTTCGGAACTTTTTATTGATGCAAATGTGATCTAACTGGTTCTCTGTGGTGTGGTCCGGTGAGATCCACGTAGCTTTGTGTATACGTTTGTGTGGAAATGTTGTACCGCCTATGACCAATTTATTGAATGCACACAGATTTGCAAATCTTTCCCCGTTTTCGTTTCTCTCTCCCAGTCCATGCAGTCCCATGATGTCTTCATATCCGGTGTTGTATATTCCGACTTTGGCGTTTAGATCTCCCATCAGAATGGTGAGGTCCTTTCTTGGGCACTTCTCTATGATTGATTGCAGCCTCTCATAGAATTGATCCTTAACGTCGTCGTTGCTATCATTGGTGGGTGCATAACATTGGATAATGTTCATTGTGATACCCTCCTTCTTTGTTTTGAATGATGCTTTGATGATTCTGGATCCGTGAGATTCCCATCCTACAAGTGCATTTCGTGCTACTTTGGACAGCATTAGAGCAACTCCCTGAGTGTGTGGAGCATTTTCCTCTTCGTGACCGGAGTATAGCAGCATCTCTCCCGTATTTAGCCTTTGTTGTCCAGCTTGGGTCCAATGGGTTTCGCTGATTCCCAGTACTGCCAAGTTGTATCTCCTCATTTCCGTTGCTATTTGACTGGTCTTCCCGGTCTCCCACATTGTCCGGACGTTCCATGTACCTATAAAAATTGTTGCTCTGGTTGTTAGAAGGGGCATCGGCCTCGTGGCTTCCGAAGGAACTCGGCTTTCACCATGAAGCGTCATATTACCTCTAACTCCCAGGGGAGAGTTTAAATGGTTTGAGTTATTTTTTCTGGTTAGCGTTTTTTTAGCGAGTTAGGTTTCTACGGGATGGGGACGTTAACCCCATGCCCAACCCTCCTCCTTTACCCGGGCTTGGGACCGGCAGTAACTCTGGAAGAGTTACAGGCGGAGTTTTTTATATGTTGCCACCACTTAATTAACTACTTCTATGAATTCGGTTTTCATCTTGTTGTGCTAATGAGGTATGGCAACTTGGATCGATGCATATATGTGCCTGGTTCTACGTTGTAGCTGATTGACCTTGGTCATTACAATTGTCTGTTTAGCGTGATTCATCTGCATAATTGTAGGTGATGTTATTTCAATACATTCTTAGGAGAGGTTGTATGTTCAAAGGGCGAAACAAACTTTGTGATGAGTTTCTCTTATTTTATCAACGTCTTTTATTGTGATACGGAAAAAGTTCACTAAACGGCATATATTGTGGATTGGTACACCTAGATGTTTTTTGGTTAAGGTATTTTATTGAACTCAGTTATTTGGAATAATTGCTCCGATTATTAAATTCACTTTGCAACACTGGAAATGTTGATTCATTACTAAGCTCCTCGGGGTGGCAAAATTCATTGGCTTGCTAGGAGCTCGGATATTGTTTGATTAATTATGCTCCTAACTCCGCCTGTAGCTCTCCTAGAGTTACTGCCAGTCCCAAGCCCGGGTAAAGGAGGGGGGTTGGGCTTGGGGTTAGCGTCCCTATCCCGCAGAAAACTAACTCGCTAAAAAAACGCTAACCAGAAAAAATAACTCAAACCATTTAAACTCTCCCCTGGGAGTTAGAAGGTCTTCATTTAGAAGAGTTATGACACCTCATGATGAAAGCCGAGTTCCTTCGGGAGTCAAGAGTCCGATGCCTCTTCTAACAACCAGAGCAACAGTTTTTATAGGTACATGGAACGTCCGGAAAATGTGGGAGATCGGAAATGCAAGTTAAATAGCAACGGAAATGAGGAGATACAACTTGGCAGTACTGGGAATCAGCGAAACCCATTGGACCCAAGCTGGACAACAAAGGCTAAATACGGGAGAGATGCTGCTATACTCCGGTCACGAAGAGGAAAATGCTCCACACACTCAGGGAGTTGCTCTAATGCTGTCCAAAGTAGCACGAAATGCACTTGTAGGATGGGAATCTCACGGATCCAGAATCATCAAAGCATCATTCAAAACAAAGAAGGAGGGTATCACAATGAACATTATCCAATGTTATGCACCCACCAATGATAGCAACGACGACGTTAAGGATCAATTCTATGAGAGGCTGCAATCAATCATAGAGAAGTGCCCAAGAAAGGACCTCACCATTCTGATGGGAGATCTAAACGCCAAAGTCGGAATATACAACACCGGATATGAAGATATCATGGGACTGCATGGACTGGGAGAGAGGAACGAGAATGGTGACAGATTTGCAAATCTACGTGAAATCAACAAATTGATTATGGGCGGAACAATATTCCTACACAAACGCATACATAAAGCTACATGGGTCTCACAGGATCAAACCACAGAGAACCAGATAGTTCGTATTTGTATCAATAAAAAGTTCCGAAGGACAATGGAAGATGTGAGAACCAGGAGAAGAGCGGATATATCTTCAGATCACCACCTGGTTGTGTCCAGGATGAAACTGAAGCTAGAGAAGAACTGGACAACTGGACAAACAGAACTACAAAGGTTCAATACAGCCTTCCTTCGAGATACTGACAAACTCAATGAATTCAAGATAGCTCTGAACAACAGGTTCCAAGCCTTACAGGATCTACTGAAAGAAAAAGAAACTACTAAGGAGAACAATTAGAAAGGGACTAAAGAAGCATTAACTTCAACGTGTCAGATGATGGGCCGCAACAAGCATCATCATAAGGAATGGATCTCGATAGAAACCCTAGTCAAGATTCAAGAAAGGAAGAACAAGAAGACAGCAATTAACAACAACAGTAGCAGAGAAAGCCGATATACCGACCGAATACACAAAAGTATAAAAACGAGCGAAGAACGTTAGAGTTGACAAGCAGAAATACGTGGAAGAGCTAGCAACAACAGCGGAAAAAGCTTCAAGAGAAGGAAATATGAGACAGCTATATGACACAATGAAGAAGCTAGCAAGGAAACGTAGCAAACCAGAAAGACAAAGAAGCCAAGACAATCACCGAGATTCAAGAACAGATGGGTAGAATACTTCGAGAAACTCTTGAATAGACCTGCTCCATTGAATTCACTGCACATCGAAGTAGCATCTACAAACCTTCCCATAGATGTCACTCCACCAACGATCGAAGAAATTAGGGTGGACATCAGACAGATGAAGAGCAGAAAAGCAGTAGGATCTGACAATATACCAGCTGAAGCTTTGCAGTCAGATATTGAAGTAACTGCAAACATACCCCATGTTATATTCAGGAAGATTTGAGAGGAAGAACTGCCGACGGGCTGGAAAGGATACTTTATCAAGATACCAAAGAAAGATCTGAGCAAACATGAGAACTACAAGGTCATCACACTATTGTCAGTACCAGGGAACGTTTTCAACAGTGTTGCTGAACCGAATGAAAGACTCAGTAGATGCTCAACTGACAAACTCACTGAATTCAAGACAGATTCCAAGCCCTACAGGATCTACTGAAGGAAGAAGAAATTACTGTGTAGGATAACTGGAAAGGTATCAAAGAAGCAGTAACTTCAACGTGTCAAGAGGTTCTAGGCCCCAAGAAGCATCATCACAAGGAATGGATCTCTATAGAAACATTGGACAGGATCAAAGAAAGGAAGAACAAGAAGACAGCAATTAACAACAGTCGAACACGAGCAGATAAAGTCCGAACACAAACTGAATAAATAGAAGCAAACAAGCAAGTGAACAGGAGCATTAGAGCCGACAAAAACAGAAATACATGGAAGAACTCGCAACGTCGGCGGAGAAATCTGCAAGAGAAGGAAATGTGAAACAGCTTTACGATACAACGAAGAAACTAGCAGGGAAATATAGTAAACCAGAGAGACCAGTCAAAGACGAAGAACGGAGACCAATCACTGAAATTCAACAACAGCGGAACAGATGGGCAGAGTACTTCGAGGAACTCCTGAATAGGCCGGCTCCAATAAATCCACCGGACATCGAAGCAGCACACACAGACCTTCCTATAGATGTCAATCCACCAACGACGGAATAAATCAGAATGACCATCAGACAAACCAAGAGCAGGAAAGCAGCAGGACCTGACAATATACCAGCTGAAGCTTTGCAGTCAGACATCGAAATAACTACAAGCATGCTTCATCTTCTATTCAAGAAGATTTGGGAGGAGGAGCATGTGCCGATGGACTGGAAAGAAGGACCCCTCATAAAGATTCCAAAGAAAGGAGATCTGAGCAAGTGTGAAAATTACAGAGGCATTACACTACTGTCAATACCGGGTAAAGTCTTCAACAGAGTGTTACTGAACAGGATGAAAGACGCAGTTGACGCTCAACTTCGAGATCAACAAGCTGGATTCCGTAAGGACCGGTCGTGCACAGACCAGATTGCGACACTACGGATCATCGTCGAACAATCAATTGAGTGGAACTCGTCACTGTACATCAACTTCATTGATTATGTGAAGGCATTTGACAGTGTAGATAGGAGGACGTTATGGAAAATTCTTCGCCCTCCTATCGCATACACATGAACAAATGCAGATAAAGACAGCCAGAGTAGCAGCAGTCTCTGCATCAGTAAGCCTCAACATACACAAAGAGAAAACCAAGGTCCTCAAATACAACACGGAGAACAGCAATCCAATCACTCTTGATGGCGAAACTCTGGAAGATGTGGGATCCTTCACATACCTGGGAAACATCATCGATGAACAAGGAGATTCAGATGCAGACGTCAAGGCGAGGATTGGCAAAGCAAGGACATCATTCCTTCAATTAAAGAACATAGGGAACTCAAAACAACTTTCAACCAATATCAAAGTCAGAATCTTCAATACCAACGTCAAGACAGTTCTACTGTACGGAGCTGAAACTTGGAGAACTACAACAACCACCATCAAGAAGGTCCAAGTATTTAACAATAGCTGTCTACTCAAAATACTCAACATCCATTGGCCGGATACCATCAGCAACAGCCTTTTGTGGGAGAGAATCAACCAGCTTCCAGCTGAAGAGGAAATTAGGGAAAGACGATGAAAATGGATAGGACATACATTGAGAAAATCATCAAACTGCATTACGAGGCAAGCGCTAACTTGGAATCCTGAAGGGAAGCGGAAAAGAGGAAGGCCAAAGAACGCGGATCTGAAAGGGATGAATAAGAAATGGAAAGAGCTGGAAAGGATTGCCCAGGACAAGGTTGGATGGAGAATGCTGGTGAGCGGCCTATGCTCCTTCACGAGGAGTAACAGGTGTAAGTAAGTAAGTAAGTCAGTAATCATACTCCTGGTTCTAAATGTTAAGAACTTCACTTTGTCAATTTGAATGATCATGTAAACCACGATATTTCTTTAGTTTTTCCTTGGTTTAACGAGTGCAGACTTTACAAACTTTACACTGCTCCATCCAGTTGGCGCGGATGGTTTGTTTCAAATTACTTGAATGACAAATAATAATTACCCTTCTAGTATCGTTCAACGCTCTGCCACTCTGGTTCATCATTCTAGATAGCTTGTCTGTTTGATAAGTTTATGAACAGCCTTCAGTAACCGTAATCGATTTTTTATAGTGACGAGCACATCGATTTTTACTTAAAACAAAAATGTCATTTCATAGGGATACTAGAGTATAACGTACAAAAAAGGGAGAATACAGTGTTTTAAGGATGTTTAAGTTCTACTAAAAAGGATAAGTTAAATTAAAGGTAAATTGAACAGTTTTTCTCCGCTTTCTATCGTATAACAAATAAAGAAAGCAAGTGAAAATAGCAAATTGGTTATAGGGCGTTCGTCACTGATTGTATGTTTTAGTCATAGAAAGATATGTCTAAAGCTGCTAATTTGTGTAATTACAGGTTTCTCGATGAGCGCTTGTATTATTTGTTCTTTATTATATTATTATAGTATAATTGAGCATTATCATCATGGTATTGCCAGTAGATGTAAGCAGTCACAATATATCTGCTCTAATAGGTCAGTTT
Source organism: Schistosoma spindalis (assembly GCA_946903255.1). NCBI lineage: Eukaryota > Metazoa > Platyhelminthes > Trematoda > Strigeidida > Schistosomatidae > Schistosoma > Schistosoma spindalis. The sequence continues at coordinate 25,077,990 of OX336416.1, forward strand.
TTCACAGACATAAAGTAGAGCTGCTCTCATCGATATTTTGTAAACATGGTGTTTTATAACACGATTGATATCATCAATGACCCAGAGATGATAAACTGACAATGTACAATCCGTACTTAATTACATCAGTTTAAGTTGCCGTACTCCATAAGCACAGTGATGAAGTTGTCAAGGCAAATGTCAGAATAGTAGAGTTAGTAACAATATCAGAGGTAATAAGAAAGATTAGGCATCTAAGTTGTGATTGAAAGTGGAATATAAATTAGTAAAATAAAAACAAAAAAACATTATGAAGAACTTAGAATCTCAGAATTTGGGGGAAAAGAAAAAACACATGCACCTTTACCATTGTAAACGGTCTTGAGTCATGTCATCTAAAGTATTCAACCACTGGCTACGATAATCACTCGGATCCCAACCACGTAGTCTATGCATCTATTAACATCCAATCGTCGATTACTTCATGGATTGATGCTATGTTTTGATTTGGTGAAACGCTTACTACAGAAATAGACGAATTTTCAATCCCATAGATTTTACTTTGAGACAACAGCGTCAACTTTTAATACTACTGGTTACGAAATCTACTGAACAGTCAGTCAGTGACTGATTAATTAAGGATTACTAAATAACGATTTCTATCTATATGAATACTTCAACGTCCACACATATAGTTCCTTAAGGTATTTCAGAATTATGGTCATTTGGTATGGAAACCTATAGAAAATGAACTGATATTAGTCTATAGTACAGTGACAACGCAAAGCAGATTATTAGATAAGGAAGAATTAAAAGTGACATTTTTGTAATACTGTACAGATCTGCCATTTTATTGTTCAAAATACTAGCACCTTAAGTGTAATAAACAGTAAGATGTACACTAAGATTCTTATCTTCAACTTGAGAAGGTATCCTAATGAGTCTTTTTTATTTATATTTGCTTCTTAATCATCCAGGATATATTGCATTTTAATTCAAATTTATAAAAAACAAGTCATTGAAGACAAGCAAAACGAGTAAATACAATTCGTACACTACTCATATTGTAATAACCGAACAAATTGTTTACAATTCTTTATTTGATTTCTCTAAAATGTAGAACATTAAAACAATGGCCCAGTGTTGTGATGAACTGAAGAATTCTTTCCACAATATAGCTGATTGTCTAATCTATTATTTAACCTAACCAATAAAATCAAATTAATCTGTGTCTGCAACCTACAATGTAAAGGTCAACTATAATAGGTTATATGTTGAGAAACACAGTTAACGCTGGAAGAGACAGCAATCTGAAAATCAATTTTTCCGTTTTAAATTTACATCAAATAATAAACAATCTTATTGCACATGCTAAATCACTTCTATTTGTGTAAAAAGTATGGACTCATCTTGCAATGTCGATGCAAGAATGGTCAAACATCCTTACTAATTCACTTCCAATTAGTCAGCACTAATAAACGACCCCACTTGCCAGTTTTCTGCGTAACATGTGTAAATAATCGTGTTTATAAACTTGTATATCTGTTCTGGCATTCGCCTTTGAAATATATCGTGTTGTGTTATATCGAGTGGCTCAAAACTAATGTTTTCTGTCATCGGAATTAATTACTTCGAGTGACACTCGTCAGGGTTGTGTGCTTTATCCATTTTCACTTAACTTTGTTATAGGCATGTTTTTAGAGACAGCACTCTCATTGTCTGACTTTTCAGGAGTTGATCTTGTACCAGGAGACTCACTTGTTGAGACGTGTCACGTATGCACAACCACAGCCTACCTCGACGGGCGATTTTGTATGATGTGAGAGTAAACTGGAGGAAAGCTAGGGACGGACAAGCCAAAAACACGGCACCAATCTATAAAGACATCGATGATTGGACTGAGCCATTTTGACTTCCCCCAAATTCTGAGCTTTTGAATCCCTCATAATTTTTATTTTCTCTAGTTATCAAACTAACTTATGTTTTCTTGAGTTGCATTTTGGATGCTCACTCTTTGCAGTCAGCATTCACGCTGTTACTACCTCTACAACTTGGGGATTTGACCTGAAAACTTCATCTATCTGTGTCAATGGGGTATGGCAACTTGAACTGATGTACATAAGTACAGGTTTTACATTGTGACTGGCTGTCTTGCTGGCGGATTTTTATACCTGTTTGCTTAATAAGCCTGAGTTGTTGCCTATTGTTACCTATCGCGACTGCCATTACTTTCTTTTCTGTTATTGCCACTCTTTCTGCTCACATGTATTACGTGAACTTTTTATCATCCTACGTTTAAGCTGCAACTCTCCTTGTCTAGTTCAATGCTAAACGGGATGAGTTCTGTAGACGAAACCACTACCTTTGCTGTTTCTACAGTTGTTTGAATATCGTACCAAACCACTTCGAGTTTCACTTTCATGGTTGATTAACTCGTTCTATAATTGTTCCTGAAATATATTCTTAATTTTTTTAAAAGCTGTACTTTAATTTGTTTTCTTAATGTGGCTTTTCTTCATTTAGTAAGACGCAGACAAATATATGTTTGAACTAGAGTGTTATCTGAGTCTAAACATGTGGTCCAGAATAAGCGACATTTTTTAAACGAGCTCCTCCAATGATGACTAATGGCAATGTGATCTAATTGAGTCTATCAGTAGTAGTGGCTTTATGAACTGATGTTACAATTTGTTCTAGTTGTCTTGACTGTATTGCAACCTTGTGATATGATGGAAAGAAAAGTCAATTTTCGATTGATTTACTCATCATGAGTTTTGTTCAAGATTACTCCCGTTTTGATTCAATGTAATGATTACTCAATGTAGTATTTGTTTTCTTTTCTCATATGACATTTTATTCTGTATAATATACGCTATTCTTGTATTCCGTCGATCTGAACTATGCTCAGTTTGTGATTTATTATAACTCGGAGTATTTTTCATATATGTGATTTCATTCTAATTGTTAATCAAAATGGGTGTAAAATCAATATATCAACCAGTGTATTTTAGACTACGATCATCATCATTATCATCATCATCATCATCGTTTTCGTCGTCGTCATAGTGTTTTGGGGCTAATAAATCTTCACTTATACCAGTCTTGTGTTCTTACTTTTGCATCGTGGAAATTGCAGAGGTCCCTCGTTCCACGTATAAGTGATCAGCGTTTTTCCGGCACAACAATCAACGACGACCAAACCTAACACTTCGTCTAGGCGTCTTTGTACATAGGAACAAATAGTTGATTTTCGGAATGAAACTTCAGAAAAAAATGTATTATATTCTACATGATCTATTCACTATTGAATACCCTTTCACTAATTAATTATTCCATCAATCCGTTTAGTACCTTTGCTCATACAAGTCAGACCTGTCGGTTTTTTTTCTTATTAAACATATCAGTTATTCTATGTTTAATTGTCTGATACATGTAAAGTTGTGAGCATAAGTCCTCTTTTAGTTAACACTACTGCTATTTTGTAAATATCTTACCGTTTCAATCGTGAAAATTTTAGTCGTCGCTTAATAGATTTATGAATTATTCGTTATTACGTATCGTAAAGATAACCTATTTTTTAGGTGTTGAATTTTAATATTTTTTTACTTTCAATTTCCGTCCGTAATATAATTTATTAACTGTTTACTCTCGAACAGATGTTTCGCGAAAATCAATGGTACCTATTACGTTGTGTCAGTTATTTTCTCAAGTATGTTTTTGACTATGTTGATTGATGCTCATCATATCTTCTATATGTAACATTTATTATGTTGTTGCTATCTCAAATACTGCAGTAAAATATCACTTTATTTGTCCAATGGCACATAATTTTTATATCCACTTCTCCTGTATTTCAGTTTTATATAATCTATAATTTCAAGTCAGCAAAGGTTTCATTGATATTTTCACTTAGTTTCATGCAGAAGCGTTTGTGGTCTGTTTCAACTTTGGCTATAGCTTTTCTATTTACGGTTATCGTTTGCCACGCTCGCATGATCCACTGTTGTAAACGATTAGATTTATACTTTGTGGAATATCACTTTTCGAAGTAGACGTAGATAAAATAAATTTGTGAGATCTCACCATGGTTTTAAGTGAATGTACCAGTAAACTACTACCGCCAGTGCTACTTGGAATGTTATTTTATTTTTTTAACACCTCGTTAGTAGACTGCCGGCTTAATGCTTTTAGTTACCTTTTTTCGGTTCTAAGAAGTAGCGGAAAGACTCAGTTATTATCTCGCAGCTGTAGCACAATTGCGCCTAACTGAAGAACAAAAATACCCCAACTTTGCGACCAATGAAAAAACATTAAGATTTCACCAAAATTGTCCTAGCTTACGGCTGCGAAACGGGTAGATAGTCTTAATCTTTTCTGCACGTCGAAGGTGTTTTCAATTCCTGAAGATCCCACCCCTGGTTACATTTCCAATAGCACTTCCACACTGAAACTTGCAATAAAACCGCACTAAGTTCTTATTCATGTATGTAATTTGGCGAAGGCGAGATATCCGTCTATCAATTAAGGGACGAGTATACTGCGCAGAAGTTCGTTCTGTTCTATTTTAAGGCTGCAAAACGGCCATTAGGAGTAAAAGATACTCGTAAGCTACTAGTATTTGACCACAGATACCTTAGAAATATTTCTCACATCTACTGGGATCACCGGGTAAGTAATAGTGAGATTAGACTCAGGGTATTAGGTTGTGAATCTTCATCGACTGAGATGGTTGGGTCACGTATTACGCTTGCTCAACCACGACGCGCAATGCTGACTAGTGTTGGGGATGGTTGGAAGAAAGTTAGGAGCGGCCAAACAAAAACGTGGCATCAGTACTTTAAGTTACTAACTTCTAGTCTTAGCCATGCTGGTAGATGCAGACTACTTGGTTGAAGTCCGCGTGACTATCGTAGCGAATGATTGGAGACTCTGAGTGACATGACTCAAAATCGATCACAATGACGTAGGTGTATACACTCTCTGTCTTCCCTTAAACTATGAGATTAAAATTGCTTTATATATTTCTTTCTACGAACTAATTCTTTGTTCATGTATTATATCCTTATATGCAATCTTTCTTTTATATGTTGCCACCACTGAATTAACTACTTCTATGAATTCGGTTTTCATCTTGTTGTGCTAATGAGGTATGGCAACTTGGATCGATGCATATATGTGCCTGGTTCTACGTTGTAGCTGACTGACTGTCTAAATGATTATATTCGTTCCTACCTCCATTGCAAATTAGCCCCTGATTAGTACCTCCTTCTCTTTTTAGACATAAGTGACTGGGTGTATCCGGATTCAGTAAGTTACTTTTCATTCTATTTCGTTGAAATCAATATATTTGCTGTTCATAATAATTTTCTTCTGATTATTATGTTTGCTCCACTCTGCGTTTTTATTTAAATCGAGCAAATAGAAATGATGCGTTTAGTAAACACCAATCGTGTTTTTAACTACAGAAAACCTAAAAATTATCGATATACTTATGAGATGCAACGGGTACTACTGATTAGTTGCTTATCTAGACAGCTCATCCTAACTTACGTTGTAGCAGGTTGAATAAACCGCAACCCGTCTTAGGGTTCCTCAAGTATTAGTACGGAGAAAAATATTTTGAATTCATGCACATTTATCACTAGTTCTTAAGTGTTGTAAATAATATATCTATGTCAGCCACTTTGAAAGTTGGATGTCAGTATCTATGACCCACGTTTTCAGAATGCGATTTAATTTTGAAAGGCCAAATTACGAATATTAGTCTGATCTCATAAAGTCGTTACTGGAAATTCACAGCACAAACTTTGAATATTCAGGGGTATTCTACGTACCTCTCATAGTTTTGCAAACACATTGCAATACTGTGTTTGATAACAGGAAACACACTTGTCGTCTGCACCTTGGTTAACATGCGGTTGTAAAGTATTTCGTTGGAATTCAAAATTACTGTCATATATTTCATTATGCTCATCATTTCGACATTTTAAATCAACTCATTCAACAGGTACTTGTGTGTGAGCTTCACTTGAAGTACGAGGAATAATGATACTTCCCGCCTGCCCAGACCGAAGTAGGTGGATCGGAGTTCGGACCCGGGTCTTAGTGGCTGTAAGTTCAATGCCTTAATCACTAATCCGCTGCTCCAGCATTTCAACTCTCGTATCCATATACTTCAGTTAGACGATCGTGAAATGGATTTTTATCGAGTTTGGTCTAGTCACATGTCAAAGTATATGGTCGTTGTAAAATACGATATTTATATCAATGTGAAGAATCTTAGACAGAAATACACGTATTTAGTAATTTTTTTTGACTAAAAGAGCCGATAATCATTTCTAGATGCTGCGGCTTTCTTCTGAAATTCATATTTTTATGTAAGCACCAAACTTATGCACAATGTATGGCTCAAAAGTCCCAGTCATTAGCGCAAAATGTTTTTGTCAGCAATCTCCACCTGATTGTCTATTCCACTACTGTTAAGCTTCAGCTAAGGCTTGTGAAAATATAGTTAAGACGACGGGAAGTATTTGTAATACAGTCTAAGTAACCTACAGTTAGTTCCCAGGTTCTAATTTTACAGACGCATTTTGTGCGGAACACTTATAACAGATCTTCCACTCTAACGGAAATGAATGTAGGGTGTCACTTTCTTGAAACGTGGAAGAATGGCAGACCTTCCTGCGTTATTATCATTATTATTGGCTTTGTTCAATATTATATTTCTGGTACAACATAGAATTCTCAGCATAAAGTATTTCAACAAGGTTTTTTTCTTATTTCTTGATCGCCAATTAGGTGTTAGCAGTTCCGGAATCGACATTTGAATAATATACAGTTTTTTCGATGCATATTGCCAGCATCCACGATGTTTCTGATTGGTCTATTTTGTAACTTGTACAGCAAAATGTTGTAAACATGTCACAAACGCTCCTGAATAGGTTTTGCGACTAACGGGCATAATAATGTGTTAAAATAAACAAGAAAACAGATAACTTGTTGAAATATATAGATGGCAGGAACAGGTATCCAAGATATTCAAACAGACCACCTGTTATTTAGGCAGTAGTTTGAGTTTCTTAGTTAAACTAACTGATATATTAGTTGAGATATGGCAGTCAAATTTACTTCTTTTTATCTGGTTTTATTAACTGATCATTTTTGTGAATGGAAGCTACAGCTGTCGTGTGATAGTCCTAAAAATTGACTTGATTTTTTCAAGAGCAAATCGACCCGATAAAGTATTTTCTACTGGATCAGTTCGTGTTGGCTTTTAGTTTGTGGTCTGTAAGTCAGCCAAATTTTGTGGTTTTAATCTCAGATTGTCTATTACAGGTGATTTTTCTCGCATTTAGCAACCAAATGACTTACATATTCCATTTTCTAAGTATTATTTCGTTATTTTTCTTTTTTAAGTAAAGTATTATATACATTTTAAATAGAAATGAAATTTTATTACATAGTCCATTGCATGGCTATACTTTAGATTATCAGAAGTAAATTTTGATTAAGAAAATAAAACTGACTTAGTGATTTCAGTGTTCATATATTTTCCAGGTCTCTTATCGGTTCATGAGCGAACAAATGTGTGGGTCAGATATGTGCATTGAGGCTGCTAATCAAGGCTACATGCTGTGTGATGCCGGGATCCATGATTGCTACGTAGTAAATAACTCTTATCAATGTAAGAAAGGAGTTCCACTAATAGATTCCTGTGAGTATTTGGCTAAAGGTAAGTTTCGTCGCTGTTTCAACTTTTTATCGAATATCATTTATGCAAAATAAAATTTAATGGGAATATAAAACAAATGTGCATCCTTTTATTTTCCGAGGTTATATACACAATGCTACTAGTATTACATACATATTTGCCCAAATTTCAATGGAAGGAAGACTTCTCTTTCACTATTCTCTGATACTGTAGTCTCAAACCATCTGGGCTTCACAAACTAGTTTTGGACAGAAAACTTCCTGGTTCCCATCCGAATGGTACTTTCAAACATAGAAATAATATCAAACGAAGATAAACATCGTCACCATAGATAAATCACATGCTCATTCGTTTGATGAATGTTGAGTGTCTATCTAAATTTCTTTCATCACTCTGATTAACCTAGACTACTTTTCATGCCATCAGGATACCAGTCTAACTGGGAAGCTTGCAACACATTTTAGCTTTGTCTTTGAAACCTGAGTGCTCCGAAACATGTGGCTTATGGTGTTGTTAAATATAGTTCAAAGTTGAATCTAACGGCGATCAGTCTATTGCTTTTCATCATATTTTTCGTCAAAGTATGGTGCACCCTCTAAACTAAAAGAAATCTTTCTTGACTATATTTTTAACTGGACTCTAACTCTTGATAAGTAGTATTCTTGTCCACTTATTTATTGGTTGTACTATACTTTCCTCTTTTATCTCATCACATTATTATCCCTTCATTTTGCACTATTTTTGGTGTTCATTTTACCATAATTCATGTATTATGAGTAGATAAAATGCTAAAATGTTAAAACTACACTTATATGTTGTGAATTTTTATTTTAATCACATCTAGTTTCGAGTGGTTTAACATGATCTCTTCGTAATCTCTTCTATTTTAACTCAAGGTTAATAAGCTGAAGTTACTCGCTCATTAAAGAAATTGTTATGAAACTTTTCAATCTAGAGAACACTAATTATTCACATATTTACTAATCTTACGTGACAATTGGGCTTTCATACAAATGAAATTAATGAGTGCAGTATCGTTTCCACTCTTCGTTAATTTTATTCTCTGCTAGTATCAAATATCTGTACAAAACATTCGTTACTACCGCTTCATTAATAGCTGTTCACAATTTTTATTCTGTTTTATATCTACAAAGTAACCACTAAATATTTTAGTTGATTTTAGTTACAGTTGAGGCTCTAGCGTTCTCATTTTTTCCTACTATTTTTCAGATTTAAATTGGTCTTGTCCACATGTTTCCAGAAATTCCCCTGAAATAGCCGTACGTTTGTTTTCAGTATCAGCATGGTTCTTAAATAAATAAAAATTAAATTAGCTGGTGTTAGCGTTCTTTTATTTAGCATATGACTTTATTCCCTTACCCCTTTATAAAAGACTCACTGGCTACAAATTTCTTGACACAGACAAGGTTATCGACGTATAGCAGAAAATTATAGCCAGTTTTTATCTTTAGGGTTTTCTAGCTCTAATCCCTGTGCAAATTAGCCATCAAGTCATGATCTAACACTGATGTCGTATTAAGAATTACTTCATATGAAATGGCCAACTCTTCCCCGATTTTTCTGTTTTCATTATCATTTAGATGTATGATAGCCGTAATGGCATAAAAAGTTTGAATAGCTGATTGAATTGGGAACGCTTGAAACCTTCATTCTGTTAAAATTTAGCCTTACAGTTGGTTGTATTGTACACGAGGTTGCAGGTTTCAACACTCGGTACACGAACACATTTGTGAAACATTCAATTACTTCTTCAAATACATCCATCTTATTTCATCTGAAATTCGTAGTCATTCTACGTTTGAAGAGATTATGATATCACCTTGGACTGGCGAATAGAACGGAAGTCAGCGACACAACAACGGGAAGAACTTTTCATGAGATAATGGTAATATCAGATGCTGTATCTATTCGCAATATAGATGAGAATGCCCAATAATATCAAGAGTAATGAATTTCCTCCTCCCTGGATTTGTGATAGGACGTTAATAGACTCGACGAATCTGTACAGGATTTGAAAGCAGGCTTTCTAATGCTTCTGGACAGATGTGGTGGTCGATCGTTTTCCTCCTCTGACAGAATCCATCTTTGTGACCAATGGATTTTCATTTCCTACAACGATGTTTTTTAAACGGACAGGCTCGTACAACTTACACAGTAACGGCGTTCTAATATAAATAAACTTTTGCAATTGGAGACTTCAGATGAGGTTGAAGGCTTTCAGCTGATCTCCAGTCAAAGACTTCATCTGGAAGCGTTCGCATTCGCCCACATGATAAAAAAAAGGTCAGCATCTTTGTTCATAATCAGCTTCAAACATCGATAACGTGTATTGGGTAGTGAGGAGTTATCTCCAAAATGTTGGCCTAATAATTGGACATTGTCAGAAAATGAGCAGTCGCTTGGGTTCAGATGTAAATTCAAATTTAAATAGATCCTTATCAAGCCGGAACCACATATCAAAAGTAACATTAGCATCGCGATCGTAGTGAAATTCGGTAATAATTTTGGTGGCGCTGTCAGTTGACAGTGCAGTAGTGAAAATAGATGTGCTAGGTTGAAAGCTAGACGTAACTTCCCTACCTGTCAACATCTGGATAAGTATAAAATACTGCTCCATCAATAATTCCACTTTCGCCGGATCCATGCTTGCACCAGCCTCTTCGCCACTTCTGCGTTTTCGAGAGATTACAATATCACCTAAGACTGGCGAACGTAATGAAAATCAGCAACATAACTTCAGGGCCAGTTTAGTTATTCCACTGCTCCCCAGTCCTGCTAACTAGATAGAAAAAACCAGATCCAGCCGAGAAAAATATATATTCCACAAGCAGTCCGGAAACATGAACGGACAAGCACAACTCATGAGTATATATACAGCACAATGATCGAAAAATTTGATTTTCTGAAAGTACAAAATTGTTATCGGGAAAACGTCACAAAATAGCGTAATGAAAGAGTAAACGAACTGAAGGTAAAAATAGGTGCTTTTAACGCGAAAATGAGAAATTCAAATTTTCATAATAAAATTATATAAATGAGACGTTTACCAAGTGATTTCTGGGGGTGTAGCGTCGCCAGAAGTTAGCAATATTTTACTTGTCCAGTAAGCAGACTCGTATCAGATAAAACTTTATCTTTAAGATTATTATAATCAATGAAATATAAGTTTATCTGTTTCGTAGAAGCTGCCTATTCGATTTGATATAAAACGTCGATTTCATATTCTAAAATAACATTTGTAAATGTTTGAATTTTACTGACCTTCAGTTTTGAAATCGTTATATATTTAATACTGTTGCATTGAATGGCAATTTTTTAAGATTGTATCAATTGAGTATGAGATTTGCCACCATTGCTTATTCACATGTAGGTTATTTTTACTACTTATGTTCCTTTCCGATTAAGTCATTTTTCAAATGACTCTTTTCATTTAGGAATACGGACGGAGCCTCCATAGTGTTTCCTACAACGCCAAAACTCTGTATCGCATAAATCCAGATTATATTTTGAATTTCACATCTAAATTCACCGATCATGTGATTAGACAACAGCTTGCTCGCAACAGTGTGTAAGTAACACGCATATTTTAAGGTGTTTATGAACTGTGTTATTAATAAATAAATTTTAAATGTCTCCCTCTTGCAAGCGACGGCAGCACGAACATAGACTAAAATAAAATTTACGCAATTTTCGCCTACAGTTGCGAGCAGCTAATGCGAAAATGCAAAGGCATTGTAGATAAGTAACAGTAGTAACTGAGATCAGAAAGGGATCCCATCTGATTAATCTCAATTGCTGATCGTACCAGTTTATTAGCAGAGACCAAAATTCTTTCTTGATAACCGTAGAGTAACCAGTTTGATCAATATAGCGTCTAAAATACCAGCCTGTATAACCGTGCGACGATTATCTGTCGTTTGGAAAAACAAATTAAGGGATACCAAACTGGCATCAATGCAAAATGTTACTTCAGGATTGGTCTGTATCAACGCCTGAACTGATGATAGTGAGTAAAGTAGTTGGGCGCGTCGATTACTTCACTTATCTTGAAAGTTGAACCAAACCTAGTGGGATGGTGTCTGACAAAATCTCGACACATTTCAGACAGTTCGGTTAGCTTTTGCTAACTCGCATCACTTGTGACGCTAGCGAGATGTCTGTCCACCGACCTAGGAAACACTATACTCAGTAGTTCGGTCTGTTCTACTTTATGCATATGAAACGTAGCCTTTGAAAATATAGAAGGAGATTCGTACGTCAATACTCATTGAACAAAGATATCTTTGGAATATTGCACGCGTATGTTGGGATCATCTAGTGAGCAAAGCTGGGTTTAGACGCAGTGTACAGGATAGAGATGGCAAATTAGTTGGTGCGGTTAAATATTTCACAGACTTATAGATTTTAGGGAGGTTTCAAAAATCTATTGAACTACACTGGCTTTTGGGGTTCAAGAAAACCTAGTCTAACAAAAATATAATACGGGGTGATTTTACTGTAAGAAGGCATTAGGTAAGAGAAAGGTATGTTCGTTGTAAGAAGTTATAAAGCAATATGGAAACCCAGTCAGAAATAGCCTTGTGAAAAGGTCAATCGATGGCAATCAGAAGTCCATTTGCATCTTTTGGTGAATTCTTTCATTTGAACTGCCTTCGCATCTCCTCACCAAGTGTTCTATCAACGCTCCGCTTTCGATGTACTGAAATTCTTCATTTGATTAGACAATTGTTGCATCTTTGATACCACGTATCGGTATATACTGCGTATAAACACTTCTATGAGTATCGTCCATTACACTATCACTATAGTGCTATCCAGTAATCGTTTACCTTAACCAACCGTTTAATACGTCAAATATCATCTTGTAATAGATTATGAATAAGATGATTTGAGACGTTATATCATTTGATTGAATTAAACTGTCAGCGAAATTCTTAGTACTTTTTAACTATCGGGGTTACGATGAAATTCATTAAAATAATATGAATTTTTTACCGAGGTACTGTAGTCACCAAAAATATTCCGACTATTTTTGAAACGTAAACAAAAAATACTGAGAAAAAACACAGGCACAACAGAATACTAACTTACATGAAACGAGTGAATATTAGAAACAGGAATAAAGCGACAATAGTTACGAAAGTAAAAATATAATTAACAATACTTATGGAGTACACATGTGTTAATGGAATCTGAAAAATACAAAAAAGTATAAATTGGAGCGATTATTCAAAATAAAAATATTTCAAGAAATTAAAAGTCATTTAGTTTGATAATAGAAAATCTGAACCGGATTTAAACGGTTTTCCCTAGTTTAAAAATTACAGCGATATTGTGCAGTTCTCCTAACCAGTTAGAAATTAAAACGGATAAGTATGAATCAAGCTACTGAAAACACTAAAAAGTAGTCCTCAATGATCATCTGAAACTGTAAATTCAATGTATACACATAACTTACATGCGACGACCCTAACCAGTAAACCAAAGCGATCGCGAATGTTCCACCCTGAGCTGGAAGACATTGGCATTCAAAATTAGAACCAACAACAATTGTTTTGCAATTTCCATCACTCCACAATTCTTTAAACTCGCTAGTTGAAAGAAGAGTAAAGTAATAACTAGATGTGAGATTGAAAACAAAGCATTATTATTATTTATTAACCTGTAGGATAATTAATAGAGCTGACTCGCATACTAGAACCGCTACGATGCCGTCATAACTATGAACAAAAAAACCCCACAGAAATCGAAAATAAGATTAGTGGATGAGGCCACAAAAGCAGGACATGAAACCGTAACAGTAACACACTGCATTAAGTTAGTAGTTTATTAGCAAAATAGGTCAATCGATGGCAATCAGAAGTGAATTAATTTTATTGTCCATTTGCATCTTTTTCTTGCGTTCACACAGTGTATTAAGTATCTGATTGCAAAGTTTCTTAAAGAGATACCCTGAGTTTTAACGTAGATCATGTGTACTCTTAAATTGATTCAATTTATTTCAGTTCTGAACGTCGTTCAATTGCTAGTCAGTTACTTGACAGCATGAGGTTTGCATTAGATATGTCTCCAACCATTGTTGCATCCGGTTATAATTGGTCTACAAACTCTACTGCGAATTCAGAATTTCTGTCGACTTCAGTTTCCAAAAAACTGCAAATAATCTCCGTATTTCTCCATTTAATCGCGGAGATCGCCCGCCAAACCCCTTCTGTTATCGATTTATTAAGATCCGGCAAAGAATCTGAAAGGAGTTTACGGTTTTGGGTAAGTGTTTCCGTTCTGATTGGCCGTCTTATCCTTTGATAGTGGGAATTCGTAAAAGACTTCTGTATAGTTTTGTGAATGTTCAGTTTGGCAATTCGCGTACATTGACTCAACATTTATCATTCTCATCGTTGTAATGTTTACTCGTACATGTGGAATCATGCAGTTCAGCAATGTTCAAAATGAAAACCCTAAACTGATTGCTTTTTCATCGACGCTATTTTTACTATTTGCGGTATAAGTGTGTCAGTAGAGGTTTTTGTGACTCTACTTGTTCATCTCATCATATTTTAAGCTAAAATTATCTACTAGTTTGGCTCATCTTAAGCCGAGTGTTATGGTTCATTTTTACTAGCATATCATGAAACCATGTCTGCAGTTGTCAGTGATAGTGTAAAATTAACTTGTCTAAACAGGTTTGCATATCCCAATCGGTTAAAATAGGTTTATAGACAGCGAGTCCTGTTCCTTCAGGTGGAAAACATCAAGTGATATTAGGTTAAATGTGCTGTATCCCAGATCAAGTTTCAATTAATTTATAGGAGAATACACGCTTTAGTCACCACTGAATACAAAATTTGATGAGAAACCGATGTATGACAATCCGAAATATATACATTTGAGCACTTTTGACTGAATAAGCTAGACGTCAAACTTTGAATACGCTTTTGACGTTAACATATGTAAATAAAATCATTAAAAATTGGGTGAAATATCTTCAATACATACTTTAATTCTTGATTAATCAATTCTTTGCAGTTAATATTCATCTCAAGCTAACACTGACCAAAGAACTAATATAAATCAGACAACCCTGGGTAGCTCTTTTGTATTGATATGCAACTCCTCATCATAACCTAAACAGTACCTCGTCAGAGATCAAGTCTAGAAATTTCAGGTTATGTAGCGGGAGCGATACCCCAGGAAATATTACTGTTGTGTGGGCGAGAATGATCATGATTGGTTGTCTGCTTAGTCAGACATGTAGACAGTCTGACAGGTGTCAGATAAGTTATATATTTCCTTACCCTTATTATTGTGACTCACTTATATACATATATACTTATTATTGATTGTTTATTGTTGTGGATTGTGTCGGTTTTGGGTGTGAAAATATATTACGTTCTGGTCAGGCTGATTACGTGTTCTTGATCTGAGTTGTGTTGAAGTCCTGTAGAATAGACACTGGGAGGGATCTAGTGTAGATAATCGTTTAAGCGTTATAACATTAGACGAAGTAATACCGAGCGTTATAACAATTACACATACTTTTTTCTTTGTCTCGTGCTTGCGGTGACACGTGAGAGTCATGTATTAGATCCACGCCAGGGTTCTAATTGGGTGTCACTTAAAAGTGTCATGGTAGAACGAAACAAATGTTCAGTGGTCATCAGTTCTGATATTAAGGTGTGATAAAAACTGTTTAAATTAAAGAATCTCCACAAGCTTAGTGATAAAGTTTTGCGTTATTGCAAAATTTAGCTTTATTATGTACCGTAGGTTGATTTGCAGTTATAAAACATTTCTGACTGCCAGTCGATTAGTTAGCATTATGTTGAACTAATTTCAGTATGCTGAAGTTACAGTTTGATGTTATTAGTGATCTTATACTTTTACAAGGAATAAAAGAATTTGAGATTATAGATTTTCCCATTTTCCCTGAAACTTTGCTTTAACTTTTAATTTTAGTCCAATTTTATTCATAGATTTTAGTCACTGCATAATTCTGTTAGGAGAGAGTTAAGTATTTTCTTTATTTATAAAACCTACCTTAGTGTCTCGTCAGTTGACTTCACTTGTTATTTGTTTATTTATTGTTGATACGTATTCAACGTTACATTATATCACGTAGGCTGTGTTAGAACTTACGATCATTTTATTTGCACTTGACTCAGTATAATTTTTGTTTTGATAGTATGAATGTTGGATTTCTCGCTTTTTTATCCTGAGAGTTAGCAGTCTTAATTTCTGTCATGTGTGTATTATTTTTTAAGCATTTATCTTCAGATACAGGCAATATAACAATGAATAGTTCGCAAGGGAAGGTGATCAAGTTTTCCATTACACCAAAGCAATCAGGTTAGATCATAGATCATAGAAATTACTTTAACCATTCTGACTTTTTGTGATTATATTTATGAATTAAGAACAATTTACTTTCATACCGTTTTTTCTACGTAACAGTTGAATCTTGTTGCTCTTTAAGACTATAACTTTCAACCACTTAGCGTACGTCTATATTTTTCTGTTTTGTAAACCAGAAAATTTTCCTTACTACATAATTTAATGCATTGCATATACCTTGATATATTCTACTAATAAACTTAAAACTGTTTTTATTTCAATGGACTAATATAGTACTTATTTTAAGTGCTCAGGATTTCTAAATTACTAATTGAAATTGTTTATATTATTGTTGATATTCACGATTATTCATCGATATATTTATGCCTTGCCGATTCCGTCCATAAAGCCATTTGTCACAAGTTTTATAGAATAAATAGATTGTGGGTAGCAGTAGAATACAGGACCCCCGTTTCCTTCCCGTGTGAAACTTATCATCTGGAAGTATCTGAATGTCGGTCCTGATGTTCATATTGGGACCCAAACTCAGTACCTGTTGCTTTAAACGTGAATGCGTTATCCACCGAGATGCCCAGTCTATCCGATGTTTATTTTTTTCGAGTAGTTTCAAGTTAATATAAGGTTTTATGTCGACATTTTCAGTTGGTCAGAGAGTGATTTGCCCTCACGAGTTTAATTTACTGATCTTAAAAGTATCCACTAGTTTTTCTGAATCAATATTTCCCAATATGTTTATTTATTTGATTGTTTTGCCTGAAAATTAGGACCAGAAGTGTTGAAGTTTTACTGTATGTTCTGAGTCCTTTTTTCCATCTTTTTTATCCATTAATGATATACATGATACATAATCATTCGTTATTGATGAATCTTTTATGTAATTGTGACATTGCGTCTAAAGAATTCAACATTCCATTTCTTTCGTTAACATGGAATTCCAAACACTGTCCACTTATTATTGTTTTCCTGGTGGTTTTTGATTTCACAGAAATGCATGATACTTTTATCGCTGTAATCCCAGCTGCCAACTTTCCAGGAGTTCTTCTGACACAACTAGACAATATCAAAAAAGTGACAACACCTTCCTTAGACTCAGATGTTGTATTGGTCGACACAAACAATCGTCTGTCTTTCACTCTATCTGTGGATTTATCTCAGGTGATAATGTATAGTCGTCCTAGCATTTATTATCTATTTTTTTAATCCAAGTTTTAAATTTGTTATTTATTGGCTTTTGTAGATTATGGATTGCTTACGCTTAGCTGAATAGTAGCCTGTGTTTAAAATTTTAATTGGTACTAGGACTTTAATGTTTTTCTTGAGAGATAGCATTTTCAAAACTAGTTCTTTGTCCAATATTTTTGATTGATTCTAAAAAAGGGTTGTCGTTTAACTTAGCGGTTTAATAGTATCGTTGTCTGCTGCATAGTGATAAGAAATTTGTACTTTATGCAACCTATTGAGTAACCTACAGAATACTTTCTTTTGAATTTCATTTTTCAGGACTTGTACAATTTCTTTTCATGCAGAAAATATTATCAAATATTAGCATTGCATCATAAGATAACTGCTTTCATTATTCGTAAAATTATCAACATTTCTTTGTGGTCATCAAACACGCTCATTTTCTATGGATTAGGATAGTTATTCTGTTTGACTGTGTTGAATTACACATGAGTTTGTCGGTTTTGTAACGAGTGCTCCTTAGGATGGAAAGGAATTCTGAATTTGAATTGTACTACTATCATGGCATGTCTATATAATTTCTGTCAGATATAAACGTAATATGTGCCACAAATTAACAAAGAGGCCAGTAGATGTTATCATTCGTTTGTGAGAGGGCTGTGATACTACCCGGATGCCCAAACCGAAGTAGGGCACCACCACGTAAACCTTTCACTTGAAGGTCTAATCCACATGGCGATGAAGCAACGTCAGGAGATTCAGTCCCACGGTAGCCGGTTACTAACAATAGATTCATACACCATTTATTCCCTCATGATCCTGGAGCTCATGTGCACCATCGGTTTGGAATCAGGGTTTTCCAACTCACATAGTTGAATCCTCCGTTTCTACCAGCCCGGTTAAAGCACTGGACATTCGCTTCTCACCCTCTCAATTTTGTAAACTGTTGGGGATGTTAGATCCGCAGAACTCACTTGGTAAATGCCTTAGTTTTGTAATTTTATTTTAAAAATTTGAATTTCTTTTTTTTCGCCAAAAGCGCTCTTTTCACCTTCATGTCATATTTCGCACTTAGGAGAATCTTTAACACTTACTGGTCCGTCCTGTATTTTAGTATGCTATTTTGTAACGCTTCCCAAGGACAGTTTTACGCTATATATATACGTTTTATTTGTGTCTGTTGTTATCGCTCGTGCTTCTGGCTTGTTGCGGAATATAGTTCCCCGCTCGGACTTCGACTTCTATCTCTAGTTAGCGGGGCTGGGACGCAACAGAATAACTAGTTTATTGGTCTTTGGTCACACGTCTTTGTTCCGTTCGCAGACTAAATGAACTCGTAATCGCTTCAAACTTAGCATAAACAACACCCCTGTCGTGAGAAGGCAGAGAGTAGGTCTTCATTATCAGTGGCTGTATACGCGTGGCATTATGGTAACATTTCGAGAGTGAGAGCTGACGCTCTCCACCCTCGACCATACCGGGGCATTTTAGAGCGCTAATCTGTCAAACCCTGATTTTGTTTAATCTTCTTCTGCACTTACAATTTACAGTAGATGAATTCAGGGTTTAACGATTTCTTGCATCATTTTGGATTCCTCCATTTTTTAAATACTTTATTTCATAGTTTCACCTTTATTGATTAGAATTCTTATTAATTTTTCTTTTAGAAACCGAATATCACTGTATCATGTGAACAACTAAAACAGAATCCGTAAGTCTAGTCTTGCTACTGATAATATCATGTTTTGTTGCTTTGTAATGTTTCATTTATTCTAGGTTCTTCAACCCCTAATCATCTCAGTTTATTTTTCTCGTTACTCCAATGAGTCATTAAAATGATTTAGAAAAGTTACAGTTATTTATGTGTTTGTGTTCTTTATCTTAATTACGATCATAATCCACTTACTTCATACTTTTGATTTATTTGTCTATCCATTTCCGTCCTGAGTAATTTTCTTATTTGAATAATAATCTCTGCTTTTTGTTCTGACACTGTTGTTTAAAACAGTTAAAAAACCTCCTTTATTTCAATAATACTCCAATCTGCCGTATGCTATTAATGTTTGTTTCAAATACAGAAAAATGTACCACTTTATTTTTTGGAGCCATTTTATACTGTAATATATTATAATTTATGAGCAAATATATCAGCACGCACCAACCAAAGTCCATGTAACTCTTGTCGTTTTGGAATGGTAATATTTATCATTCTTATTTTCCAACTGATTTCTTTGTTGTAATCATATGGTCGTGAATTTATTCAGGATATTTTTGCTAGTCTGCCTACCGTTATCTCTTATTTTTTGCCAGTAAACTACTAACTTAATGCAGTGTGTTACTGTTACGGTTTCATGTCCTGCTTTTGTGGCCTCATCCACTAATCTTATTTTCGATTTCTGTGGGGTTTTTTTGTTCATAGTTATGACGGCATCGTAGCGGTTCTAGTATGCGAGTCAGCTCTATTAATTATCCTACAGGTTAATAAATAATAATAATGCTTTGTTTTCAATCTCACATCTAGTTATTACTTTACTCTTCTTTCAACTAGCGAGTTTAAAGAATTGTGGAGTGATGGAAATTGCAAAACAATTGTTGTTGGTTCTAATTTTGAATGCCAATGTCTTCCAGCTCAGGGTGGAACATTCGCGATCGCTTTGGTTTACTGGTTAGGGTCGTCGCATGTAAGTTATGTGTATACATTGAATTTACAGTTTCAGATGATCATTGAGGACTACTTTTTAGTGTTTTCAGTAGCTTGATTCATACTTATCCGTTTTAATTTCTAACTGGTTAGGAGAACTGCACAATATCGCTGTAATTTTTAAACTAGGGAAAACCGTTTAAATCCGGTTCAGATTTTCTATTATCAAACTAAATGACTTTTAATTTCTTGAAATATTTTTATTTTGAATAATCGCTCCAATTTATACTTTTTTGTATTTTTCAGATTCCATTAACACATGTGTACTCCATAAGTATTGTTAATTATATTTTTACTTTCGTAACTATTGTCGCTTTATTCCTGTTTCTAATATTCACTCGTTTCATGTAAGTTAGTATTCTGTTGTGCCTGTGTTTTTTCTCAGTATTTTTTGTTTACGTTTCAAAAATAGTCGGAATATTTTTGGTGACTACAGTACCTCGGTAAAAAATTCATATTATTTTAATGAATTTCATCGTAACCCCGATAGTTAAAAAGTACTAAGAATTTCGCTGACAGTTTAATTCAATCAAATGATATAACGTCTCAAATCATCTTATTCATAATCTATTACAAGATGATATTTGACGTATTAAACGGTTGGTTAAGGTAAACGATTACTGGATAGCACTATAGTGATAGTGTAATGGACGATACTCATAGAAGTGTTTATACGCAGTATATACCGATACGTGGTATCAAAGATGCAACAATTGTCTAATCAAATGAAGAATTTCAGTACATCGAAAGCGGAGCGTTGATAGAACACTTGGTGAGGAGATGCGAAGGCAGTTCAAATGAAAGAATTCACCAAAAGATGCAAATGGACTTCTGATTGCCATCGATTGACCTTTTCACAAGGCTATTTCTGACTGGGTTTCCATATTGCTTTATAACTTCTTACAACGAACATACCTTTCTCTTACCTAATGCCTTCTTACAGTAAAATCACCCCGTATTATATTTTTGTTAGACTAGGTTTTCTTGAACCCCAAAAGCCAGTGTAGTTCAATAGATTTTTGAAACCTCCCTAAAATCTATAAGTCTGTGAAATATTTAACCGCACCAACTAATTTGCCATCTCTATCCTGTACACTGCGTCTAAACCCAGCTTTGCTCACTAGATGATCCCAACATACGCGTGCAATATTCCAAAGATATCTTTGTTCAATGAGTATTGACGTACGAATCTCCTTCTATATTTTCAAAGGCTACGTTTCATATGCATAAAGTAGAACAGACCGAACTACTGAGTATAGTGTTTCCTAGGTCGGTGGACAGACATCTCGCTAGCGTCACAAGTGATGCGAGTTAGCAAAAGCTAACCGAACTGTCTGAAATGTGTCGAGATTTTGTCAGACACCATCCCACTAGGTTTGGTTCAACTTTCAAGATAAGTGAAGTAATCGACGCGCCCAACTACTTTACTCACTATCATCAGTTCAGGCGTTGATACAGACCAATCCTGAAGTAACATTTTGCATTGATGCCAGTTTGGTATCCCTTAATTTGTTTTTCCAAACGACAGATAATCGTCGCACGGTTATACAGGCTGGTATTTTAGACGCTATATTGATCAAACTGGTTACTCTACGGTTATCAAGAAAGAATTTTGGTCTCTGCTAATAAACTGGTACGATCAGCAATTGAGATTAATCAGATGGGATCCCTTTCTGATCTCAGTTACTACTGTTACTTATCTACAATGCCTTTGCATTTTCGCATTAGCTGCTCGCAACTGTAGGCGAAAATTGCGTAAATTTTATTTTAGTCTATGTTCGTGCTGCCGTCGCTTGCAAGAGGGAGACATTTAAAATTTATTTATTAATAACACAGTTCATAAACACCTTAAAATATGCGTGTTACTTACACACTGTTTCGAGCAAGCCGCCGGTTGGAAGAGTGTATCTTCATTATATTTATTTTTTCTCAGTGGAGTTTTCCGGTTGGATCAATTCAACATAGCGTTTTGTTTAATGGTTAGCGCAATTGTTTCTTTGGCGATTCCACATACAACTGACAGGCAACCAATTTTGTGCACTATCATCGCTGTTGCTGTTTGCTATTTTCCGTTGGCTGCTTTTTCATGGAAATTCATATTTGGGTTGAATACATTAATATTAATGTAGGTTACAATTATGTCTGTTCTTATACAACATTTTCATGTATGTTAAATCTTTCATTTTAGACATGATAAATATCAAAATTCTCTTAAATCACAGTATTCGTTTTTGTTGTTTCATAATAACGGGTAAAGCTAATAAATGTTTAAAAATGCCTTTGTTTTTAACACACTATCATATATATGAAGGTGTCTCCAGTATTTAAGTAGAATAGTGTGATCGGGAGTTCTTTAATTGAATATTCTTTTTTCTAATAACTCATTTGTTTTAAATACGTTAAACAGCTGAATTTTGATATGTTCAATTATTAGAATGAATTGATTTCATTTTCTTCCGTGGTCTCTTCGTCATGGAATCGTAATTGAGGTAAATATTATATTATCTAGTTGGACATCCAATAGTAGTCTTAAGGCGGTATTCGTCTCAGTTGGTCGTGAGATTCTGTATCGCTGTCTGTCCTTAAAAGACGTACCAGAGAAGGACATTAATCTTGTACATTCCCTCTGCTAGAACAATATTGAATGAGTCAGAGCTTATGACAAACCATCATCGGAATCGGTTACTTCAAGTGACTCTTGTCAGGGTTGTTCTCCTTCTCCATTTTTATTTAACTTTGTCATATACATGCTTTTAGAGATAACACTTTCATTGTCTGATTTTTCAGTTGATCTTCCACCAGGAGATTCACTTGGCTAAAGTTACGCAGGTGATATAGTTCGGTTTGGTGAAGACGCTGACAAAACGCAGTCTTTTGACCACCTTAAGCAACAATGCAAGCATGTTTAAGATGGGGTCCTCAGCCCCCAAATGTAAATGGTTACCTTAGGATTGATTTGGCTTATCGCCTGAATTGATGATAATTAGTAGTAAAACCTGATCGAATTTCAATGATATAGAACTGTCAACTTGAACAGGAGTACAGCTGAAGATGATGAAACTAAATGGATAACCAGTTACCATTATGGTCATCAGTATGGAAAGGAAACTTCTGTATTAAAAATCTAGCTCAGATTAGTCAACCCCGACAAAAACCTATGTTATCACTCATTCTTCATAATTAGGTATATTTAAATCCAAACACTACTCTCCACTTTGCTTGTCATCTATTCAGTTCTCATATGGCGCAATGCTTTACGATACTGAAAGTTGGAGAAAATAGTGGGTAGTCGGTCGAAATATAATATTATAATATAGGAGGTATCGTTCTTGACTTTTGTTGAAATATCATGATCTAATATGTGATCATGCATGTAAATTTTTAATTATCAGTTGCACAATAAGTCTATCATGTGTAATACAATTTATCACTAAGACTCCTTCAGATCAAAATTTGCCCCGGAAACTGCAGGCATCTATTTCGTTAACCACACTTACTACATTGTCATCAATTTAATTTATGTTGTACAGCTCTCTATACTTTGCACTCAAAGTTATGATACTAGTTAAATTATTCGTACATTGCTGCTGTAGTCATAAAAGTCTTTCTTGCCTTTTTTTAATTGCTGTAGCATTGCACCACATTCTCGATACCATGACCTTGTTTCTAAACCGAAAAATTGTTTGCCATTAGTATGGATAGGTTATTTGAGTCCTGCAATTATTATTGGCACATGGTTTGGCTACACAGGAGAAGTTAGTAACAGTGGTCTGTAAGTTAACATCTTTGTATCTGCGATTGTGGATATTCTTATAGTTTTATTGCTCTCATATCTTTTAGGTTTTCCAAGATAAACCTTTTACGTCAATCTAGATAATTATCAGTGCACGTTCATCAAATAAAGTCTTTGTTTAAAGTTTAATGCTAGTCTAGTTAAATTTGTCATGCCTAATTGTGAAATCAAACATTATTAAAACCCAACTAGTTGTACCTGCATACCAGTTTCATGTTCCTAACAAGACTCAGACGCATCTGCCATCGCCTAAACAACACAGATTTATTTCTTTTTGTTTGACCTTTTGAAGACTATCAGTTTCTGTTATCATTTATCTCGTATTTTGCTCACTTAGATTAAACTGCCCTTTATCTGACCCATGTATTCATGTGTTATAAATATTGCTTCTTCGTTAATACAATTTTTTTGTTCACTTTTATCCTTTTAGCTGCATTGGTCCCAAAACTCTCCGTTGGTCTTTTGTTGGTCCAATAACAACAGTTGTTACTTTTAACTTCGTTATTTTGTTTGTAGTTGGTCTAGTCCTTCTCAGAAATTATCTTGTTACTCGCAAGAGTAAACTAAATAAAACAACGTACGTACGCTTTATGCATCTACTTTTGATTCCAGTTTCTAAACTAAAGCAACTAACTACTCATGAAAGATTGTATACGCTTTCTTAGTATTTACGCAAAACCTTTAATCCGAAAAGTCAACATCAATAAAGATAAAAATATAGTATGAATTGGCTTCAAGAATTACCAAACTATTTGATTTTTTTATCGTTACCAAGGTTTGACTTGATAATTTTTAACTGAACATTCAGTAAACTGACAATGATAAAATGATAATATATTTGTAAATATCACATTAAGTAGAAAATTGACGCTTAGTGTAAGTCGCTTTTTCAGAGGATAAATGACTGAATTCTGTCATTTTAGATTTACTGATCAGAAAAAGAACAGAGATATTTCTTTATAGGTTATTCTGATCTGTGAATTAATGGTAGTTCTAACTGGTTTGCTTCCATTTTGTCTCGATTAGTCTAGGTTTAAATCGAAGTAGTTCACTTACACTTGAGATTATTCAGAAAGCACTGCTTTCAGTTTAAGTAAAAAAATATAATCATATTTCTCATTTCGTAATTTGATGTGAACCGGGAAACAAGAAGCCCTGACAAACTACGAAGGCTATTTTTCGGGACGTTATTTCATTTTATTCAAAGCTTGTAAAACACTGACATTTATTTTTGTCCCTAATCTATTCTACAGAACATAAGCTTTCGTTCGAAGTATCATTCACTGCCATACCTTTTTCTGTTCCGAAGCTATTGTAATTTAAACATATTATTTTGCACCCTATATTTCTACTCTAATTCCCAGCTTTGGACATAATTGTATTTTTCCTAATTATTGTACGTTGCGGTCGGGTTATTCACTTATTTATTCATGTACCTTTTTACACTAATCTGAATCCAGTGAGTTCAGTGGTCAGGGAAATAGATCGAGTAGTGTTCCAGCTGTCTTGTCTTCTCTCATTCGTGTGCTTGCCCACCAATCAGGTGACAGAATAGTTTTCTTCTCTCTACCCCATCTTGAACTCACGCGTACTAGTCTCAAGGTTAAGCTGATCAGCCTGTCGCATCAAGGTCGAAATCTAGATTAGACAAGTATCCTCGGCACCAAAAAGTGGGTAGACAAATCAAGGTCATAACAAAGTGGCGACGGAGATTTTTTTTCTATATTGATTGATCCAGAACAAAATGTCTGTATCCTTGGACGACCTTAAAACTATTCTACAAATTCAGCAAGCGCAAAATGATGCAAATCAAATGAAGCTTTTAGATGCACTGATGCAGAAGCTGTCATTACATTCATCCACAACTTATCAGTAAGATAAGTATGAATGCATCACGAATTCTATTTGTGAATTCCATTATGATCCTGAATCTGGTATCGTTTTCAATTCCTGGTTTCACCGTTGCGAAGACATATTCCGTGTGGAATGCTCAAATCTTGATGACGCAGCTAAAGTTCGCCTACTCCTGAGAAGACTCGGGACACGTGAATACAACAAATATGTGAATTTCATCCTGCCACGAAATCCACGAGATGTATCTTTCAAAGAGACAGTCCAAATTTTATCTGACATTTTCGGCGAACAATCTTCATTATTTAATACTCGCTATCGATGTTTCCAAATATCGAAATCCCCAGATGATGATTATCTCACATATGCTGGTAAAGTAAATCGAGAATGCGAACTGTTCAAAATAAACGAGATTACAGCTGACCAATTCAAATGCTTGATTTTTATATGTGGTTTAAAGAATGCAGAAGATGCAGATGTCCGTACCAGGATGTTAGCACGCATTGAACAGGAACCGAATATGACACTACAAATGGTCACAACAGAGTGTCAGAGGTTGATAAATCTCAAGCATGATACCGCGATGGTGCAACAGAAGGCTAAACCTTCCGATTTTGGTTCAATTAATGCTCTCAGATCCTCGAAATTGTCCAAACAGAACACGACAACCACACAACTACCTTCTATCAAACCCCCGTCACCATGTTGGTTCTGCGGAGCATGGCATTTTGCGAAACTATGTCCGTTCAAGAATCACAAATGCCGCAAATGTCATCGCATTGGTCATAAAGAAGGTCATTGCTCATCGAATAAACGTAAGTCTAAATGTCGTAGTGGAAATGCGAAGCAACCACCACAGAGTCAAATCAAAAGCACGTTCGCAGCCTTCAAATTTGGCTTTCAAAGTAAGCGGAAGTACGTAAACTTATTAGTAAATGAAAAACCCATACGTCTTCAATTGGACACGGCTTCTGATGTTACACTGATTTCCAAAAACACATGGCGTAAGCTGGGATGTCCACGCATCCGACCAACAGAACATGTTGCTCGCAATGCTTCAGGAGATATAGTGAAGTTGACAGGAGAAGTCACGTGCAACGTTAAATTCATGGGACATAAGTTCACCGATGTCTGTTATCTTACAAATCGGAACGATTTAGATCTATTAGGATTAGACTGGATTGAGAAGGTTGATACCTTGAATAAATTATTAAATGAGGTATGTTCTCAAAATGCTTCCTTTGAGTCTATCAAAATTCCTCATGATATTTCTAAATCAAATGCCTCCGATGTATCATGTTCTCTTGATATTCATGAGTTAAATGCTTCTGATGAAACATGCTCTCATAATCTTTCTGAATCAAATGCTTCCAATGTAATGTGTTCTCATGATGATGTTAAATCGAATACCTCCGATTTAATATGTTCTCACAATGATTCCAAATCAAATTCCTCCGATGTAACATGTCCTCACAATGATTCCAAATCAAATACCTCAGACAAAGTATGCTCGCGTAAAACTTCAGAACCTCATGTAATTTGTGCCAATGTTATGTCCACAACAAAGTCTTCTGTTTCTTCTCAAATGTCGTCCACATCTCGCATAAATCATCTGCGACAAAAGCATGCAGGTGTATTTCAAAACAAACTGGGCTGTTGTAAGTTCACCAAAGTATCCTTGTCACTGAAGCAAAATGCAAAGCCAATTTTCAGACCGAAACGACCAGTGCCTTATGCTGCTCTGTCAGTCGTTGACCAGGAACTGGACAGATTAGAAGCGCTAGGTGTCATCCAGCCAGTAAATTATTCACCGTGGGCTGCCCCCATAGTGGTCGTGAAAAAGGCAAATGGGACTGTTCGCATATGTGCTGACTTTTCCACTGGTCTGAATAATGCCCTAGAAGATCACACGTATCCACTTCCCATACAGGAAGATTTATTCATCAAACTAAATGGAGGAAAGTATTTTGCTAAGATTGACCTTGCTGATGCATATCTCCAAATAGCAGTTGATCCAGCCTCCCAACCAACACTCACAGAGGCCTTTACCAATATAAGCGTTTACCTTTTGGTGTAAAACCAGCACCAGCTATTTTTCAACAAATAATGGACACTATGTTGGCAAATTTGCCAGGAGTCGCTGTCTATTTGGATGACGTAATCGTTACAGGTTCCAGTAAGTCCGAGTTATTCGATCGACTCGATGCTGTTTTAACCAAAATATCTGAGTATGGATTCTACCTAAAAGAAGAGAAGTGTACATTTTTCATGGACTCTGTGAAATATCTTGGTTTTGTTTTCGATAAAAATGGACGACGCCCAGATCCGGAAAATGTACGAGCTATCCAAAATATGCCACCTCCATCTAATGTAGCAACTCTGCGTTCATTCCTTGGTCTTATCAGTTATTACAGTAACTTTTTGCCACAATTGCATCGCCTCCGAGCACCCATGAACCAATTATTATCCAATAATGTAAGATGGGACTGGTCCAGTAAGTGCCAAAAATGTTTTGACAAAGTAAAGTCATTATTAACATCGGATCTACTCCTTACATATTTTGATCCTTCGCTGGAAATCGTTGTTGCCGCAGACGCTTCTGACTATGGTATCGGTGCCGTCATATCCCATAGGTTTCCAGATGGCAAAGAGAAAGCTATCGCACATGCTTCCAGAACATTAACTTCGGCAGAACGCAAGTACAGTCAAATTGAGAAAGAAGGTTTGGCATTAATTTTTGCAGTTAAAAAGTTTCACAAAATGCTGCATGGTAGAAAATTTACCTTATTCACTGATCATAAACCCCTATTATCAATTTTTGGATCTAAGAAAGGCATACCAGTTTATACCGCAAACCGCCTCCAACGATGGGCTACAATGCTATTAGGTTATGATTTCGCTATCAAATACAAATCTACCTCTGACTTTGGTCATGCTGATGCATTATCGCGCTTAATGAGTGATCATAAGCTTGAAAATGAAGATACTGTTATCGCTTCTATATCAGTGGAAGAAGACGTAAACAGAATGTTGTTAAATTCAACACAAATTCTCCCAGTGACAGCTGCTCAAATCGCTTATCATACTCGCCGCGATCCTATCTTAAGACAACTAGCTACATTTATCCAGCGTGGTTGGCCCCCACGTATAACATCTCATGAACTGAAACAGTATTACCAACGACGCCAATCTTTATCCATCGTAAATGACTGTATTATGCTTACTGATCGCGTAGTGGTTCCAAATAACTTACGCTCACTCGTCTTGCAAAAATTGCACACAGCCCATCCAGGTACTGGAAGAATGAAAGCTATTGCTCGAAGTTATGTATACTGGCCTAACATCGATGAACACATCGAAGATTTCGCGCGTGCGTGCAGAAAATGTGCTACGGTTTCCAAATGTCCACGAAAAGCTGAACTGTATTCTTGGCCATCTCCAAAAGAACCTTGGTCGCGTGTACATATTGATTTTGCTGGTCCATTCCAGGGTTCATATTTCCTCATTTGTGTCGATGCTTACTCAAAATGGCCGGAGGTTATCCCTATGAACCAGGTCACTTCGCAAGACACTATTATGGAATTACGGCAGTTATTCTCCCGTTTTGGAGTCCCAAATATCCTTGTGTCGGATAACGGCACTCAGTTTACTTCGTCCATCTTCTCAGATTTCTGCAAGAGATTTGGAGTCAATCATGTTCGTTCACCTCCATATCATCCACAATCGAATGGTCAAGCCGAAAGGTTTGTGGATACCTTCAAGAGAGCGCTACTGAAGGCAAAAGGGGAGGGGAAGATAAAGGAAATTCTTAATGATTTTCTATTTGTCTACAGAACAACTCCAAACCCGTCAGCACCAAATCAAATGTCTCCAGCGGAAATTATGTTTGGCAGAAAAGTTAAAACTGCTCTCGATGCAATAAAACCAGAGCGAAATCTCATAGGAAGGAGAAACCGAAAGATGGAAATCCAATTTAATCGCCATCATGGGGCGAAAAATAGAATCTTCCAAAACAACCAAACAGTATACGTCCGTGATTTCAGATACTCACCTCCACAATGGACTAGTGGACGCATACTTAAGAGACGGGGAAATGTAATGTATGTGGTGGAAGTTGAAGGTCAAAAGTGGACACGTCATGTTAACCACATACCGGAAAATTCTGGTACTGCACAGAAAACCGAGAAACTGAGTTCAATGTGGCAAATATTCTTGGACAGTTTCGATATTAAAAGTTCAACGACTCACAAAACTGTGCATCCGGAACAAGATCCTATTAGGAGATCGTTACGAAAACGCAGAAGACCAGATGTTCTACAAGTGGACCCAAAGAAAAGAGCATACGTTTCTGAGGGGAGATATCAATGATGATATCTTAACTATTACTTGTAAATAGTGACTAATCATTTTTCTTTTTTTTATTTATTCCAGTTGGTCAAATTAGTCACGCTTACACGGATCGCAACGTAAACCGGTTTCACTTATGCACTCAGTTGAATGGCAGTTATAACACTTTTTTTGTCAAGGGGGAAGATGATGTGAACCGGGAAACAAGAAGCCCTGACAAACTACGAAGGCTATTTTTCGGGACGTTATTTCATTTTATTCAAAGCTTGTAAAACACTGACATTTATTTTTGTCCCTAATCTATTCTACAGAACATAAGCTTTCGTTCGAAGTATCATTCACTGCCATACCTTTTTCTGTTCCGAAGCTATTGTAATTTAAACATATTATTTTGCACCCTATATTTCTACTCTAATTCCCAGCTTTGGACATAATTGTATTTTTCCTAATTATTGTACGTTGCGGTCGGGTTATTCACTTATTTATTCATGTACCTTTTTACACTAATCTGAATCCAGTGAGTTCAGTGGTCAGGGAAATAGATCGAGTAGTGTTCCAGCTGTCTTGTCTTCTCTCATTCGTGTGCTTGCCCACCAATCAGGTGACAGAATAGTTTTCTTCTCTCTACCCCATCTTGAACTCACGCGTACTAGTCTCAAGGTTAAGCTGATCAGCCTGTCGCATCAAGGTCGAAATCTAGATTAGACAAGTATCCTCGGCACCAAAAAGTGGGTAGACAAATCAAGGTCATAACATAATTCTACACCACAGTCCTGTTATTTCATTTTGTAATATCACCGAGTTACAAACATATGTACAGCATCTCACGTTATTTTTGTCTATGACAACCATATCAAAGTCCTTAATACCTTGATTCTTTCTATCTATAATTGTAGACACTTTTTAGTGCTGACGCAGTTGATGCTAACGTTAGGAATTCCATACATCGCAATTTACATTCAGCTATTGGACGCTTTCACTATGCTAATTGTTGTACCAGTTGCGATGGCTCTAACAGCCGTACTTATGTTTCTCCTGGTCGCCGTTTTTGATGAGGTAAGACCATTTCCTTTAATTTAATTCCCACAGCATAAACATACCCGAATATATGATTGAGAAATTTATTTATTGCTAACTGTAACGTATTCTACATGAAATTCACTTAAGTTTCAAGCTGTCAAAACTCGACATGTGTAACAATCGAAATAGTTTTAACATTTTTCACAGATGGTTAAGTACAACTTGACTAACGTGTCTTTGTTCACATGCTCAAGTTGTATTCTGATGTCGAAATGTTTTTTTTTTCATATAGAAGATAGTTGTATTTCACCGCTATTTCTTTCATTTCAAAGATATCTGCAAAATGTTCCTAATTAAAAGATTAGCAAGATTTGTTAGGGTGGACTGACCTCCAAAATAACCGCAAGTTTAGATTGCAGATGAAAAAAAAGCTTCATAGATAATTAGTTACTCGAGGTATCATTTAAGAAGTGTTCGATTACCGATATGAATCGTTCAGATAAATGAATTTGCTGTGATTCATATACTTATTATTGCCATTGGTAAATAGTATATCTGGTGATGCTAGTCATCACCAACAGCACTTCTATTGCTGAAATCGACATATCGAATGTCTCCACTTATCACATATGAAGTGATTTCTGACTCTCTTACATTTAAAAAGCATTAAATTTCATTATTAGTGTTTGAAACAGTTTGATGAACATCAATTTTTATTCACATTATGATACGAATTAATTTTCATGGTAATTACATTATACATGTTCCTCGTTTCTCAATAATAATGGGTTTCGCTGACAGTCATCCTTGTTTTTAATATTCATTCACGTTTAACCATCTGGACCAAAGAACTATGTTTGCCAACAAGTCACTTTTCATCAAAATAGTTCAATTCTTCATCTTTAAGCGTTTTTACTGTGCGCATCCTCTGTTGTTACTATCGTCTCTGTGTTGCTCTAGAAATATTTTCCTAGAGTTTTCTGGTTTTTACTGAATATCTGCCATATGTTAGTTCGTGATGTAAACTACAATGTGGAAAATCTCTGAGGGAAGAAATAGTTGATTGATTGCAGCGTTACATCTATATTTTTAGTTTTTTTGAAGTCGGTCGATTAATATTCAGATATTGACCTTATGAGCGTAATGTTGTGCAATACAATTGTCTTGATTCATGTTTTTATCACTTGTGCGCATGCCTCTGACATGAAACCAATTGTAACATACTGCAGTACTTTTAATTCAAATACGAAATTACTATGTAAATTTAATACTCGACTTGTGGTGCTTTATTGTTTCTGAAATGTAACGTCGTTGTTAATTACTTTTCTAAATACAGTATATTATTTAGTACCTAGTCTAAAAGAATCGTTTTATTTGGTACCATACTTTTAGGAAAATCGTCATTTACTACGATCCTTCATTTACACACATATCGCACGTTCAAGCGAGCACAGCTCTGGAACAATGGCATTGAGAAATCAATGCAGGGGAGAAATTGAGTCAAAGTTTAGAAAATCTTCTCTCCATCATATGGAGCGGGATCACTTTTCGTCAAATTATTTAAGCACACACGCTTTACGCAACCCAGATAACGGAAAAAGTGCCTATCAACATGATAACACAATTAGAAGGAAAACACAAGAATATAGTTCAACTATTGGTGAGTAGCAATATCTTCCACTAATTTCGTTAGTTCATACATTTGCATTGTCTGCACCACAATTTTATTGGGGGAAAATAGTCATACTTTACTCGATACGTTATTTGTAGTACAATGTTTACTACGTCTATATTCTCCTCTTGATGTGTATCATAGTGACTCATCGGTAAACTGTTGATCAACTTTTTGTACCATGTGTCTATTTCATCCTTTAAAAATTATTTTTGTTTTAAATTTGAACAGTAAATAAACACTAAATAACTATTCTTCAGTTAAAAATAAAAATCCCTTCTAATTATGTGTTGTTCGTATGCCTATACAATTATGTTGATACTTTAAAGTGATTTCTGATGGATCATCTGGTCATCGGGTTGTGTTAATATTTTGTACACGAAAATTGCAGAAGGCTATAAACTTCGACTGTTAAACCCAAATAGCAATTATGTTTGTTTTATCAAAAATTGCCAATAATCTTAGAACTATATGTTAGTTCTGTTTGATTGTGGTTTACTGTAAAAGCCGCCTTGCTTTTCGTTTGAATGCACTAAGATATCCTGTACTGAACCGGTCATTCAAAGTAACAGATCCTTATCCTTTGAAAATACTGAATTGAGATGGCAGATGTAAAACCTTTGTAAGACAACACTTTTTTTCTGAATAAGTTCATAATCCAGTTATTAATCCATAGTTATCACCAGTAGCACTCCCCATTTACGAATTACACACGTTCAAGTCTCGCTTCTGCTACTTCATTAGCCGCCTAATGTTATATATATATATATATATATATATATATATATATATATATATATATATATATATATATATATATATATATATATAATCTGTTTCCAAACCGGATAGTTACTGTAATACACTATTTTACTTTTTCTAATCTTTATACAAGCCTCACCTGAAACTGGTAATTCAGTTGTACTTTGCGATTCGGGACAACTAAATGGGGAGTTATTTAATGGCATTTCGTGCACTGAAGAAGATCACACAGTCAATAGTATAAAGAATAAAGGTGATGTCAATCTTGGTTTTCCAAATAATCGATCACATGTTTTACCTTCTTTCAACAGTCTAGTCACTCAGATGTAATCATTCACAATATGTACGTGAAAACATAAATCGGTTGTCCATTTTGACAACTATCAAATTGTTTCTATCCGAAACAGATTTATTCGTGAAAGCGAGATCACCGATTTCTATTAATTCATATCTTACTTTTTACCAATAACGAAACTTTCACTTGTATGTCATAATTTTTTAATGTTTTCTTTCTAAAAACCTGAGCATTTTAAGTGAGTATATTTCATTTGTTTGCTATTTCCGTGTTTATGCGCACAGGATGAATTTCAATTTATAAAACACTAAAAACTGGTTTTAAAATTTTTTCTACTTACTGTTGTATTGTTTGTATACATTATTTCTCAATGTACTGAGCTAATCTGCGATCTGCGTAATCTCCATTTTACATCAAACTAAATTTTTGAAACTATTGATTTGCCACATAATGCATGCACAAATAGGTTAATTTTGATTTCTTAAAATATTTATCGTTTGCATAATTTATTATGATTAGCAATTACATATATCTTTGTCACACAATCGTTACTGCATTCTTATAAAATTTCGTAGGTACTCGGTATATCAAAAAAATGCAAAAACCGAAATTCTCCAAGGCTTGATTAGATTTACAACTGTTTCTAGTAAAACAATAACTATGACAATAACTTATGCGAGTAGGAAACATTTAAATGACATCTCAAGGTTTATTCAAAGCAGTAGAAAATAGATATTTCAGATTCTTTTCTCTCTGGAAACCCAATGCATTTTTTCTTTAGTTCAAACAGAAGCTCATTTCTTGAAAGTGAGGCAAAGTACCATGTTGTATTTTGTAATTACAAAGCGTGAGGAAAACGATATAAATCAGTGTCTTTCTAAATAAATATTCCAACTCAAGTTTGTTCACATTCATAAATCAAAATTAGCAATTCCAAATATAAACAGTTTATTTGTAAATCCCACGAATTAAATAAGCGGTGGAACGTCTGAAAAGTCTTCAGTATACTCGTTGTACATTGTTGGGGTCGTCGATTGTTTTTTGATGTGAAGAAACGATTCCTTACATTTCGATGAAGTGTTTCCAGAGGGTTCACTTAAAGTTCCGTTTGGTTTATTAAAATCCTGAACAAAAATATGATCTCTGAAAGTTCAACAAGGCAAAAATAGTGACAAAGTTTTCGACGGAGAAGAAATTGTAATAATAATAGAAATACTACAACAAAAACAATCCTTGTATTCAATTATTTGTAGATTTAAAAAATTCATGTTTGGAAATACATTTAAATTTAGCACCTATGCAAACCAATATAAAGTGAGTAGAAGCCAAACACAACAATTGAAACTAAAAACCAAAAGAAATAACGCAAATTTATCAAAAACGTTGTGAGATAATTCAGAAACATCTTACGTATACAACCTACGTTTTATTGTTTTTTTCGTGAGAACTTTTATGTTCACTATTTGGCGATATTCTGATTTCCTGGGATGCCTGTGTATAAATTTAGCAAAGATATTAGTAACATACTCTACTAGTGATAATTTACAGCTGTTGGTTAAAAATAAATTAGATAAACAGCCTACATTCTGTGTTAAAAGTGGTAAATCAATCTTCATAGATGGATATCGGTCTATTTCCAATATTCTTATAAAATTAGGAATACTTATGGTTGAGGCACTCACCTTTAAAAGATTTTTCATACATTTATTTGAAGATTGTCGCCCTCACGAACTAATGAACACATTTGATTCATGGAATACAAATAAATATGACTGAGGAGTTCAGTAAACATATAGACGCATCAAATATTTTTGCTGGTCGAAATTTGACCAGGTTCCTTATATTGAAAAATTTGAATACCGTGATGTGCCTTTCAAAATCGATATTCGCGGACAGACTAATATGTTTTTTTATCGTTCAAACATTACGTCAACGTAGCATTTTCTACTTTGATTATTCTAGAAGAATAACGATATTTGAAAACATTACTTAGTTTTTGAATATCGATATTATTGTATACAATTTAGGAAGTTTGCAGTGGCAAAGTATGTCAGCAATTGTTAGATTTCTAAGTTTCCCGAATTGTGAGAATAATGTGTGCCAAATGAGAAACTAAATATATCAGTATCATCAAGAATGCATATACTTAACTCCAGCCCACTAAGATAAAGATAACTCAAGTGAAACCACAGAGTACTAACATCATCTAGAATTTAGACGTAAGAATAAAGCTCAAAAGAAAGGAATGAATAGTGATAAGATTAAGTACAAATAATGAAGCATGTTCAAAACTGACAAATTATTAAACCTTATCACATAAAGTTCACCACCATATGTTAGAATCTTATCGCGAACCACAACATCAAAGTCTTTACATGCCTCTAAACTGCCGGGATTCGTAGTTGAAAGCCTCACGAAGTGGTGCATAGTCTTGGTTTACCTACTGCCTTTTCTAACTTATTCTTACACGTAAAACAGGTCCAAACCACTTCTGTTGATGAACCGATGGTGGTTCTGACATGGATATTTTATCCGTTGAGCTACCATCGTTTTCTCGAATAGCGTCATCAGCACAAATTTCAGGCAGAAGCGATGTGCTTCAATTTCTTCATATGTGACTGACAACATGCCTTGTTTGATCTTCTTTATTTAAAACCTAAGTATTTTCCCAGTTGAATTTGTGTCCATAATTGTGCGCGTCATCATGGCGTTTGACAGCTAGTTGGTCTTCATGGGTACAAAGATGAAGACAGCTCACTGTCCGATGTAGTATTTTTAGCAATTGTTTTGATGACGTTTTGCTTTTTTTCTTTTGTCATTTCACATTGGTTTGGATAAGATTGAAGTGATTTGTAATTTTATAGATATATTCAACTGGAAAATATTGAAATTCTGAACAAAGGAAATATGTAGGCAACCATAGAATTTTTGAGAACTTGACACTAAGTTCAATCAGTAAACATATCGAAATCAACTCGACCGGGAAATTCATTAAAAAATATAAATCAAATATCATGTCAAAAGAGGAGGCCATCAAAATAAATGTTCAGACAATGAGAGGTTAAAGGTCAATAATAACCAATCAAATTGGGTGGTTCGTATTATTCTAGACCAATTATTTCAGCGAGGAAGCTACATGGTATATAGATGGATCTGATCTATTTTAGCGTCACGATATTTGTGCAGGTGTATGTTAACAGTTGTGGGGTTTTGTTATAAATGCCAAGTGTTTTAAAGTTAACAATTTCTGATGATCAGACTCCATATTATTGATTGCATTTATCCGGAACATAGATCAACGGCGTTCTCCAAGTAAGCTATTTCTGCTTTCTCTCTCCTTTTAGCCTGCCATCAATATATCACGTTTGAAAATAGATATAGTACTGCACATTCGGCTAGGTGTACAAATTCTCCAGTAAGATCATGACAAAAGGAACACATTTTTTGGTGATTTATTTCTTAGATATATGGGAAAAGCAAGAGATTAATACATCTGATTAACTTGATAACAACTTTATACCTTTGGCATAGTAATCAGCAAATGTCCTGTCGTTAAAGAACGCTTGACATGCGAAGCATCGACTTGAACTTCATCTGGTAAAGCTAGTTGGAAGACCTAGAAAAATAATAGGCAAAATATGCATTTTTGTGAACACATAAATCAACAAAACAGAGTATTTTGTAATCGATTTACGCCATATCGACAAACGACCTTTTTCATTTAGCTGAATAGATTTAAGACAGGTCGAATAAATACTCTATACTAAAGCAATAACATGATAAGTTGTGTTTGTATAACAAGAAAAGAATTTACTTCAATCTTATGATTTCCCAGGTCTATCAACACAAGAATATATTCCGATGGCGTCATATGTAATAACTTTGGATTACTGTTCAATATTTAACTTTGTAAGTTACTATTTCACTGACTTTACATATAACTAACCATTCTCAAAGTATTGTACTTCCACTCGAGAAATCCATAAGGAAATACGAGGTGAATCGGCATCGATTTTTATCAGGAGTGAATTCACTCAACAGATAGCATGTTAGCAATAAGACCAGATATGGGAAGAGAATCTGAAAAGTGCGGTGTGTATATCAATTAATATGTGTGCATGATTAGTGAATTATTGATTTACTGTTTACAACCAATAAGAGAATAAGTAACAGACGTGCAAATAATCACACATATTGGTATGTACGTAGATATTGGACGACTGAATTACAGTAAGGGATTAATCAAAATACATTGACCTTTGTTTGGACCAATTTTATCAATCCATAGGCAGGATATATTGTGTATACATAATAGTGAAACGGCCTACTGCACTATGATAAAGACATGATACAGGAAATCTTGGACATGAATTTCAGGTTACATATGTCTAACGCTGAAGAATAATTCTTCACTCTTACAACTGTGAAACTACTTAGCTTAGTGAAAAAGTCAATCACGAACCTATTCAAGATACAGCTTATATTGTATACAAGGCCATTTAAAGTGTCTTAACTAGTCAATCATTGTTGATTAAATCGCCCAAATTCAAAGCCAGCCGCTAATTGCTCCCAGTTATGAAATATAGGTTGAGTAGTACATCATGTTTATTGGTACACTGAGGGACATCGTTAGAACTGTCCTCTAACCATATTATCATCACTTTAATAACTTAGTGATTTTTTCGAAGTAATTTACTATGTCTACAAAAACGTATCGAAGTCAACTCGGTTAGATTCCGTTTAAAAATTAGTTGATCCACAAGACAAGGTAGAGGTATGTACCACTGTCATCTCATTTTCCCATCTTATCATTCGAAAACTAAGGTATTTACCTTTGGATTTACAGCCATCAGGCATTAAATGCCAAAAACATTGTCTACTGAGTTTCTAGAAACACTGAGTTAAAGTTTCCAGAAATTAACGGAATCGTTTATAACTTGAGCCATGTGAACTACTGGAGTTCGATTACCAGAAGTATTCTCAACAATATGTCTCAAATCTGACCATAACAGCCTGATAATTTGTAACGTCCTTTATTTTAAGACATTTAAATGAGTAGTAAGGAACTCCGAATCACCAAGCCCACACGAATAAGTAAAAACGAACCTACTCGTCTGTTGTTTATCAGTTTTCATGATTATCTTACCTTTCCTTTAAGTGTTATTCGAACGTAATTGATTTGTATGTCGCATTTTATCAAAGCTGTATCCATATGCCTATTATGAAGAAAGTATTTTGAGTAGGAAAAAAACATTAAGATTTAATAACATCCCAACAATAATATTTATGTACCATCAAGGTAAATTCGGGTAATTTCTCACGACATAATCATAAACAAATTGTATCTTAACAGAAAGTATAATTCAAACTTGATAAATCAAAAAAATTTGACCGTATAGTGAGAACATTGTTCAATAAAAAATTAATAAAATTTCCGAATCCTTATTAAATGAATATTCAGAGCTAATCTCAACTTGAGATCGATTTTTTGCCACAATATATATGTAGTATAAAAACAAGTGAATACTGGAAAGCAATCCCTTTTAAAAAGAATTCATATTTTGTCAAAAGCTTGCAAAATAGTTTCCAGATACTCTTCTCATAGAATACATACATCGGATATTTACATTGTAACTCGTTTTGCAAAGCCTGTCTAACAAAAACTATCAGCAATTTATTTAGTTTTTAAAGCTCTCAGATTATAGAAAGATTTGCAGCAAAAAACAGCTGAAACTGCGATAACAATTAATGGCTAGTGGACACCAGGTACTTATCTTGACTACATAGATCTGTTTATAATCCCCTAGTGTTTGAAGTAATTATCGGACTTTAAACAATGAAACGTTTCAGTAAAGAATTTATTCTCGACGATATCATTTACTGAATCTGTGTAATCGTAATTTTGAGTAATTTTTATAAGTAGCAGTGTTCAATATAATAGAGGTGCGTTACAAAAAATCAACGATGCAATACTGAATACATTATAATAACACTCTTCCACTTACAGATTATCATATTCAATACTTGAAACCTGACAGTCATGACTATATTTACGCAACACTACTTCATTTTCATAGACTTTTACATTCGCACTCGGATGAGTTTGACTATCTTTAATGATTTTTTAAGCACTCTTCTGTTTTAATATAGAATAATATATGTAAAAACTACCCAAAAATAGAATTGTGCGGCTTTAGAAATTTATATCTCGAAGTGAAAATTTTCTTTACTGAAACATCTTCACGCTTTTTGATGAATAAATGGGATTTTCTCGCTTTCTATCCAGTTTTTACTGACCTTAGCATTCTTCCTTTCTGATGATCAGATTTGAAAAAATTATTCATGAGATAAAGAATATTCTTAACAGTTGACTAACATATTATTATTATTAATGTATATTACTGTAATGTAAATTGAATCTAGTCACCTATCTAATTGATACTTTGTAAAATTTTATAGAAATGATCACCGATGTGTAATTCTGATAGAGCATATTTACTTTCCTAAAGTACAAATAACAAAATCTGTAGTCATTATGTGTAAATTTTATTTTTGAAATAATCTCAGTGATTGAAATTTAAATAATTCCAACGTTTCGTCCAGCTAACTTATCTGAACTTCTTCAGGGTAATAATCAAAATCATCAAAGAAATATATGGCTTTTAACAATTATAACTATACTGTGTTAAACCAATCAAATTTGGATGTTAATTTTTGTAAAATAGTATAAAACGAGTAAATTAACTACAAATCATGTGGAAAATCCAGCTACATAGAAATAATTAACTGAAACAAAAAAATTGTGTGTGAGTGTGTAGGTTTGTATGTATGTATGTGTGAGGTTAATTACTGATATTCTGTGTTAATATGTTATATATGATTTATAGTTAACTGACTCATTTTATACTATTTTACAAAAATTAACATCCAAATTTGATTGGTTTAACACAGTATAGTTATGATTGTTAAAAGCTGTATATTTCTTTGATGATTTTGATTATTACCCTGAAGAAGTTCAAATAAGTTAGCTGAACGAAACGTTGGGATTATTTAAATTTCAATCGCTGAGATTATTTCAAATATAATTTTCATATATAATGACTTCTCTATACTCGGCGCCCAATTTCTCTCAAACTATTCGTTCTAATCTTGACGAATATTCGTATAAAATCTGTAGACTAAAATAAAGTTAAATTTTGGTATACTGATGTGCGTACAACTCGTACTCTGAGAATTGTTTTTCTTTGTATGAGTAAAAATGAGAGAAAAAAGATGAGAAAACATCAAATTGTATGATTCATCTTAAGATCACTATTCACACAAAAATAAAAGTTGCTAAGCATGAAAAACTCACTTATATACAGCAATATCGAGTAAGTAAACATCTTGATTGTCTAATATATCTTCCTTGAGGTTGAAATCTATCCTAAAAGATTAGACAGTTTGATTATGCAATGAAGTCATAAAAGCTGTCTATCAGGCAGCGAAATTTCATTAAGTTAAATCCCTAATTCGAGACACCTTGTTCATATTAATTGTTTGAGGATTGTAAGTTCATGGGTAACTAAATATCTGGATCGTTAAACGTAACGTTGGTCACAGCTTGCTAACTTCAGTCAAAATGAAGAATTACATATCAATATCTTATAAGGATTGCGAAGAAGTAATGCCCCCTAATGTCCAATTTATTTCACTTACAAAATGTGTGAATTTACACTTAATCAAGCTTTCATAGTGATAATCACGTCAAACACCATATCTATTAGTTAATCTGTCCAATAAGTTGGAGTGAATTCTGGCTACACTGATCCTCTGTGCATCTATCTTATTCTAGTAAACTCTATCACATGTATTTATCAAAAGGACACTTATTTTATTAGTGTGCCAACAGTTTACACTCCTAAACACGATCGTAAATAATTACAACTGGTGATTTATGAAAAGACCTGATCGTATTTGTCCCCAATATGAGGTGCTCAATCCATCAAGAACAGTTGTTCTAGAAGAGTAAAATGAATCCGTTCATTCCATACATTCGTTGTAACAACCCGAATACCGAAAAATTGTAATATTTAGGGGGTGCACGTGATGGTTTCACTTCTGGAAATCACTTATCAAAATACGTGATAACACATACGAGATTGTGAGTGTGTTTACATAAGAAAGACGAAGTTACCATCGACTTTTCACAGCTATGGTAACGTACTTTGCATAACCGTTAACTACTTAATAATTTTTTTATAATAACCTCCCAAATGAGCATTCAGTGCGGAACAAACGTTTGCTTCCTTCGCACATATCCCAATCAATGTTTTTGATCTCGATATTGTTTTTGCAAGATGAGCGCTAATTATTTTTAAAACAAGCCCATATTTTGTAGTTTTCTGGGTACAGATGAATTATTGAACACAATGGAAAAAACACGACAGAATTTAGTTCACAGAAACCATTTTCAAAGAATAATTTATACGAATTTATACTATTTTAAACTTTATCAATATGCTGCACTTGGATATATCGCACCTTGATTATTGCATAAAACTACCTTATTTGTCAGATTTAGTGTAAATTAATTCACGAATGATATTCACGCAACTGAAGCCAATACAGTTCCAAAACTACAATCAAATGAGTTTATAATTCTCATCGATACTAACAGATTGCGTGTCATAAACTACATTTGCTACATTAATTAATGACGACTGTCTGAAAAAAATATGGAATTACTTATTAACATATTTGATGCTTTAACCGAAAAACTTAATTCTAAAACGCCGTTGTATTTGAACTTGTTGCTACCCAAACAACAGTATTATTAGTCAGTCATAATCAAAGTTGGGGCTGACAAAGTTGTGCATTAGCCTAAGCTGTCAATCTACATTGACGCGATAAAATCAAATTACCAATATGAATAGTAAAGTATATATAAAACTGTATTTTGAACTGGACTTCATTGGAACAAAATTAGAGTTATATATCACTGTAATTTTCTATGGTTATTCGATAGTTTATTTGCTACAGCTATTCAGTGTAACGTCTGACGCATTTCGAATGAGACATGGTGTGTTTTTTTTATTTATAGCCATGAAATTTCTTACCACTATGGAGATCCAAGGCTAGCAGATGTGATAACCTTACAAAAAATAGCACGAGACGAATTATTTCTATATATTCATTCAACTCTACATCTGGGTAGGTTTCAAATTAACTTAGCACACTGTTTTAAAGCCTTATCATAGTTGTACCGTTGAAGAAGAGAATTTTAAACAAAATGACACCTTAGTTACCTTTATGTTTTTGTGAGTTGGGTCTCTGAACATTCCTGTTATCAAAAATATAAGTTAGTAATATTCTTAAACACTAATAGTGACAACGGATGAGATTATGAATGTACTGATCAGAAACCTGAACACAGAGAAACATTATTTGGGTACATAGTAAACATACTAACAACCAGAATTTACTAAATTCTTCATGTTCATGCAGATTAAGGTTTAAGCTTGCAGCCACCAACATATGATATTCACAATAGTGTTTCCCAGAGTATCCATTTACTCCCGATCAACACTGGATTCATCTATATCATTTTTCAAGCAACTACTGGGGAAGCTGTTTTATTATTTATTGATGTAATATACTTAATCTATAGACTCAGAAAATTATGTCTTACAGAGTAGTTTTGTCTTTCCAAAAAACGTAGATCTTAGTTCTTCTCATTAGTACTTTCTTGATTTACACTATTATTACTATTGTTCTTCCGCTTACATATTATCCAATATGATCATGTTCGTCAGTTCAGTTTTCTCCCTAGTGATGTAATTATGTTATTTCACATTTAAAGTAAATTAAAGAGAAAGTAGCTCTAGTCAAACTTCTGTCCTCTATTCACATCATCACAGATCATTCTTGTTGTTCACAAGCGTATAATATAATTTTGCGAATGAGTTGTAATCTTTTAAAGATGATAAAAATAACCTATTCGATTGATTTCAGTTTATTAAGACTATGTCTAAAATGTATCAAGTGGTAGATGTCAATGTTTAATTGAATTGTTAAACAATCTTAAACTATACCTCTCAAGCAGTGAAACCATTAAATCTCAGTCTACATACCGTAATGACCAAATGAAGTTATACTGGTTAGAAAACTTGTCCCTTTAAGTCCTATCATGTGAGGTATGTTCTTTAGGGAAAGGTAAGACTAAATGCAGAAGAAATTGTATAAGGCTGTGTGTGACTGGTCTCAGGAAGTTGTCCCGTAAACTTTCCTGTCACCCTCTCAGGTCGCTGAAATCGGAACTAATCCAGTGTCCTTTTCAGGTACATCAAAAAATCTTTCTACGGTGGGGGAACAGGGAAGTGACAACCTCCCTCACACTTCTACCAACATACGAGATCACTCGGTTCACAATCAAACTCCATCTTCGTCACTGATATAACAATATAAAGAGTCGAAATTGCATTCGTTCACTCATTATGATTTTCGTTCAACATTACTTCCATTTGCATTCAATGTGATAGTTACCCAATGTAGTATTTGCTTTGTTTTCCCGTATGATATCTTATTCTTTATAACATACGATATTCGTGTGTTCAATTGACATGTTCTATGCTCAGGATGACACGCAGCATGTAATTCGTTATAACTCTAGGGATTTTTCATTTAAATGATTGCATCTTAATTAATAATCAAAATGTGTGGACAATCAATAAGTAAATGAGTGTATTTCCGATTAGGGTCATCGTCGTGTTTTGGGGTAATAGATCTTCATTTGTACCAGTTTTTGTATTCTCACTTTTGCGTCGTGGAAATTGCAATGGTTCCTCGTTTTCGAGTGTAAGTGATAAGCGATTCCGACATAACAATCAGCGACGACCAGATATAACAAATAGCGTTCAATCTAGAAGACATAACAGTCACCAAACATCACTTGTACACCCACTACGAACCCTCATCTTCTTCCTTCGAATTCTTCAACATGTGCCACCACTGTAAACGATTCGAGTTCACAAAATGCTATTCCAGGTCCCTAGAAGCCACTCTTTAAACTACATGTTGGGGATTTTAATATCCAAAACCAATGTCATATTGAACAATGAATATCACTAGCTAAGACCGTAGAATTTCACACCATCGATGTATGCTATGCCACAAAAACACACACAGGATTTTAACATATTCACCAACTTAACCTTATCTAGCCATTATAGAGAACCA
The DNA here is from genome assembly GCA_946903255.1 of Schistosoma spindalis. Taxonomy (NCBI): domain Eukaryota; kingdom Metazoa; phylum Platyhelminthes; class Trematoda; order Strigeidida; family Schistosomatidae; genus Schistosoma; species Schistosoma spindalis. Next base: position 25,122,893 of record OX336416.1, read on the forward strand.
GAGCAATATACTATTCGCATATTTGCAAATGCGACAGCAACCTCTCGTGGTTTATATTAAATACTGAAAAGGCACTTCTTGACTAGATTCCTGTCTACAGTAGATTGTATGCTGTTTATCAGTTGTATATTAAGATCTCGGAAATATAAGGACACATCCCCTTACCTCTTCATCAGTTCTCCCTATGGCTTCACTCAAGTTCGAAAGAAGTAAAAAATGAGTTTACTTCTATTCATTTTTAGTGGGAGCGGGAAAGCCACAACAGGAAGATTCCTAACGTAACGACTGGAAGATGAAATGGTCAAGGATGCATTGGAGACAGAATTAGCTAAGCACCAAGTAGGTTATGGAGAAACATTTCACCATAAAGAATCTTGGAAAGACATTAAAGAAGCTATGAATACAGCGGTGACATCTATGAGCAGGTTTCGGAAGACCAGTTAACTTCAGTGGGTTAGACCCGAAAATTTATCCCAATAGGTTTGGAGCACGTTGAGGAGTGACAACTTAAACGTAAATAAAAAAAGGTTACTCACCGACCATAAGCAGAAGTGGGCAACAAAAAATATTGTAAAGGCAGATGCGATAGGTAACACTGGGTAACTCTATCAACTGGTCAAGGAAACAGATATTCAACAGGTAGGTGTTAGTGAGGATATCTCGAAGAAATGCAGAGTTATTATTCACTTTCTATCTAGGAAATTGGATAGATAGGACCAGACTTGAGGAAACTGTTCAATCGGCCTAATCCTATTGTTCAGTTACACTGTATGCCGAATGGACGTAAGTAGCAAAGCAAAGTTCCCCGACTGGGGTTGAGAAGGCTACAGGTAATATGAAACGCGAGAGAGCAGCAGTCCTTGATAAATTAACCCCAGGGATCTTAAAGGATGGTATCCTTAGTTCAGAAAAAAGATTCACTGAGATACCGGCTAGAATTCGAAAACGAGACATAATCCATCTGAATAGTCTCGATTGCTGACCATCCCAGTTTATAAGGAGGGTCGAAAATCCTCTTGCGACAATCACAGAGGGATCGGTTTGACTAAAATAGTGTCTACAACATTAGCATCAATAATACTCGGACGCCTAACTAGAACTTGTGAAGAGCGACTTTAAGAAAATGAAGCTGATTTTAGACCTGGACGAGAATAAGCAGGTCAAATATCCATTATTCCTCGTGTTTTAGAACATGGAAATACTTATTAAGTCACCAATTTAGAAGCGTTTCTTAGTCTTAAAGCAGCAGTCAGTTCTGCTGACCAGGAGGTTCTGTGCCACTGTTTGTCATTGATAGGCATGACATGTGTAGGCAGTCTACCCAGACACAACTGCAACTGTCAGAGCTTATGGCGTGCTCTTAACCGAAAGTGGCATTTGTCAGAGTTGACCTTAGCGTGCATTTCGATTTAATCTGATCATCGGTATCCTTCTTGAAATCAAACTATTTTCAGCTCATTTTCCAGGGCTCGTACTCTTACCAGAAGTTTCGCTTCTCAACTTAGAGTACGCGGATGACATAGTCCCGCTTGGTGAAGATGCTAACAAAACTGTTAGTCTGATGCATTCAGGTAGGCTTAGACTATATGGTTAACGTTCTTGTGACAACCGCACTCAGTGATTGGAGAATGCATGACATGGCATTTTATTGTTTGAAATGGGGCAGATGCATTCACTGTTTATCTTCCTTTTGATTTTGAATTCCAGTAATCCTTCATCTATACCTTCCAACATTGTATTTTTAAATCATATTTCCAGGGTTTATCCGTATGTTTTATCATCGGTAATACATTATTTTGATCTCGTTTGTTCTTTTCATCTCATCGTATGAATCAAGTATAGTAACTTGGGACAATGCATACCTGTGCCAAGATGTATGTTTATGATGTCTGTCTGTGTATCGATTTACACGATAACTTGTGTTAAAGAGAAGTACGGATAGCTAATGAGTCACCGGAACGTACTAGTCTTTTTTATGTTCACGCTATCGATAATATGCATACCGTAAGTATTTCCCAAAGTATTAGTTTAGTACAGTATAAGGTTCAGTAAACACTCATACCAGGATTCGTTATCACATATGTTCAAATTTTCGGTCTATCTATTTGATTGATATTTAACTTGACATTTTGAATATAACGAAAACGAAGAAAACAGATAGTCCTTCAGGTGAAACAATATCAACAGATAGTGTTCATAAATAAATCAGTAAGCGGTTTTGTTTGGACTAGACAAACAGTGAACGAAATACAATAACGAAAAAATTATACAAACGTACTTAGCTGTGTTAATATTGTATGGTCTACCGTCTTCGGCAAAATATTTTGTGATTACTCGCGATTCTATCCTGAGAAGATTTTAATACATAAAACTTTATATGTATATATCACGTAAGTTTATTTCTTCAACTGTCTTAAAACTTTAATCTATCTTATTTCATAACCGAAAAGATACAAAAAACGCCCTAAAATTATTTGAGGCGATCAACATTATTTAAGATTATTTGGTGGTAAATTTTGATAACTGCCTTTTATTGAAGCATGCCAGACTAAAGGCTTTTATGAAAGAGTTCAAGGGTTTCAAAGCTGTTGATGGTTTCGGTTGTGATATAAATCCCATGAATGCACTGAACTTTTATACACAAACTGAACGCATGTATGCAGCTCATCAATATACCTTATCTTCGTACAATAAACATATCCAAGAGCCAGAGGTTTCATTTGATTGATACCAAATTCAATCAAGTAGAATCAATCTAGTTTCTCAAATAAAACAGCAGCACGAGTAACTTTTTGAAAACTAAGGATGATAACAGCGGGAAGTATCGATCAGCTGTTATTTTCACTTTCATTGGTGAAACTCAATATTGTCTGATCTATAGGTGAACAGTTGTGTCACCTAAACTTCCATATAGTTCTTTAAAATTCACCAGTAACTTCTAATGGTATCTAAGAATTTTGACAATTTCAACCTAAAATTCAAAAAATGAATTTACCAAAGAGATAAAGAATTTATATGTGCCTTGGAAATGAAGCAACTTTATTCGTTATCCAATGCATTACATATTCTAAGGCTCTCCATGGACTATTTGTGACTCTGAGACAGGCGCAACAGAAAGGTTCCGATTTTTTAAGGATCTTAAGATAAATATAATGCATAAGAAATTGAGCACTAAAAGTTTGTGATTAGCTTTCCAAGGATCCGTCAGAATCTACACAGGAGTAAAATGAAATCTGGAGACTTTTCAGAATCTGCTATTGTGTAGTCTTTGTATAAAATGCAATTATAAATGGTTGTTATGATCGGTAGAAATGTCATGATACCCAGTACATCCATCTTCAAAGTGTAACCTTTGAGTTATAATAAGAATATAAATCAACATTGTAGTTAGATATGGCTGTTATTTATTCAAGAGAAACACCTGTTTTTTTCAAATGAAATGCCACCCTTTCAATCATCATCCGTAACTGATCTTACTAACTGTTTTGCTCCTACGAAAAATATTTGGTCCCCATACACATATTATCTTTGTTACCAGGCCCTCCTGACATTTTGCTTGTACTCTTTATTTTGTTTTCAATTAACTGAAGTATATGTTCAACCAGGAAAATGTGTATGGAAACCTGGATTATAAATAAAAAAAGCATATCGATATATTAAAAAATCTGAGTTTTGACTTTCAAAATCGGTAATCCTTTACTCAATATTGACTTCTTGTCAAAGTGGTGTACTTGTAAACGTAAGTCTAATTTAGCATATATATGGACAACAAAATTAATGTTTACACATCTCATTAGGATTCCTATTTCATTAATTAAACATTAAATGGTATATTGTGAATTAAGTACCGTGAGGTTTTTGTGTGTTGTCTTGATTTTTCTTTTTGTTGCATATATTCATGTGTTTCAATTCGTGATTCGGGTGTGTAAGGAACTTTTTCAGACCAAAATTCTTCTAAACTCACAGTTGTGCTGTGCGAAAAACAAAAGTTTAACTAATAAAATAAGAACTGTATTGTAAAGGACTATAACAATCTACCATAATTTGATAAACTTATTGGTGACATTTAATGATAGGAGAACTAGGCTTACCATCCTCCCTAACTTAGCTGGCAGCATGTACGAGTATTTAAGCTACCTGTTCCTGCCATCTAAATATTTTAACAAGTTATGTTTCTATCTGTTTTGACACATCATTGTGTCTACTAATCGCACGACCTGTGTCAGGCGTGTTGGTGAGACCATACTTTATGGACGACCTTTGAATGAGGCTGAAGTGACCTTGAGAGTATTAGCCAATCAGGAAACAGATAGTATAGAGTAGAAATATATTATGCAAAATTAAAGAATTAAAATGGATACACTTCTTTTACAGGGTTCAAAGACTTGTCAAGGTTAGAAAAAGGTTCAGAAGTTCTAAAATCGTAATGCATACGGTAGAAGTGTGGTGTGTTCTACCTATGTAGACATAAGTATATGGCGCGAGTTAGGAACGTAATGTCTGGCAGCAGAAGATGGGAGAAGATCAAGAAAGAAAGAGCGGGAACGCAGTGGAAATTGTATGGAAACTCATGAACAATGAAAGGACAGACAATCGACTGATGTTTGCAACAGAAACAGTCAAGTTTTTTATGATCGATTATTATTTTGCAAATTAACGATTCACTATATGGTTGTTAGATTTTAGCAACAAGTTCTGTAATTTGTCGATAAATACACTCGATTGTCCCCACTGGTATTCATGTTCACTGCAGAAGGACTCCATAATAGTCAGCCTCTGCAACCGTGTTAAGGTCGCAAAAACTATTTCAGCTTCGACCACATAGCTTCGATATTGTTTGTATGCACTCCGTGTGTGTAAGCTTATCACTGTTATTACGCATATATCCCTAAAATACTCATACTACTTAACAGTCGAAGCTTCAGTAACATCTGCGAATGTTGCAGCCAATGTTACTCGTGCTTTTATTATACCGTTCGCAACAATTATCAGGACTTGCCTTAGTCTCGATCTGGATCGAGCAGACTGCCAGAAGACTTCTTCCTCCAACATATAACACACCGAAAGACAACACCATCACGGTAGTCTGCACAAGGTCCACAAGTTATTTGACTGCCGCGACCACAAATAAAAGGATTTCTTATAGTCCCATTTGTTGTAGCCACTCAATTTTCACGTCTTCACTAAAATCCTCTGTGAAGCGATCGTACGTGAACATCAGAAACTGAAATTGGCGTCGTGACATTGAAATCCCTCAAACGCTTTTGAATGACTCGTTCATAAGTTATAGTCTCGCAGTCATTTTATATTGTAAACATATTGTATTGCTTAAACAGACTTCTAGGTATTGGTATCTGGCTCTTGTAAGAGTAGTGACTGTGTTCACAGAATTTTGTTTTTTTCTTAAATATAACAACTGTTTCGTTCCGTCGGGTCAAAATTATTCTATAAACAAGATTCAGCTTACCAATACATAATATTCAGAAATGAGGAATATCTGAGCGAACAACTGTTTTCAATAACTTCATCATCAGGCTCTACAGTTATAAGTCCATAATTATGATATTTTACAAAGGCCAAAATAAGACATGTATGAATGAATTTCACAATTTCATGTGTTAAAAATGGTGATCGTTTGCATCTGTTACGACATATATACTTCAAAAATTGTGTTATTTGCAAATTAGAAAGGTCGTTTAAAAAGTTCAGAATGATTTTGAGTAAAGTGACCAGTCACAATCAGTAAAGTGGTATTATAGCAAAAATGAAAATGCAAAAAAATTGTGTGAATAAAATGCATAGTAGAATTTCGTCTTGTCAATTGAGATAATAATCATAATAGTAATGATAATAATATTGTTGTGTGAATATAATATTTAATGCACAAATACCCTGGTACGGCCGAGAGTGGGGAGAGTCCGCTCTCCCTCTCGAAATGCACTCACATGGCCACGTGCATACAACCACTGTCAGGGCAGTCCTACTCACTACCTTCTCGCGGCGGACGTGTTGTTTACGAAATTGAGAGAACGAAAAACGAATGTTCGGTGCTTTAACCTCGATGGTGGATACGAAGGATCCAACTAGGGGAGTTGGAAAACCTAGATTCAAAACCAATCGTGCACATGGGTTCCAGAGGAAACCAATGACGTATGAACCAATTATCGGTCACCGGCTACCATTTGACTGCATCTCCTGACTTGGCTTCACTGGCTTGTGGAGTAGACGTCTATGTCGAAGGCTTCAATAAAACCACCTGCTTCGGTTTGGGAACCCGGGTGGTATCACACCGCTCACATAAACCAAATAATGACTACTACTGGAAAATATTCTCGCTTCATTTCGCATTCAGTTAAATCCCACTCAAAATCATTTGATAACAATCGTTTTTATTTCTTTTATTCTACGTCACTTATGAATTTCTCTTTATTCTCATTTTGCATATTTTACTTTTCAACTTATACAGCAGCTCGCCTATGGTGGTAACCTTGTTCTGTTTAATAAACGATCTCGAGTCACTGACTGGTCGAAAATTGAATGCTACCACCGAATACGAATACTGAAATGGTCTTTCCTAAATCACATATACCATTCAAACTAGCTTCCTTCAACGTTCGCACACTAACGCAGATCGGACAACAGATAGGGTTGGCTATGTCTTTAGAAAGTCTTAATATCGACGTCTGTTGTCTATCTGAAATCCGTATTCAAGACTAGTGAAGTACTACAAATTTGCCTTCGTCTGTCGCTTTGATAAGCTTGTTTTATGTGCGTTTATCCGGGGACCCTGTGGCATCTTCGTCTGGTCTTGCTGGCGTTGGTGTCTCACTAAGCGCTAGAGCTGAGGCAGCACTAATCAATCAGATCCTCAATAACAGTCAGTTACGTGCTGTTTGATTAGAAAGTTCCATCAAAGTAAGAGGTCGGTGTGGGAATCGATGTATTTTCGTCATCTCCGCCTATGCTTCGACATGTTGCAGCCCGGATGCAATCAAGGATGAATTCTACCACCAGTTAACTGTTCTTCTCCAGAAAGTGCGTTCGACAGATATTGTAGTACTAGCCGGAGACTTGAATGCTCAGGTCGGGCATCTAGGCACAGAATAGAGTTGTTTAGGTGACCGATGGGGACTTGTTGGTCACAGAACAGATAACGGGGACTGTCTACTGCAACTGTGTGCAGACCACAACCTGTTTGTGGCTAGCACCAAATTCCGGCATGGTCATCGCCGACTTGTTACCTGGCGTCCTGCTTCTGCATCTCAAGCCTGGACTCAGATTGATCACATCGCGATCAGCTACCGTTGGCGTGGTTGTGTGCAAGTGTGTCGCTCCTTTTGGAGTACCTATCTGGACTATGATCATGCCCTTGTTTGTGCCAATCTTACCTTACATTTCAGTGGCCAACGAATTCATCGTCCTAAACAGATTGATGTTAGCAAACTAGCTGCAACTTCTGTTGTTAGTAAGTATCGAATCGAGCTAGGTTCTAGGCTATCTACCATTCCACCGAAAAGTATAGATAAGTATTGGTTGCAATTGCACGATGCCATGAAAATGGCGAGTAAAGTCGCATGTGGCTTCACTAAACGTCCGGCTTATAAGCACTGAGTTTCTTCTGATTCCTTACAAATCATTGAAGCCCGTCGGTCTACTTCGGGTGACCGTGAGTTTGACCACAAACGAAGACTGTTACGTAATGAGATTGGGCAAAGCTTGCGTAAGGACCGATAAGCCTGGTGGTTGGAGCGTGCCAAGTAGTTGGAAGCAGCAGCTGCATCTGGTAACTGTCGGAGGCTCTTTCAACTCATAAGAGCCACTGGCAGCATTATTTGTGGTGTGAGCGAAACAATCTGTGAAGATGACGGGATGCCAATCGCTAACATGAAACGACGTCTTGGACGATAGTCAGAGTTTTTCGAGGGGTATTTCAACTGGTCTGCTGCTCCGGAAACATCGATCAGACTGTCCTGCCCTCCATGGCCTGTGAAGATTGATTCACCAAATGAGGCGGAAGTCTGCAAGGAACTCCAACTCATGAAGTATTATAAATCACCGGGTCCAGATGACTTACCTCCAGCTCTTTTTAAAGATAGTTGTGACTTTTTGGTTAAGGAACTGACTACGTTGTTTACAAATGTTTGGGAGCTAGAGAGTATTCGAACATCATGGAATGAGTCAATAGTTGTTTCTATATTTATAAAGGGTTCACGTCGTTGCTGCAACAAATATCTAGGGATAGGTCTACTTCCGAGTGCGTCCAAACTATTGGCTTCCGTCATACTTCGTAGGCTGTTCAAAACCTGAGAAAGATTGACTCGCGAGGAGCAGACTGGTTTTCGTTCCGGTCGAGGATGAATTGATCATATCTTCACTCTCCGCCAAATATTAGAACACCGTCATACCTATCCAAGGCCAACAATTGTAGTGTCGCTTGACATTACGGCTATCTTCGATTCGTTGGATAGGACTGTTCTCTGGGATTGCCCATTGAGCGAGGGTGTGTCTGAGAAGTTTATTAACATCCTAGAAGCCCTATACACAAACACCTCAGGCAGAGTGAGGGCATACAACCACCTCTCCCCGTCGTTCAATTCAAGCAGTGGAGTTAGGCAGGGTTACCCAATCTCACCATTCATCTTCAACTTTGCCATCGATGACATTCTGGAAACAGCTCTGATGGATGTAAGCAATGGTGGTGTGGATCTGTTGCCTGGAGAAACTTTTGACTTTGAGTACGCGGATGATATTGTCTTACTGTGCGATAATGCCCAAGCCATGCAATCAGCACATAATCAGTTGGCAATCAATGTCCGTAGATATGGTATGTGCTTTGCACCTTCGAAGTGAAAAGTACTTCTACAAGATTGGCAGGATTCTAATCCTGCACTCACTCTGGATGGTGAGCAGATAGAAGTAGTCGAGAAGTTCGTGTATCTGGGTAGCTGCATAAGTGCTGGTGGTGGTGTGAGTGATGAGATCAATGCACGTATAGTGAAAGCCAGAGCGGCTTATGCAAATCTGGGCCATCTTTGGCGCCTTCGTGATGTTAGTCTGGCTGTAAAAGGTCGGGTCTACAACGCGTCGGTGAGAGCAGTTTTGCTCTATGCTTGTGAAACCTGGCCTCTCCGAGTTGAGGATGTTAGACGACTCTCTGTGTTTGATCATCGTTGTCTCCGAAGGATTGCTGACATTCGGTGAAAACACCATATTAGTAATGCAGAGGCTCGGCATCGTGTGTTCGGGCACAGAGACGACAATCCAATTGGTGTCACAATCTTGAAACACCGACTTCGGTGGCTTGGACATGTTCTACGAACGTCGTCCCAGGGAATTCCACGTCGTGCATTATTTGCCGATGCTGGGACTGGTTGGAAAAAGCGGAGAGGTGGTCAGTGTATGATATGGTGTCGTGGTATGAAAAAAGATGTACAGGACTGGTTTCTATTGGTCCCCCACGACTCCCTGGCTGGGGTCTTAGAGATAGTGTAACACAGTGGCGTTATCCGATATGGCTCAGAATAGAAGCCAATGGCGATCCCACTGTAACTTTATTTCACTTTCTCCATAAAAAAGTACGTAACTTCTTTAAGTGAAAGAATTCCCTGTGGCCGTACTTTTGCTAATTGAACTGTCTTTCTCATTATTATTTCACTATCATACACTAATTTCTGTTCATTGCTGTACTTCTTTTTTCTTATACGGTAATCAAATAATAATAATAATAATAAATTCATGTCCTACATTCTAGAAGGACAGACATTTCTATAAAACGAAATATATTTAGAAAGAATACATGGATGGATCAGTATACCTATTTGCAAAGTTTCACACCTCTTCAATATAAAATAAATTTGGCCAAATGTCTCAGCTACAGAATCAAGTTATTATGTTTTGATGACAGTGTGTATGGTGAAATAGATATACTAAAGAACACATTACGAAATAATGACTATCCAAATAATTTCGTTTAATAATTCCTAGTAAAAAGTATAAAAAAGAGAAGAAATTGTGACACAGTCAGTAAAAAAGCTCTATATCTGAGACTGGACTTTAAAGGGGACATAGTGGATAATATTTTAACACGTCGACTCAAACGATCTGTTGAAAGGACGTTTCACGCCGCCAAGTTACATATAATTTTCTTAACTAAACCAGTACTCACAAAATTAATCAAGGATAGGTTACCGAAGATGGACTCCTCCATGTGTGTATATGTTATGGTTTGAAAACTGAGTTACTATCACGGGTTCACGTAGTTTGCGAACGAGATCGAGATTCGATGATCAAGACCAGTAAGCTAACTATTGACGCGTCCCAGCCGCAGCTATCTAGAGGAAGAAGTCCAGGCTTTAAATGAGAAATATATTCTGCAACAACCAGGAACGAGCGATTCAACCAAAACAATTTAAAACATATATATATATGCAAATATATATAATCGAAATTGTCATTTAAATTTTTAAACATTCGTCAATAAGTTCGTCAATTGATTGCTATTCAAATATTTAAACATTAAATCGACAAGTTAATCGATGAAATTACAAATGTGAGTTTTGGGGAATTTATCGTCCCCAACACTCCTCCCCTTTTTAGTAGCGCACTGTTCTGGGGTCTACTTGCATCCTGACCGTTGCTCGCCTTTGTCGTAGAGACCACCTTCTGGAACGGAGATCAGCTTCTTGTTGAGTTTCTTCTCGTGGTGGGGCTGCTGGTAAGTTGAAGGTATCAAGAAGGATGTCAAGAGGGAGATTTGCTCCTGTTGATGGGCGGTCTGGGGCTATCCGCTTACGCAGTTGGTTTCTGTGTCTAGTCCATATGTCTCTTCCCACCCACTTGGCCTGATCTTCCAACCACATATGCTTCGATCCAAGGACCGTGGTTTGCTCTGTAGTCTCGAGCGAACACTGGGCATCCAACCTCGTATGCTGGCAGCTTCTGTGATCTGGTCTGAGGTGGTGGTGGTGTGGTTCTTGGGCACATAAGACTGTGGATCGTCCTCAATTACCTTCCCATTAGGATCTCTGCTGGGGACTTTCGCTCCGGCAACGTCTCATTTTGCAACGCGTCCGCTGGTGTCCCCTCCCCTTTTGTCTTAACCAAAGCCCTTTTAAACGTATCCACAAATTTTTCTGCTTGCCCATTCGACTGCGGGTGATATGGTGGCTAGCCGTTGACAAAATGACTGGAACTGGCTAGAGGTGAACTGTGAATCGTTGTCAGATACAATGACATCCGGTATACCATTTCGGGAGAAAAGTTCTGTAAGAATTTGTATTGTTTTAGTCGTCGTTGGCGGTATTATAGGGTTGATTTCTGGCCATTTCGAAAGGGCGTCAACTACAACTAGATATATGGTTCCGTTAATCGGGCCTGCAAAGTCGACGTGTATCCTGGACCAAGGATCATCAGCTTTGGCGCTCACTTTTGCCGCTTGCTGACATCGCATACATTTTCCAACCAATTCTGTTATATGTTGATCCATTAGCGGCCAATATGCATGACTCCTGGCTATGGATTTCATTCGTCTAATCCCCGGATGACCAAGGTGGAACTGTTTCAGCACTTTTGCACGAAGGGATTCTGGCACAACCACTCTTTCTCTGAACATCAAGCAATCGTTTACAATGCTTAACGAATCCCGCCGCTGATACAGCTGTTTCATGTCACATCAAACTTCTTAGACGGCCAACCGTTGGTGACATAGTTCATAGTCATCTTGATGATGGGGTCGCTCTTGGAAGCATTTTGTATGTCGGTTGCAGATATCGGCAAAGCTCGTATTGTGGTCGTCAGATAACATTCGGCGTGGTCTTCCAAATCATGTGGTTGTTGTCGTAGTTGGGGTTGTGATACCAAGTTGCATATGGTATTCAATGGGACATCAGCTAAATTTAACTGATCGAACCAATCTAACCCGAGTAAATTTAGATCAGCTGGTGTTATGTAACATACCCCAACGAACGCCGAATCACGGAAAGTAACTGTACATTCCATTTGTCCAAACAGATGAAGGTAATTACCACACGCAGTACGAGGCTTTTGGATTGTACGCTGCAAGTTTGGGCTGCCCATTTTGGTCCAAATCTTACGTGAGAGGATAGTGACATCTGATGCAGTATCTATCTGTAATGTAGATGAGTGCCCATTAATATTGACAGTAATAAATTTTCTCTCACCTGGTGATTAGCTTTGACATGAAGATACTAAGCTCAAAGAATTAGTGCGGGATCGAGGATGGGTCTTTTTGTTATTTCTGGATTGACTTGGATTCTTCTTCCTCAGACAAAACCCATCCTTATGACCGATAACCTTACTTTTCTTGCATCGGTGTTGCTTAAATGAACAGTTTCGAACGTAGTGCCATGCACCACATTGCCAGCAAGGAGCAGGGGGTTTTGCTTTAGTCTGTCGTCCCGAGTTGGAGTGGGATGGACCGGATGGAGCAGGGACGTATTTGTTTTTGTAAGGTGTGTGTTGCACCACTCGTACTTCGAATCGGCCAGACCCACCACTCTGGACAATAGAAGTGTCTCGTTGCAGATTAATAAGACGTTGAAATTCATTTGCTATATCACTCAGGGTGAGTTTCGGCTCTTGATCCAACCGACTTAGTAGCCTTGTTCCTAAGTCACTGAACTTTTGATGCTGTAGGCTGCAAATGAGGATCAGGGCTTTAAACTGATCTTCAGTCAAAGACTTTAACCGGAAGCGTTCGCATTCACGGTTGACGACGCCCACATGCGTAAGGAAATCATCATCTTCGTTCATAGTTAGCTTCGGGCATCGATAACGAGTATTAAACAGTGACGAGTTATCGCCAAAATGTTGGCTTAGTGTTTGAACTGTTTCTGCAGATGATCGGTCACGTGGGTTCAAAGGCAGGATCAGATTGCAATACTTATCCAGCTCAGTTGCACCCGATTTACGAAGTAGCAGCCGCACTCTCCAAACATCATCTTGATTGGCGAAATCAAATTTAAATAAATCTTCGTAACGCCTGAACCACATCTCAAAAGTAACATTAGCATCAGGATCGTAATGGAACTCAGCTATACTATTTGCGATGCCATCTACCGATGGTGCCGTGGTTGAACTAGACGTGCTTGACTGTAAGGGAGACGTAACCCTGGTCTCCGTCAACATTTGCATCAACTTCAGCTGCTGCTCAAGTAACAGTTCAAGTTTGGAAGGGTCCATAATTGAAAAACCACCGTCGCCAATTGTTAGGATTGAAAAAAAGAAAAGCTTAACGAGTTCACTTAAATTTGCGAACGAGAACGGTATTCCGTGACCAACGACCAGTGAGCTAACTATTGACGCGTCCCAGCCGCAGCTATCTAGAGGAAGAAGTCCAGGCTTTAAATGAGAAATATATTCTGCAACAACCAGGAACGAGCGATTCAACCAAAACAATTTAAAATATATATATATATATATATATATATATATATATATATATATATATATATATATATATATATATATACAAATATATATAATCGATATTGTCATTTAAATTTTTAAACATTCGTCAATAAGTTCGTCAATTGATTGCTATTCAAATATTTAAACATTAAATCGATAAGTTAATCGATGAAATTACAAATGTGAGTTTTGGGGAATTTATCGTCCCCAACAGTATACCAATCCAACTGCTCCTGTGGAGCTAGTTACATAGGTCGTACTCAGAGGGTTTATCCTTGAGTGTTCGTGAACATGTACCAGCATGGTTTGGAGAAGTAGTCACCAAATCGATCAACAGCACTATCTTTTCTCACTTGGCAGATAGTGAACATCAAATCAAAATAGAGGAAGCTTTCTCTGTTTCATATCAAGTCACAAAATATCTACCTCAATGAGCTATATTACGGTTACTCTACATAACCGAAGCCATCTGGATCAACTCCAGAAAACCAAACTTATGTATCCAGCCTCTAGGTTTACCTTGGACCCTTCCTTTTTCTCCTTATTATTATTTCTTGATTACCTCTATCTTAATCTTCACATCCATCATTCCCAATTCGTTTATCGTAATTACCTTGATAAGACTCCCTTTATTGCATATTATATCCACACAACAATATTATTATCATTACTATTATGATTATTATCTCAATTGACAAGACGAAATTCTACTATGCATTTTATTCACACAATTTTTTTGCATTTTCATTTTTGCTATAATACCACTTTACTGATTGTGACTGGTCACTTTACTCAAAATCATTCTGAACTTTTTAAACGACCTTTCTAATTTGCAAATAACACAATTTTTGAAGTATATATGTCGTAACAGATGCAAACGATCACCATTTTTAACACATGAAATTGTGAAATTCATTCATACATGTCTTATTTTGGCCTTTGTAAAATATCATAATTATGGACTTATAACTGTAGAGCCTGATGATGAAGTTATTGAAAACAATTGTCCGCTCAATACATAATACACAAGAAGTCTTCATTTATTGAAAAAAACAGACTGATTTTGTTTATAGTCGAATGTATTGTGTTGAACCAAAACGGACGAAGATATTGTCAGTACAAGTCATTGCATTTCCGGTAGATTGGTTCAAAATCGCTGCCATTACCAGTTCCAATTGTATTACTTGAAATATTTGCATTTATTAGGGTAATATTAGATGGAGAACTTTTGGACCAATGATCAATGAAGAATACAATCATATTTGTTCAAGGAGAACCCTGCAGATAACACTGGTCCGAGGGATTTAACTACTTTTAGCTCCTGACAAAACAGTCGAACCAATAAGGCTCATGACTATCGTAAAACGTAAACAGTTACTGCAAAAGAATGTTGCTTTTTTCGATAGAAAACCTGAATATGATAAGTAGAGTCCAACAAACAAGAACATTGCGATCGTAATAATATTTCGAAACACTGCGGAAGGCGAGTAAGGAAATTTTAGCACCATGAAATTTTGTTTTTGAAAACACAGTACACAGAAATCATACACTTCAAACATTTTAATGGTAAATAAGAGTTATTCAAAATTTATCTTCAAATAGCGTAATGGCATTTATGAGGAATGCAGTTTTCCATAATTATTTGAAGCGAAAAACATATTGCTTTGAATTCGTCTAAAACAAGGTGATGTAGATGGTTTCTACCATACGCTACTAAAAATAATGTCACCTATTTTATACAAATCCTCCATGTATTGTAAACAAGGTGTCATTTGCTAACGATAGTAAGTTACAAAAACAGTACAACGGACTACAAAGATGCAGACCATTTGCTTCCATTCCGATATGTTCAGGCTTACTCCATTGCCCGAAACAGTTATGGACATTTATTAGAAAACTGTCAACCTCCGCATCTTTGGTATTATGAAATCAAGATCCACACCTGAAATTGTAAGATCGTTTTACAGCATATAAACATAAGTAAAATATTATATTCAACCAGGTCGGTTAGGTGAATTTCGCCATCCGGCAAGTTTACTTTTTAATATTCGTTTCTACCGTCAAATCAACCATACTTATCAGTCTACCACAGTTATCTGATGGAACAGGTAAGATAAAACCTTTTCTTAATATTATTACTACACTAATTTGTGAGTCACACGTTCTGTGTGAATAACAGCTGTGGAAATCTAAAATCCTACTAGATCCCGACCTGCAAAATCTAGCTATACTGTAGTGTTATTGGGACTGAGAAAAAAATCCCAAACTTATGCCTAAACTAACTATTAAATGCCGTATATCGTAAACTAGGTAAAAACCATTAGAATAAAATGTTACTTACTTACCAACTGGAATCTGTATTTATCTTGGCGAATCTTTCTTTTCTTCGAACTGCTTCGAACTTTTCAGAATTCTGTGAAATAACTTCGTATTAAATAAGTGATACGGAAATTCATAATCAGTTAATCATAAAAATTCACCACCCACTTACTCTTTTCAATCCGTGCTCTCTTTGTTTTTCTTCTATGATTGGACGAATACGTTCCAAGTTTTGCAATGCGATAATGCGTTCTGATTTAGTTATTTCCACTCCATCTAGTAACTTTACATTTAAAAAAGAAAATTTATCTTTACTTTTAATTGCGGTAACGTAGCAATCACAAATTCTCTATACCCTGGATATTCTGTGCACGGATTTCCAGTTAAATAACTACAACACATATAAGAAGAAAATTAAGCAAAACTTTTACAGCTAACTTACAGTTCTTCAAGAAAATGCACATTACCTAAAGATTCAATACTAAACAAGTCCCCAATAAAATTTATTGTCAAATCTAGCTTTTTCAAGGATTCGCAACCTTCTAAGTTCTCCACTTTTTCAATATTATTTAGAGCTAAATTCAAATATTCTAGTTTTTTCAGCTTTGATAGATTTTCTGAAACAAAAATCATTAAGTAATTAGCAATACCGATTTTTGGAATGAGATTATTTTGTAGATATAATATTCTAAGGCTTTTACACCAGTTTTCAATAAGTTCAATCCTTGTTTTTTAAAATTATGTAACAAACGTTTTACCTCTCAAGATTTTGTTGATGTAGAGCCACTTCTTCAAGGGAGTATATCTCCCCATCATTGTGTTCTGCACGTTTTCGAATGAGATCTTCGGTAACTAAGACCGAACGTCAAAACTGTCGAAATGGTCTACTTACTGAACACCATTGTGTGACTGGATAGATGCTTGGAAATTTCTGCAAAGTAGAGAGACAGCGAATCATTATTCAAACATGATTAAAACAACAAAGACATTTCAACAAAAAATACTTCTCGTTGATATTATTTCGTTGGCATGCACAACCGTTTTTCTAGTCAAACAATTTACCTAACAATGTGATTATGCAGTCTAAGAAAATTACTCAGGTGTTTCAATAATTTAGTCTCTACAGTCTTAGATAAAATATGTCGTAGTTTTCTTCAAATTCGCTTTAACAGGAGTTTAAAATATGACATTACGCACGTACATACACAACAATCTACTGCTTAAAAGCGCAAATCCACTCGCTGTTCCTTGCGAAACGTATTTTAGCACATTATTCACTTAAAACGTTTGGTGGCAAAGTAAAACGAAATTGTATACATAAATCTTCTTCAGAGAATAAAAAAATTCTCTGAAGAAGTGACTTACACTAAGCCACGAAACGTCAGAAAATCTAATTTTCTACTCATTGGGATATTACAAATATATTATTTATTTATAACAATCAACCCAATGCTCAATTTATTCGAAATTATCAAATCAAACCTTGGTAATGATACCTACGAATAGCTCCTATGCTTTGTTATTTTAAAGCGATCAAAAACTGATGATAAGTAACTCGTAACCCCACATGCTGCCTTCAGTTTCATAATTTTAAAGTTTATTTCATCAACATGGGCTAATATATCCCCATAGACAGTTGGGAATACAGAAATTTCAATGAAAGATTTCTCTTTGTCCGGAGACAAAATTGTAAAGGCGATTAAATTGAATTTATCAGTGACAAATGAGAACAGAATAAAAAGAAGGGATGGTAATGAATCAAATGTCAATTAAAAAAATGGCAATATATAGGAACATAAATTCAACCTTAACATGGAATCCTCATATGACTGTTCCTGTAAGATTGTAGAGCTTTTTGGTATGTCCCAAAGGAAATATTGGAACCTTGCGACAGATAATACTGACGGTCATTAAATTCTTTGCGTTAAGTGTACATTTAGCTATGGCTGTAGTCAGTGTACCTAAAGCCATTCGATATATTTTAACTAACCGTACTTTGGTCGGGATTTGTATATACAACCTTTGTCTCTACTTAAATTGTGAAATTAAAATTGCTTTATACATTTATTCCTACAACTTTATTCATTCTTTCTGTACTATATCCTTGTACACAATCTTTCTTCTATACATAGCTACAATTGAAGTGACTACTTCTATGAATTTTGTGTTCATCTTGTGCTAATGAGGTGTGACAATTTGGACCGATGCATATATGTGCCTTGTTCTACGATGTGGCTGACTGATTGATGGGATTTGTATATGTATTCCGACAAAACAGAATTTCAGCCAAACAACTACATTTTACATGCATGTAACCACTCTATTATATGATAAACAGTAAACATTTTATACACAGCAGTCAGAAAACTATTCATTGATACATTGTTAGAATCTTAAATTTCTTCACCGTAGCACAATACATCCAACGACCGAAGAAATCAGAATGGCCATCAGACAAATCAAGAGCGGGAAAGCAGCAAGACCTGAAAAGATACCAGCTGAAGAGTTGAAGTCAGACATCGAAGTAACTACAAGCATGCTTCATCTTCTATTCAAGAAGATTTGGGAGGAGGAACAAGTGCCGATGGATTGGAAAGAAGGACACCTCATCAAGTTTCCAAAGAAAGGAGATCTGAGCAAGTGTGAAAACTACAGAGGCATTACACTACTGTCAATACCAGGTAAAGTCTTCAACAGAGTGTTACTGAACAGGATGAAAGACGCAGTAGACGCTCAACTTCGAGATCAACAAGCTGGATTCCGTAAGGACCGGTCGTGCACAGACCAGATTGCGACACTACGGATCATCGTCGAACAATCAATTGAGTGGAACTCGTCACTGTACATCAGCTTCATTGATTATGAGAAGGCATTTGACAGCGTAGATAGGAGGATGTTATGGAAACTTCTTCGACACTACGGAGTTCCTGAGAAGATTGTCAACATTATCCGGAACTCATACGATGGACTACAGTGCAAAGTAGTGCATGGAGGACAGCTGACTGAGGCATTCCAAGGAAGGACCGGAATAAGACAAGGCTGTCTACTCTCTCCCTTCTTGTTTCTCCTGGTGGTCGACTGGATTATGAAGACCTCGACATCTGAGGGAAACCACGGCATACGATGGACAGCTCAGAACCAATTAGACGACTTGGACTTCGCAGATGATCTAGCCCTCCTATCACATACACACGAACAAATGCACACAAAGACAGCCAGAGTAGCAGCAGTCTCTGCATCAGTAGGCCTCAACATACACAAAGGGAAAACCAAGGTCCTCAAACACAACACGGAGAACAGCAATCCAATCACTCTTGATGGCGAAACTCTGGAAGATGTAGAATCCTTCACATACCTGGGAAGCATCGTCGATAAACAAGGAGGCTCAGATGCAGACGTAAAGGTGAGGATTGGCAAAGCAAGGACATCATTCCTTCAACTGAAGAACATAAGGAACTCAAAACAACTTTCAACCAATATCAAAGTCAGAATCTTCAGTACCAACGTCAAGGCAGTTCTACTGTACGGAGCTGAAACTTGGAGAACTACAACAACCACCATCAAGAAGGTACAGGTATTTATCAATAGCTGCCTACGCATGATACTCAACATCCATTGGCCGGATACCATCAGCAATAGCCTTTTGTGGGAGAGAATCAACCAGCTTCCAGCTGAAGAGGAAATTAGGAAAAGACGATGGAAATGAATAGGACATACATTGAGGAAATCATCAAACTGCATTACGAGACAAGCGCTAACTTGGAATCCTGAAGGGAAGCGGAAAAGAGGAAGGCCAAAGAACACATTACGTCGGGAAATAGAAGCAGATATGAAAAGGATGAATAAGAACTGGAAAGAGCTGGAAAGGATTGCCCAGGACAGGGTTGGATGGAGAATGCTGCTGAGCGGCCTATGCTCCTTCACGAGGAGTAACAGGCGTAAGTAAGTAAGTAAGCACAATACATCAACAATGTGACTGGACATAGATTAAAAATTCAAATCAAGTGTTAATAAATAATTTAAAACGGCAAGAATGCTTTCAATAGTAAAAATAATTTATTTACAGAACACATTAGACGAACACAAATTGTATATTAAAAGAAGTAATTTCATCACAAAATGATACTGTTGATTATGTCAATGCTATAAATAAAATAGATGATATGCAGTACTAGCTTAGTCTAAACTTATCAGAAAAATTTAAATGGAGAGGTGAAACCATATTCTATGAATTTGTATAGAATATTGGAGCATGGAGAAACAGACACGGTAACAATAGTAATATCTTATTACAAGCGAAGTAAAGTTCTGTAATATGCACTAGTCAAACCGATATTAATTTAAACTACTGCACAATAAATTGAATGCGCTCACGTTAAGTGAAATATCATAATGATTTAGCAATCTAAATCAGTAACACCTACAAAATTATAAAGATAACTTTGTCTCTCGGTGTTCTTTACAACAGCCCAAAATCCGTACTAAATGAAACTCGAAGATCAAGGCAAGCTATTAATAACTTACATCTGAGAATTTTAAAATGCAATAATGATAAAATAGGGTTACAAGTTTATTTGAGCTATCTGCATGAGTGGACGATCTGGTGATCGTTGAAGGCAAGTAATAGCACAAGTACTGTAATGCATATCGTTTGCATAATTACATCAGAAATCAAATCCATTTACATGACATTGGTTACTGTAAAGATTTACGAGTCACAGTAAACGGCGATCCCAAATTTAAGGGTGATAACAAAGCGCCAGGTGCTTAAGACTTGCAGATTTTGTGGGGACCTTTTGAGGCTATTTTGAAGCCTAGACAAGAATACATTTTAAATCTTGTCCCTCACCACGTTCAGAATACGAGAGTAAAGCGAGGAATTCTAGTATCAAATGTAAAACTTACGTGCTGGAATGAGCTCAGAGGGTAATAAATACAAGGATAATCTAAAATACCTCAGCTTTTCACACCGATCTTGTTGCTAAGACATCATATGTATGGAAACCATTTGAAAGTGGTGTACACCAAAGTACCATATTAGGTCCACAATTTTTTCTCTGCGTCAATGGATTACCAAAACTGCCCAAGCTACCGACATTGTTATCCATAGGTGGTTTCAGCGTTCGGAGAACAATACGTAATGAGACTGATAATCGTAATCTCCTAACGGATTTAGACGGATTAGTTAAATGATTCCAAATTTTAGGTTTCAAGACGAACGATAGAAAGAGTCCACTAATCCACACTGGACATGGCAATGGTTACCAGCATAGCGCCAACCGTGTGCAGCTTGCATGCGTGCAGAAACAAGATCTGAGAGTAATAGTTAGTTATGACAGCTTTCAAAGACTTTTGAGAGTAAGTGTTGTTTTGCTGAGCATTCAACTGTTTTGACCAAGATATGTTTCAGGTATTATGCTACACTCACGGGAGACCTTATATTGATGAATTTTGCATCCAAGCAGAATATGTTACATTGCGGATTCGAACATACCTGAGTGTTCAGTATGCAGAAACGAGTCTTATCCTTCTACTCCCTGAATAAATAATCATGTCGGAGGCCACCGCAGTAAGGTTTAAAAACAAAGGTAAGATAAGCTTTGATTGGGATTCCGTTTTTTCCATCCAGTGGTCAACGACTGGTACCAGTTTTATCAGTGGGTGCTTTTAAGGGGAAGTCGGATCTTCAGTGAGAAATAAGCTCAAGAGGTTGTCACAGTCGACCAGACTATCATTTCTATTAATAAGGACCGTAACCAAGATCAAATCCTATACACTACAAATATGTTAAGGTTAGTTTTTCATACCAAACCATAAAACACGAACTATCTACTGGAGTTCATAGTACAGTCACTCTCCGCTACTACTTCAAAAATGGCAACAAATCTAAGCAATACTATTAGTCTGGAGGATTACTGTGTTCTATTGCATGCTGAATATTACAACCGAACTATTAGTGCGACTAACAGATAAAAAGATGAATACTGGAAGAATTAAAGAACACGCAAATCGGTGTTATGTGAAACCTGCTCAACTGAATTTACATTAGGAATAAATCTGTCGTCAAGTCAGGATAAACGTTTTCTCTATATTTGAGACCAAATACGTGGCAAATAGTTTCGATACAGATTAATCTCACCAAACTGATGTATAACGCAACGAGCGGGACAAGCTGTAACTTAGATACATTGTTCAATATCCAATAACCAACACATTTGCTTCGAGCTTTTGCAGTTCCTAATATAAGGTTATGGGAAGAATGCGCAATGTGCTTTTGTTTTCTTAATTTTGAAACAGAAAAATATTAGATGAAAATTGGGGGGATCAAATATGTACTGCAAATCTATTTTAAGTTGCTTAAACGTATTAAGTGTCAGAACTCGATTTGAAGGAACGTTTCCTAGAACACAGAAAACCAATATGTAATACTCGCTCGTCCTAACCTGTGTTTTATGCTGTGACGCGTTATATGTAACGCTTTCAATGAAAACCAGTACTTGTTTTTATAGGCTTCAGGTTTTAATGTAATTGTACTGGATTTTCCTGTTGTTTAAGTATTCCATCACTGTGCACTTCAATTCACAGTACTGTGCAAAATAGGGTAATCAGATGACGTCAGGTACTGGTGTTTTAATGACTTGGGATTAATAGAGAGTAAGCACAACCGTATGAAAAAACGTAATTCGGTCGAAACGGAATATTTCAATTGCTGTTGAGAATTTTTTAATGCACAACTCCATTACATTGCCAAGAAATAGCTCAGTACTGAGCTTCATTTAAAAGAGGATGAAATCTGGGATTTTTCGGAATTTAAGAGGTCGATGTCTCTTCAAACAACCACAGCAACAATTTTATAGGTACATGGAACGTTCGGATGATGTGAGAGATTGTGAGGACCAGTCAAATAAAAACGGAAATGAGGAGATACGACTTGGCAATGCTTAGAATCACGAAATTCATTGGACAAAAGCTGGACAATAAAGGATAGATACGAAAAAAATGCTGCTATACTCTGGTAACGAAGAGGAAAATGCTCCACACACTCAGGGAGTCGCTCTAATGCTGTCCAAAGTAGCACAAAATGCACTTGTAGGATGGGAATCTCACAGATCCAGAATTATCAAAGCATCATGCAAAACAAAGAAGGAGGGGATCACAATGAATGTTATCCAAAGTTATGCACCCACCAATGATAGCAACGACGACGTTAAGGATCAATTCTATGAGAGGTTGCAATCAATCATAGAGAAGTGCCCAAGAAAGGACCTCACCATTCTGATGGGAGATCTAAACGCCAAAGTCGGAATATACAACACCGGATATGAAGACATCATGGGACTGCATGGACTGGGAGAGAGAAACGAAAACGGGGAAAGATTTGCAAATCTGTGTGCATTCAACAAATTGGTCATAGGCGGTACAATATTTCCACACAAACGTATACACAAAGCTACGTGGATCTCACCGGACCACACCACAGAGAACCAGATAGTTCGTATTTGTATCAATAAAAAGTTCCGAAGGACAATGAAAGATGTGAGAACCAGGAGAAGAGCGGATATATCTTCAGATCACCACCTGGTTGTGTCCAGGATGAAACTGAAGCTAGAGAAGAACTGGACAACTGGACAAACAGAACTACAAAGGTTCAATACAGCCTTCCTTCGAGATACTGACAAACTCAATGAATTCAAGATAGCTCTGAACAACAGGTTCCAAGCCTTACAGGATCTACTGAAAGAAAAAGAAACTACTAAGGAGAACAATTAGAAAGGGACTAAAGAAGCATTAACTTCAACGTGTCAGATGATGGGCCGCAACAAGCATCATCATAAGGAATGGATCTCGATAGAAACCCTAGTCAAGATTCAAGAAAGGAAGAACAAGAAGACAGCAATTAACAACAACAGTAGCAGAGAAAGCCGATATACCGACCGAATACACAAAAGTATAAAAACGAGCGAAGAACGTTAGAGTTGACAAGCAGAAATACGTGGAAGAGCTAGCAACAACAGCGGAAAAAGCTTCAAGAGAAGGAAATATGAGACAGCTATATGACACAATGAAGAAGCTAGCAAGGAAACGTAGCAAACCAGAAAGACAAAGAAGCCAAGACAATCACCGAGATTCAAGAACAGATGGGTAGAATACTTCGAGAAACTCTTGAATAGACCTGCTCCATTGAATTCACTGCACATCGAAGTAGCATCTACAAACCTTCCCATAGATGTCACTCCACCAACGATCGAAGAAATTAGGGTGGACATCAGACAGATGAAGAGCAGAAAAGCAGTAGGATCTGACAATATACCAGCTGAAGCTTTGCAGTCAGATATTGAAGTAACTGCAAACATACCCCATGTTATATTCAGGAAGATTTGAGAGGAAGAACTGCCGACGGGCTGAAAAGGATACTTTATCAAGATACCAAAGAAAGATCTGAGCAAACATGAGAACTACAAGGTCATCACACTACTGTCAGTAATAATAATAATAATAATAATAATAATAATAATAATTTATTCTCAAATAACATTTTGTTACATGAGGCATGCCAGTTTACAGGCAAGATCAAATTGTTACAAATGATACATATTCCAACTGTAGTAAACTACTCAGCAGGGTGGATAATTTATAAGATATGAATGTAGAATGGTTTCAGTCAGTATCACAGTTGACGCGCTTCATGAAAGTTGTGTTGCGACGTGCAACTGAGGGTCGATAATAGATTCATGTTCAGTTGAAAGCTTCTAGAAATCGCAATCTTATATCTCAAGAGGGCCGAAAAATGGTGCAAAAAAGAAAACAAGAAAGGACGAGAAGCAGAGCAGACAATATTCATGAAGAAATAGTTAAAATATGACTACTCAGTCTAATTCTCTTTTATTAAAGTATGTAGTAAGTAGGAGCATCCTAATAAGTTAAAGAAAATAAGTGTAAACAAGGTGTGAGTGGATAATCAACTGACAAATGGCTGTCTCCCTTTTTTGTCGACGCTATTGGAGCCTTTTTTAGATTTTATACGGTCTTCAGTAGGCCTCGTTTTTTTTAGTGAATTGTCTAGTTTGCTTGTAATAGGATTACTGGGTAGGAAGTGGAACCAATTTAACGTTCGAAACACGATTTAATGAAGTATTTAGCATGATGAATCAGCGTCAATATCACTAGTTCGTGACATTCCACTAGACCATAAGGAGCCGTAATTTAACAAAATGTTCTGCCCTACAGATATGGGTGGGTTGAAGTTATCTCCCCGCCATTATGTTTGCTGTTCAGTAACGCCACCCTCCCTCCTTTGTGATGTTAGGCTCTCTTACGTTTGTGGTAAGTATGCATACTGCTTTAATTAAAGCACGTGGTTAGAATACACTGTCTCTACTAGTTCCATGTTACAAGCAAATCAGATAGTTAAAGCGTTTGTATTATGGGTTAGAAGTCCATTTAGTATGTCACACTGCTATGAAGAAAACTAATGGTGAAAGAAAAATAACAGGTTAGATTATATGTGGTTTAAAGATAGTAGGACTAATGGCAAATCGAATGATATGAAAGAGTATAAAATTGTAAAATTTTTAGGGTAAGAAAAATATAACATTGAACAACTCACAAGACTTTTTACTCTTCTGCACACCATGTTGACTAGCAATTAATATTATTCCTCCACTCGTTACCTAATCTACAACCCATATACTTCTATACTTTTCCGCCACTATCCTACATTACACCCCTCTTAATGCTTATACTTTAATAGGCAAACTATACTTTATACTATAGTCAATTGAAGCACTGCATCGATGCCTTACCCACAGTTCATAATTTGTAACTGCCTGATAAGCTTGTAAAATGGTACTTATAGAAATAGTGTTTTCCAACAGATTGTGAAACAGAGGATTGTGTGAGGTATGATATATATCCAAGAATAAGCTTAAATGAGCCTAACATCACAAAAGGAGGGAGGGTGGAGTTACTGACCAGCAAGCATTGATGGTGAGGGCGATGACTTCAATCCACCCGTGTTTGTGGGGCAGAACATTTTGTATGTATCAGGCTCTCTATGATTGAGCATAAGTCAATCAATCTGTGATATAGATTATCTTCCTACGCTCACCACTCAGACTCATGTTTCCAATTTTATACTGGAGTAGCTATTCTACTAAGACAACCTATAAAATGCTAACTCGGACTTTTACACATGGATTGTGTGGCTGGCATCGGATGAAAAAAAAAGAAAAATAAAAAATCAGACAACAAAAGATATAGTTATTAATATTTTCAACACTTCACCCTTTATATGCACACTCCCTTCTAATAAACAACTTTCTCTGTACCAACCTTAACTTCCCTTCCTTCATATGAGCTTAATCCAACTTGTTAAACATCACAATTCATTGTTCTTCATTACTACATTCTCTTGAATGGAGCCTCTGACTTTATTTCACTCTAACAAGAGATAATATGAATTTAATCTAATTTATTATACCTTTGTCTGTTCTACGTAATGTTAAGCAACGTTTGGAGTCCATATCCAAGTGCCTTGTTGCTCTGCTGTTTTTCTTTTTTATTTTCTTCAGAATCTTGCTCCGAGGGCACAGCTATGAAACTTCTAACGTCTGGAACAAATTTGACATAAGCGTCAACTCAAGGCCATGGTTTATAACAAGCGCTCTACGAGACTACTTTATAACAACTATAAACTTAATAAGTTAGGAAGCATGCTATGCTCCAACTAATGTTATAATTTGTAGATCATGCCTGTAAAAATGGCGTGTACCTGCTCATGCAGAAATATATTATTATTATTATTATCATCAATTTTTAGCTTCGTATGATCAGCCATAGTAGATCAGTATCCATAAGACTAGTGAGTTACCTGTCTACTTGCAATAGAAAAAAAGACATCACACTTAGGAAGAAAAATGTTTATTTAACCAGTAGAGGGATTTGGGAACTGAAAGTGAGGGTTAGGAGCATTAGACCTTGATTAATGGACACTGAATAATAGGAAACGGAAAACCATATGTCCTGTAATTTAGTTGTATTCATATTAGTAATAGTCGGGCTCGTTATATTCTTGTTCAGTCTAGATATTAGGCGGTCCATAATAAAGTGCTTCATTGGTAGACGGGAGTTCAAGGAAAGATTGAAGCTCTTTAGAGTCTAGAAACAGGGTTATTAGCCTTTTGAATCTGGTAAATGTATCACAGACAATGGCAACCTGTTCCACAGCAAACTAAACCGTGCTGTAAAAAACTTACAACGCACTTGCTTTTGGTGTTTTACGGTGTGTAGTGTATATGCGTTGTTTCTTAGTCTATAGGCTGGGTGGTGAATCATAGTTGGACAGGAGGTTAGAAATGAGAGTCCATATATCGCTTTAAAGAGAAATATTAAATTATTCTTTAGCCTACGGTGCCATAAAGGTTCTAAAGAGAGGTGCTTACATCTATCTGTGTAGTCGGCATTAGAGTTACTTCCTAGCAGTTGGCGTGTGAAGCGTTTTTGAACGTCTTCAACTCTTATCTTGTCGGTGGTATTCATATTAGAGAAGATAAAAGAGCAGTATTCCAGGGAAGGTCGTACACATATTTTGTAGAGAGTAAGCTTAGCCTCTGTCGTGAAGAAATTTCTCATTATGAAACCTATTTGCCGTCTACATTTAGAAATGATAGATGAGACATGTTCTTCAAAGTTCAGACTTCTTGTGTAATTAATTCCTAGACCGTGTACTGATTTGAGTGTCTGGACTCTACTTTTATTTAAATCAAGTTGCAGTTCATAGGGATGCTTTCCAAACTGCACGATCCCGCATTTGTTGAGGTTAAATGGTAGTTGCTATTTTTCACTCCAGATAGCTAAGTTATTGAGGTCATTTTGGATCAGGGGTACACTTTCGCTTAGGGTCTCAGGCTTATAACTGTATACTATCTTGGGATAATCAGCATATAAGTAGGGTTTCCCAAATGTTATGGTGTTACATATATCGTTTATATACATAAGAAACAAGAGTGGGCCTAATACGCTTCCCTGGATGACTCCACTAGTTATTTGTCTAGGTGATGAGAGACAGTCATCGTACTTTACAATCTGTTTACGTTCGGTTAAGAACGAAGCAAACCATGAGTACAGTGGGTCGTTTATTCCGAAGGACTTCAGCTTGACGAGAAGTCTTTTATGTGGGACCTTATCAAAAACGTTTTTAAAGTCTAAGAATACGACTGATACAAGGAGTCCGTTGTTTCTTTTCAGAGTTATATCATTCAGGTAGTCTACTAGGCATGTATCGCATGATCTTGACCTAAGGACTCCATGCTGGAAGGTCGAGATAAGATTATTAGTAAGTAGATGTTGTACTACAGCCGCCTTAACTACTTTCCTCATCACTATAGATACCACTGAAGTTGTTTCTGGGTCGGTAATTGTCAACATTTGCTTCAGGTCCTCTTTTAGTTTTCGGAACGATATGTGTAGTTTTCCAGGCAGTAGGGTAACACGCTGTATAGAGTGATATCGCAAATAGTTTGAGAAGCAAAACACACATATCATCACCTCCACGTTTTAGCATGTTAGCTGTAATACCATCTGGTCCATCAGTGTATGAGTGTTTGAATGTACTAATTGCCTTGGAGATATTTTGTACATTGAAGTCTACATTAGTAATTTTACAGGAAGGTATTGGGATTGGTTCTGAATTGTCTAGTGGTCTTTCATTAGTTAGGGAAAAACAAAAGAGTTCACTAAAGAGTTCCGTAACAAGTTTAGGGCTATCGTATACTTGTTTGTCTTTAATGAATATGTTCCCTCTCGATTTAGAACGTTTAAGTTTGTTTTGAAGGAGTATGGTGAGTGCAGAGGAGTTATTGTTAAGTTCGATTGCACGTTTTTCCTGTGCCACTGCTTTCCGTGTACTTATTGCCTCTGTTCGGATAATTATTTCAGTCATCGTCACTAAAGAGGAAAAGTCATTAAAGTTGTGGAATCGAATACAATGTCTTTGAAGACGTCTTCGTTTACCGACCGGTATATCAGGATCTTTGGAGACCGTAAGTCTACAGTATTCCAAAGGTGCGATTTTTTTGATGATACTTCTGATGTTGAGATAAAATATATTGGTTAGTGTGTCGGTATCGTTTGCAGTAAAGAAAGTTCCCCAATCAGTGCTTCTTAGGTGATTGTGGTAGTTATTCCAACCAACCTTGTGATAGTTTCTACGGAGTGTTTCGGTTTCACGTCTACCGGTTGTGGTTTTTATATTAAGGCTGCATATGACAATGTTATGATCACTACCTGGAAACCGTTTTCCAATATACACAGTAGTGGGGATGAGGCCACTGGTAAAGACTAAGTCCAAGATATTTTGATGTCTGGTAGGGCTATCGACATACTGAGTCCATTGTCCAAGCTCTAGACATTCTATAAAGGATTCATAACGTTTCAGCGCCTTGACTGGGAACCAGGAAATTTCGGGCATGGTGAAGTCACCACAAACAAACTTGCCTGTGAATGGAAGGGATGATGCTAGTGTGAATACCTCCGATAATACTGCTATGTCATCTATTGATGCGTTAGTTTGACGGTAAACACGGCAGAACAGTAAGGTAACGGAATTCGACGGCTTTAATACAATCCACACCGAATCCTTCAGTTTGTTTAGTTCAGGCATATCACATAGTAGTGAGTTTAGGCTAGAGTGAGTGTAAATCAAGCATCCTCCGCCTCGTCCATTCAATCTATCACTTCTATATGGGAAATAGTTATCAAGAGATATACTTAGTTCGGAAATATTACTGTTAGTCCATGCTTCAGATGTCATAATAAGTGATGGTTGATATATGGATACAAACATGGCTAAATCCGTCTTTTTATTGCAGATCGACCTAGCGTTGATGAGACATATATTTAACAAATGGCCTACTAGGTTAAAATGAGTGAGAGTATCTCGAATAAAGTCGTTGTAACCCTCACGGGTGTGAGATGAGTTAGAAGTAAGGGATTGAATGTTCTTCAATAGCTTGGTATTTTGATAGCTAGACTTAGTGGGAGATGTATCAAATGAGCTAGTGAAGTTGATTGGGGAGTTTACCCAGGAGGAAGGGGTGGGAGTACTCTCTGATGGAAAATGTAAGAGGGAAACGCGTTTATGTTTTGCATGTGATTTGAAATAACTTGAGCTATATGCTTCAACAGAGGTGTCACTAGAGGTCGTATTCTAAAGAAAACTTGTACAGGCTTACTGTGAAGTGTATGGTTGTTTGCGAAATAGTCTTGGTGGTTAGGCGCGTAGTCTCTGTTAGAACAATTTACGCTAGCGTGAGAGGGGTCTGCTTCACTTAACTGGAATGAGTTGCGACTGTTATTGTACGTGGGAGTCGTTTCTATGTGGTGGGTTGGTACCAATGGGTGTGAAAATTTTTCTTTCTGGGAGTAGTTACAATTATGATCCTGGGGAATGTAGATAGGGTGTGAAGTGAGAAACCCATTATTATCATTCTTATTGATGATTTTAAGCTTCAGGGGGCGCTTGGAGTGATCAGTACTCTGGTAGTTTTTGTAAGTCTGCGTATAAAAAGGCTTGTTACGCTGAAGCCCACTAACCATTTTGCAACTTAGGGGTGTTGAAGGCAAGTTACATGGTATCAGCGAGGAGAACCTATTCACTGTTGTTGGGACACCTATAGAGCAGTTGGGTTCAACCTTATGTGTTCCTCTGCTCAGTATCGTGAGTCTTGTCATCCCACCCTTTTTTGTCAGGGCTGGAGTCTTTCGTTGTTGCTGTGAGATGAATTTAGATTTATTCGAGTCAACCTGTGAAGTATCTTTAGGAGGACTAACTTTTAAGTGTATAGGTTTAGTTGGGTGCGTGTTCTCGCACGACTCACACCGTAGTACATTACTGAGCGAGCAGCTGTGATTAGACATGTTGTTATGTTTCATGGTGACAGTTGGGGTCCGTATCTTATCTAAATGTTTCTGGTCAGCAGACTCATCTAGAGCAACAGAGTGATCGACCGTTCGTGGAGTGATGTCATGCTTATTGTTGCAAACTGACTCTGGCTGGTTATTCACTGTAATACTACCATGCAATCCTATCTCTTCACGTCTTCTTACACGACGTTGACAGGGCGTAAGATCTGGAGTGACTTTTATGCTTTTGTATGGAATGAGTGAGCTAATATTTTTGCCCGAATTGATAAACTGTTTAGCATCGTTACAACAGCCAAACATAAACAGGAGGAGGCAAGTAGATCTGTCTGACTTTTTTCTAAGGCGTTTGACTTTGCAGTTAACGTTCAGCATACCGCATGCTCTAAGGCAAATATCCCTCAACCTAGAAGGGTGTATGCGGTCGTGAAGGTTAAACGCAACTGCATTGAAGGAGGACATCACTCTTTTCGTCACTTCTTCAGCCACAAACTCCAAAATACACTCAGCTTTAGTGAGTTGTGCAAGATTCCTATCAGTGTCAAGGCCCCATATGTGCGTGAGGGGTGCTAGTTGCTCAAGTCTGCCGCTTATTTCGGCTAGAGAGTTTTGTAGTTAACGGATATCAGTGATATATCTATCAGTATTTTCATGTGTATGAGACGAACTATTGGACTCTTTGGTTTTTGAAATTTTAGATTTAAGTTTTGGTAGAACGTACTGTCTGGTAGACTGTGTTGACGTTTCGATGCACATGGGTATAGTGTCTTGTATGTCAACCAGTCTGACAGTTGGCATACTGCACGCAGAGATGGAGGGGCAGTAACATGGGGATTCAGGTGATGTTAGAGACATTTGTGTATAATGCGCATATTGTTCACTTGTTAAAGTTTTGACATTGTCAGGTACTTAGTCGTCAGTCATAGGTTATACAGATTTGGACCTTTTATTTGGCTTAGAAGTTGGTGAAATTTCTCTTTTACTGGAGTTATTGACCATGATTTCAAACTGGGTACAGAGCTGGTTTAATCAAATATAATATCAGAGTACCAGGAAACGTTGCTGAACCGAATGAAAGACTCAATAGATGCTCAACTTCCAGATCAACAGGCTGGATTCCGTAAGGATCGGTCATGCACATACCAACAGCACGGATCATCGATGAACTATCAGTTGAGTGGAACTCGTCACCATACATCAACTTCCTCAACTATGAGGTGTTTTACAGTGTGGATAGGAGGACCTTATGGAAACTTCTTCGACACTATGGAGATGTAACAGCTTAGGTCGGTTGTCAAGAGTTAATCTCAAGCAACTAAGCATATATCAAAACAGCATAGTTCAGATATTTATTCACTTCTTTATTTTGTTTAGGCGTTATATTTCCATCTATCTTATATTGCTTGTTGAGAGGTTTTGTTTGATCTTCGCGCAGTCACAGTGGAGCGTGGGGTTCTTTACTCAGACAAACAAAACCTCTCAACGAGCAATATAAGATAGATGGAAATATAACGCCTAAACAAAATAAAGAAGTGAATAAATATCTGAACTATGCTGTTTTGATATATGCTTAGTTGCTTGAGATTAACTCTTGACAACCGACCTAAGCTGTTACAGAGAACCTGAGAGATCGTCAATACCATACGGAATTCATACGACGGACTACAGTTCAAAGTGGTGCATGGAGGACATCTGCAATCCGAGTGAGGACCGGAGTCAGACAAGGCCGCTTACTCTCCCCCTTCCTCTGATGGTCGACTGGATTATGGAGACCTCGATATCTGAGGGGAAGCACGGAATGCTATAGACAGCTCGGGATCAACGAGAAAATTTGGAATTCGTAGATAACCTGGCCCTCCTATCTTTGACATGAAAATGTATTTATCAGTTTAAAAAACCTTAGGTGAGTCTATTTTATAACGACAAAAGTAGCATGTTTATATGCAAACCTAATCAGTGTTTTAAGGTCATTGTCGAAAATATTTGATTTTCTGTACAACGTTAATAGTTTGGCAACAACCAAATACACGAGAGATCCCGTATCCTCTCCGTTTGTTTACTTCTATATTGTCTCGTTAGAAGCAAAAAATGTTGAATTTAAACACAGTTTAAGGGTTGCACTAATTAGAATAATTGTTAACGGACATCAGTCGGAAATTATATTGCCATTCTCTTGTAACCCACTAATGAAGTTTAAGCATCTATTGATAGGAACACTATGAAATAATGATAAGTAATCATAAATTAACATGGTTTCATTCTTTTCGATGATTGTTTCTGATATATTTTTATTAAAAAACATAGAAATCTGTGATTACATTGTGCAAGTCGTGTTGAATTTGATTTAATATGCTTCTCAGATATTCCTATAATTCAAATGTTAGTGTTTGTAAATTTTGCTATAGGTCTTAGAGGGGTGCCTGGTTTAAAAATTCTAGTTAAACCACAGAAACGTGAGGTAGTACATGATTTGCGAAAAACAAACAAACAACGTCAATGACTGGTTTTAGTTCTTTCAAAAGTTGATTTATCTCAGATTCTACTTTATTTTTAGTTCTTGAAGGTTCTATGGACCAGTTACTTGGTATGGTCCGACGCAAAGATTTTCAAAAGCTTTAGTATCATGATCCTTTTATTATGACTACTGTTGTGTTGCTTCTGTCAGCATTTTGTCATTACAAAACTTATGTCTTTTAAAATGAGTGTAGCGCCTTCAATTCTTTTGAAATGTTAGGTGTACGGCGTTTATTTAGTCAAAATATAGGACGTCTTTTGATGTAGTGAATGATTATCATCCTGATATTACCAGCTTGGGCGATTGTGATAATCAACTGTGATAATTAACATATGCTCACCATCGGCAGAAATTATTGTTGCGATCAGGAAAAGAGAGTACGCTTGTTTGCCTCTGACTATATCCTCAACATGATTTATTAAATTAGGCAGTAATATTCAAACATCTATGTTGATTAAACATAACCCATCAAGGAAATTGTCCGATACATAACTATGAAAATTAGAAGTATTTGAATTATAGTAATAATCCCGGAAATAACGTAAGTGGATAAAGAACTACTTGATAAGCAAGAACGAATGTACTGTATTTAGAATTCGAAATCAGGCATTCAACAAGTACATAGGAGTCATTAGTTCATTCAAACGCCACATCCGCCACAGCTTAAGTTGGAGTCTAAGTGTCTGTAACCAATTGTACGTCTTCTTCTCAAGTTCATACTGCGTCTGTCCGACAATGTATTGGATAAAGATTCTCTATTATCTAGAATTCACTCATTAGTATTAGAATTAACAACTGAAATCGGAACAGACTCACCTGGTTCCTGGAATTGTATTTGATCAACATGTGGATTGTGTGTACATAAGTCATTGATATCTAGAAGTCGCACCATAGATTTCATGACATTCTTCAGAACAATTCCCGTAGATGGTCGAAGATCATTTCCACGATAATATGTAACTTCTGCAGACTCCAAACATCTCATATTCGACCGAAGAATTCTTCCTTTTAATAGTTTTGATGGAGTCTCTTTCGTCACCAAATGTCTGGCATTTCTATATTGCAGTAGAAAGGTATATACTCCCCCCTCCAGCTCATTAAATGTTGAGGCAGCAATAGAATCAATAGCAGTTTTTAACGTCCTGACAAAATTTTCTGCCTGACCATTGGAACAAGGATGTCTAGGAGCAGTAAACAGATGTTTGCACCCTATACCATTTAACCAGGTAGTGACTGCATCTGCAGCATAATGAGGGCCGTTATCAGTCACTAACACCATTGGAACCCCTTCTCGACTAAACACCTTTCTTAATGCTTGAATTGCCAAGTCAGAATTTGGTGAAGTTGTGAAAAAAACTTCAGGCCACTTTGAAAAAGAATCAATGACTACAAGCGCATATTATTTGCTAAGAAACGGACCACAATAGTCTGCATGAATTCTCTGCCAGGCCTCAGATGATACTGGCCATGGAGTCCACTTCGAAGGCTGATTTTTCAGCTTATGGCACTTTTCACAATTGCTTGCTATACAACAAATATCTGCATTTATATCTGGCCACCAACACGTGAGCCTCGCCAATGACTTCATTTTTTCAATACCGAAATGTCCACTATGAAGATCTTCAAGGACAGATTTATGCAATGAAGGAGGAATAACAACACGATCACTTAAACACAAAATACCACCAGGAGTAGTAGATAACTCATTTCACTTTGAAAAATAGACGGGAAATCTACTTTTCAGATTAGCATTCCAACCTTTCCGTATGGCACTGAGTATACATCCAAAGTATCTACGAGTTTCTCTAATGAGATCTGGAAGTTTCACCGGTAAAGGTTGCGCTAACGAACAGTCTGAAGTATTTACAGGTTTATCTTGTAATGACTGTCGAGAAATGTAGTCAACATGTTGAATTTGTTTGGCACTCCTATGCTGAACCGTATAGTCATAGGCACTCAAAGCAATACTCCATCGTTGAACCCTAGCAGCTGAGGAAAGTGCTAAGGATTTTTCAGGATAATAAATAAACTTTAAAGCCTCATGGTCAGTGACAATAGTGAATTTCTTTCCGAATAAATATTTATGAAGTCTTTTAACAGCCCAAAACACAGCTAATGTTTCTCGCTGAGTCTGTGAATAACCTTGTCCAGTAACAGTAAGTTTGCGTGAAACACAAATAACTGATCTACTTTCCTGTTCCAAAACTGCACCAATACACACAGGTGATGCATCAGTGATAAGCACAGACTGAACACTAGGGGAGTAAGTTTGAAGAACAGCAACACTTTGAAGAAACTTTAGTAGACTACGTAAGCATGACTCTTGTTCCTCACCCCATTTAAATGAATTGGATATCAAAATATTAGATAAACAATTTGCACGACAAGAAAAATCAAGAATAAAACGGGAATAGTATTAAAGAGCACCCACTGGTGAACGTAGTTCCGTAAGATTTTTTGGAGACAGTGGATTTGTCAGTCGAGCTAGTCGTTTCATATCTGGATTCACTGTAATATTCTTCTCAATTAAACGACGCAATAAGGCAATAAGGCTCTGGTCATGAACTACCTTATCAGAACCATGAACAATGAGATCATCTTGTTAAACTTCAACACCTTCAAGATCACTAACCACCTTATTCATAACTTCCTGAAATATGGCTGGAGAACAACTTAGAACAAATGGAAGGAGATTGTATTTGAACAGACCAAAAGGAGTGTTAATTGTCGTCAAAATAGATGAGGATTGATCTAAAGTGATTTGAAGATAAGCATCTTTTAGGTCAACTTTCGAGAACACTTTAGAACCATGAAGTCGATTTAGAATATCTTCAGCCTCTACCATCGTGCATGTTTGCTTCAACAAATGGGAGTTCAATGTTAATCTATAGTCACCACATATTCTAGGAGTCTTGCCGTCCAATTTCAGTGGCGTAACAATAGGAGTACCCCATGCTGAAGACTGAACCGGTTCAATTATGCCTTTTGCACACAAATCGTTTGATGTCTTATGTACTGCATCTCGAAGACCATAGGGAATTATTCGTCTTCCAAGAAAGACTGGATCACCATGTACTTGAAGTTTTATAGAGTGAATTTTCATACTTCCACTGCACTTAGCACACGTGGCTATCAAATCATTAAGTAAGGCATCAGAATTTTCTTTAGAAACTAGGAAAGACAGCTCCACTTTAAGCCTTTTTCAAATTCCTTAAGCCCAGTATTGACAGTCCTGTCTCGCTAACTAAAAGTTCACAAGGTATGTATGAAGAATTATTATCTCTTATTAGCAATTCACAACATCCTCGTACAGGTAGTCTGTGTCCAGTAATCCCCAATATTGATACTTCAGTGGGTCGTACCACAACGTTAAGATCTAAAGATTTCAAGTTGTTGAATGAAATAATGGACTCTATACTGCCTGTGTTCACAACAAAGTCATGAAATGAACCAAGCGATGTATATAATCGCTTTTGAATATGAGCGTTACCTTTCGACATGGTAGACAAAGATACATGATCATTACGAACAGCTGAATTATTGGGATCTAAATTACAACATTTAGTACTACTTGAAGCAAGATGAACAGTAGCTTTGCATACTGTTTGAATGTGTCCTATCTAACCACATCTAAAACATTTAGCATCACAAAATGCACACGAATTACGAGAATGAATTTTTCCACATGATAAACATTTTCCAAACTTGGTCTCACCTTTGTGATTTCCTTTGTAATTCCTTGTTGAAACACCTTTCATATTTACACGGGAATAGGAGCCACTTTTTAACGAACGCAAGTTTGATTGATCCTGAGATTGTATTTCATCATGACGACTAAGCAAATTATTGGAAATATTCATCGACTGGATATCAAGTTCATTCACTGCCTTGTAGTTAATACACGCAGTTCTGGCATCTTGAAAGGAACAGTTGAGCATTCTTAACAGCTCTCTTTCCAAACCCGGTATGTTGATTCCTGCGATTAATCGGTCTCTCAGTTGCACATGAAGTTGATCAGGCTCCATCGCGACGCCAATATGACAATTAGAAGTATTTGAATTATAGTAAGAACTAATAATCCCGGAAATAACGTAAGTGGATAAAGAACTACTTGATAAGCAAGAACGAATGTACTGTATTTAGAATTCGAAATCAGGCATTCAACAAGTACATAGGAGTCATTAGTTCATTCAAACACCACAG
Source organism: Schistosoma spindalis (assembly GCA_946903255.1). Taxonomy (NCBI): domain Eukaryota; kingdom Metazoa; phylum Platyhelminthes; class Trematoda; order Strigeidida; family Schistosomatidae; genus Schistosoma; species Schistosoma spindalis. Next base: position 25,160,277 of record OX336416.1, read on the forward strand.
TAACAATCATTGTTTTCTGGCAGATTGTTAATTAATGAATGAACCGTTTTCACGACTTAGTGTTATTGATATTAAATCACCTTTATATGCATTTTAATTTTTCCTGGTAATTCAAAATCAAAAATCGTTACGAAATATGAATTTGTTTATCTAACGAATTACTCTTCGCCCCTTATAAAAAAGAGTGTTGATGACAAAACAAATTTTTCATAAAACGGTCAAGGAAACAGAGGAATTTTTTTAGAGAATTTAGCACGAAGAAACCTTCCTTTATATTCTTGAACTATACAATCGTATGTATGGTAAGTGAAATCACCAAAGAAAATCACTGAAAATGTCCAAATGTATTCAATTATCCAATGCAAATATCTACGAAACTGAAATGGTGTTGATTCGTTTGAAGAAAATGTAGTGATTTTTTAAGTATTGGATAGAACTCACCAAAAAGACTTATTTTAAGGTAGATAAAGTCATGAAAACTTTTCGAATGTTGTGTCATATAAGAAAGCGATGGAAAATACAAAGTAGCTAAGTAAAGTGATGATTTCAGGCCTAGTGAGAAATCATAATTTACGCAATACATGCAAACGATATGTGTATACTGTACAAATGAGAAGGTGGAAAACAAGTTTATGATTGACACATGTAATTTGTACTATTAGGAGGGTATTTAACGTCATGAAAGCATAAGTGATATACACATAGAGGAAATGCTCCAAATGAAAAATTATTTTATATAGAGCTAGAATAAAGGTTGGTGCAGAATAATATGAATTCATTTTGTTTCGTTAGGTTCTCATCAGCTTCTCACAACCTAAAATATTCGAAATTTAACATCATTACAGTTATTGGCATACTTATACATCAGACGGTGATGAAGGATAAATATATGTAACATGATGTAGCAAATATTCCGTTAGAGTTAATGAGGTAATAAAATTTTTGTTGGGAGGGAAGATTCCAGAACATTGAATTAGTGATTTGAATTCATGGAATTAAAACACATTAGATAATTATGTAATGGAGCAACTGAAAATAGATTAATGGCAATAAAGAAAGATATGGATCGAAATTGGTCAGTTATGAATGATGTAATTATAAAATTCAGAGAGGGTTGGAATGACCTAATAAATAAAAGAGGGTGGGTTAATGCAACCAGGGCAAAGAAAGATTTATTACTGTTTCTTTTTGTATACAAAGATCCGGTCTTAAGCGTTTGATTGCTATCGCTACGGCAAATTTCAAAAGGTTTGAATTTGATTATTCAGCCTACTTGAAGCCACTTCTTACTTTTAAAAGATCTTGAATAATGATTCCTATGGTTCTCTGTGATTACATTTATTCATATGTTCAGTGGTCTGCTGATCGATCATCAGTCCACCACGGTTTATCTTTGGACTACTATTCGGAGAACTGTACATCTGTAGTGGCATTGGGCCCTACCACGAGACAATATGAGAAATAGACATTAAACATTTAACGCGGAGAAATACAGAAGAATGGAGAAGGCGGGGAAATAATAAATTGAATTAGTCCGAGTTGGTCTGATGGCATGGCTCGGCCATGCAGGCATGGTCCCATCTGAATGTTATCTTGTGTCTTCTATTCATATGAAATATATTCTATCTCTAGCCTAAGCTTGTTCTCTATCACGTATTGGTAATTGTTACAATGCAATAAATCGGTGTGGACGATGATGTAACTTCCACGAAAGATCTTATAGGTTAGGCAGTTACATCATGATAAATCTACAATTTTAGGATTAGGTCTATTATTAGAGCAGTGCTAATATCATAATAGTAGACCATAATTCTACATTGGTGAGCCCGACTTAAGAAACGCAACCTCTAATTCTTCATCCATATTTTCACTTTAACTTTTTCGATCGATATTTACTTATGTAAACCCATTATTTTAATAGTCCTCTGATGAATGCTCATATGTATTATCTTAACGCTATATTGATTATTACTCATAACTTACTAGCTTAATCAATATTAAAAACTGAACATCTATATTAACTGAGTAGCTTTGATGGTTCGTTAACAAGCTTTAATAGCATTAACATGCTTCAGCGAAACAAACTTGTTTTAACATCAAGCTCTAGCAAATATGACCTGTAAGAAACCTAAATATACATTGGCTAACAATGCAATCAAGGACTAAATAGTTATCTGGATCTGATTCTTAGTGTTCCTTCACTTAACACTATACACTATCCTGCAATATCTTTTCTTCCGACCACTGCCTGCCTAATTTCCAATTGCTGAGTTCCATGACCAAACAGAATGCAAATGCCAGAAATTTACGGTGAGTTTGAACTATAGATTTCCTGAAATCTTAGGTCTCGTTTAGACTGTTCGTCAGGCAACGCTACATATTTGGCTTAAATTAATTTTGGACTCACACAAATCCAGTTTTCAATGCTGGGTTAATTCAATAATTTAGTCGACGGAATCTCGTGTATAGTCCAGATTTGAATTACTGTCCAATTCAAATCATCATTACTTGGAAGCGAAAAATAATAAAGGCGAGTTTTACTTTTTCCCTTTCCTGGTTCATTTATTATGACTTAACTACTTCTTAACTTAGATTTTTTCTGTTAGACTGGTTTTGTATATTTCATAGAAGCCACTCCAAGGACTAAGTAGAAATATTTAATACTTTTATACCACAGCATTCTACTAAGAAAACGTGTTGTTTAAAGGCATTTCTTATTTTTAGTTCCCTTTGCACACATTTATAAATATCGCTAGGTTAACTACAGCGACGTCTTGTGTAAAGTTTATAACTCATCATATTCTTAACTGAAATTCCATAAGCCGTCTCGATATAGAAAAATATTTTTCATTTTGGCCCTGTTTATTATTTTTAATTTGCCATATATCTCAACAACCTGCATGTTAATCTGGCCCGTACATGCATTGCATTATATCTCTATGCCTCTTAAATTTAAAAATCATCTGAATCGCCTTTAACATTTTCAATGAACCCGTCATAGACATTACTGCTATACGTATTTGGGTTTACGAATTGGTCTAGTGTATTAGTAGCCTAAAAAGACGAACATATAAGGGATAATAAAGTCACCAAATCTAGGTATTATCATACTGCACTAATTTAATAACTAAATTCTCATGTTGTTCGACAAACAAATATTTAAAATTAAATCTTCTAAGCCTAATATTAAAATTAACATTATGTACACGAATATATTTAAATTACCATTAGTAATATAAACAGGTAACTCGGATTCGTTCACGCTACGAATTTCTGATAATTTTGAATCACACAAAGCAACAGCATCTATTTTTCACTGGATTATCCTCAATCAACACTATAATTATTTTAACATAATGGTTTCAGGATATCGTCATAAAGCATTGTCATGACTTGACAATCACGCAATATGATTGATAAAGTTTACGAAACTATTAACAAATCGGTCAGCAAATCGACTTATAATTATCATTAAGTAGTGTTGTTTTTCTTTTCATTCACTAGGGATGATTACAGTATGTTTATCAGTTGCTCATTCAATAAATATCTCAAAACCTTGTCAGTTTAATTGGAGGTTTGGCGACACAATCATGCATGCAAATCATCAGTATAAGCAGTCGAGCAAATCTCCTGCAAACTGAAAACATAAATGTCGAATTCACCCCGACACTGACTAAGGTTCAGGCCATTATCATAGACATGAGTTGGGAGTGTACTCCCCTTGGTTACAACTTATGTTCTTCCTGGTAATCACATGAGCATCACTCACTGTTAATCATCTTGTAAAAACTTATTTAGACGAATACATCTTGCAGCAGCACATCACCTAGAAATGTGGCACATAGGCCTAACTGATTTCAATTACTAATAATCACTATGTCTCAATGAAACAGCATTCCGTCTTATACTAAACTGACACTTGCAACTAACTTGTATGTACCATCAGCCGATAGGTATGAATATAAATAAATAGTCTATGGCAAATCAAAACATTGAGTCTAGAGCATATCTGTAACGGATACACTCATGTTTAACGAATCGCTCTTATCTATCTGTCCAAAATCCACGTAATGATTACTTTTCACGTATTTAAAAATTTTTGATAACAATTCATATGTATTAGTTGTATTACTAAATTCTATCACGGTCAAGTACAAACGAGGTCGAGAAAATCTCCCCATATCTAAATAAACCGTATCAAACTAACTGGAACACTAGTTGGAATTCTTTTCCGCGCTTATACTTTTGTTCTTTCAGTTAGCCTACTAATACAGATGCAATTGGAAATCAATGCATGGACAACTAACCGGCACATACGTTATTTGATTTCATAATTTAGACCAAATATAATACCAGTTTTAACATTTATACAATATTGATTGTTTTTAATATTTCTAAACAGGAAATGTTATTAACCTACGGCTATTACTAACTATCTTATGGCGACTTATCAAAATATCCCTATACGGAGTCATTTCATTATAATTATAATTATAATCCCGCTTTGTTTGGCTCAAATAGTCTCCGCCCGAATTTTAATTTTAAGCGTGTTAAGCATTTAATGAGACACTTTAAAGTTATTGCGTGTGTTTCCCGACCAGATGCTGCCGCCTTCTTTCTGATTTATCTTTCAGTTCATCAATACCCGGATGATTCTTATTATACTTGCTAACCTCCGGCGCGCGACAATCCCTCACAATTTTGTATCGAACCAACGTCACGTTGATTCTGGTGGGAGAGTAGTGTAGTGGCTTTGGGCCCTACCACGAGACAATATGAGAAATAGACATTAAACATTTAACGCGGAGAAATACAGAAGAATGGAGAAGGCGGGGAAATAATAAATTGAATTAGTCCGAGTTGGTCGGATGGCATGGCTCGGCCATGCAGGCATGGTCCCATCTGAATGTTATCTTGTGTCTTCTATTCATATGAAATATATTCTATCTCTAGCCTAAGCTTGTTCTCTATCACGTATTGGTAATTGTTACAATGCAATAAATCGGTGTGGACGATGATGTAACTTCCACGAAAGATCTTATAGGTTAGGCAGTTACATCATGATAAATCTACAATTTTAGGATTAGGTCTATTATTAGAGCAGTGCTAATGTCATAACAGACACTAATTCTACACAGCTACTCAGTTTCCAAGTCCTTCATTTCAATGCAGTTTTAGAATTAATACTGACCGTATAAAAATGATATACACCAAAATCGTAATTCACTAAAGAGGTCTAAATGCAAGAAACAGGCTTTATTTGAAGTGTACTCAAGTCAAGCGTAGTGTGGTAATATGTGTCCAGTTAATCACAAGTAATTATAGTGCACAAAATCTAGAATGAAGGAGGAAAACAGAGGTAAAAAAAAAGACACGGCAATGATGATTTGAAATTATTTGACCAAATAAGTGTAAGACAAACATTAGCTTTTAAATAATACATGTAGAAGACACTCAGAATGATCTTCTGAAGTCCAAATATAGATGTGAATTCTTGAGGGGTTTCCTCGAATATTGGTGACATAACGTGGTGGACTAGGATGTGAGAGTACTATCCACTAATTGCAGCTAAATAAATCCTTTGAGCTTTTTTATTCTACTCGCAACCAATAAAATAATCTGAAATTTATTATAATTGGAACTTGAGCATGTACACCTGAAGGCCATTAACTGTGAGCAGACAAACGAGCTAATTAGATTTCGGGTTAGGCACTATATAAAAAGGGGTTTTCCTTCGAGAAGACAGTACTTTAAAATGACGGACGTTATTATTTCGAGAATGTCTGGTAAGTCAATTATTTTTTATACATTCTTAAGCGGTTCAAATTAAAGGTTTTTAATTTACATATAATTATAGTGATAAAGTTGTCAACTTCATAGTTATTAAGTAATTTGGAATTGAAGGTCGGATCTAGGTTTTGTGAAGATTGATAACGTATATGGAACATTCGTTGTAATAGATGTCAGACTCAGATTAGTAGAGTAAAGACAGAAGCCCTACAGCCTACGTTATTCCTTTTTTTAGTACCCTTCTCTGAACGTCTTTTCCTTTCTTGAATGTATCAATTGAAGGTGCGGATATCACTGATTTCCAATGAACCCGAAATAATTGGGTTTAATTTGATTTACTTGACCTTCTGACAAAGTGAAAATTTTATTAAATGTTGGATTGGTGTAGTCATAATGTGAAAATTGAAAAATGGCCTATATTTGAGCGGGAAAATGATTGATGACGACATTTCGAACTAAAGAGAAAAACAGGGAAATTTTCGCGCTACTTCCCTATGAAAAACATAAAAGTAAATTTTTCAAAGCGTTTCTTCTTGATTTTTATTCTATATTTTCTTACAGAAAGCTTTCTTTATTCACTAATTTTTTGCTTCTATCTTTTTCTCTTCGATCGTTTTGGTTCATTCTGAGACGAGTTGTTTGTGTATATTCTTTATTCATCTTGTTCAAAATAGTATATGACAGAATAAAATAATTTTTGAGAAGTGCATTATATATTTCTGAAGAACAAAGGAATATGCTGTAAAGACTTTATGATAGCGCTGCTGATATGGCTATATTTTACATCGTTCACATGTATTACTCACACTAATAAGTTGCATTCAAAGATTCATCGCAAATTAAATTTTACAGAAATTTCATGAATAAAACGAATAAGATCTTTGAATATCACTCACCAATGTCGAAAAAGAGCACCTGGTAATCTTTCGTCTCTTAATTCATCCAGTGTTCATCTTTTTATCTGTTAGTCGCACTAATAGTTCGGTTGTAATATTCAGCATGCAATAGAACACAGTAATCCTCCAGACTAATAGTATTGCTTAGATTTGTTGCCATTTTTGAAGTAGTAGCGGAGAGTGACTGTACTATGAACTCCAGTAGATAGTTCGTGTTTTATGGTTTGGTATGAAAAACTAACCTTAACATATTTGTAGTGTATAGGATTTGATCTTGGTTACGGTCCTTATTAATAGAAATGATAGTCTGGTCGACTGTGACAACCTCTTGAGCTTATTTCTCACTGAAGATCCGACTTCCCCTTAAAAGCACCCACTGATAAAACTGGTACCAGTCGTTGACCACTGGATGGAAAAAACGGAATCCCAATCGAAGCTTATCTTACCTTTGTTTTTAAACCTTACTGCGGTGGCCTCCGACATGATTATTTATTCAGGGAGTAGAAGGATAAGACTCGTTTCTGCATACTGAACACTCAGGTATGTTCGAATCCGCAATGTAACATATTCTGCTTGGATGCAAAATTCATCAATATAAGGTCTCCCGTGAGTGTAGCATAATACCTGAAACATATCTTGGTCAAAACAGTTGAATGCTCAGCAAAACAACACTTACTCTCAAAAGTCTTTGAAAGCTGTCATAACTAACTATTACTCTCAGATCTTGTTTCTGCACGCATGCAAGCTGCACACGGTTGGCGCTATGCTGGTGACCATTGCCATGTCCAGTGTGGATTAGTGGACTCTTTCTATCGTTCGTCTTGAAACCTAAAATTTGGAATCATTTAACTAATCCGTCTAAATCCGTTAGGAGATTACGATTATCAGTCTCATTACGTATTGTTCTCCGAACGCTGAAACCACCTATGGATAACAATGTCGGTAGCTTGGGCAGTTTTGGTAATCCATTGACGCAGAGAAAAAATTGTGGACCTAATATGGTACTTTGGTGTACACCACTTTCAAATGGTTTCCATACATATGATGTCTTAGCAACAAGATCGGTGTGAAAAGCTGAGGTATTTTAGATTATCCTTGTATTTATTACCCTCTGAGCTCATTCCAGCACGTAAGTTTTACATTTGATACTAGAATTCCTCGCTTTACTCTCGTATTCTGAACGTGATGAGGGACAAGATTTAAAATGTATTCTTGTCTAGGCTTCAAAATAGCCTCAAAAGGTCCCCACAAAATCTGCAAGTCTTAAGCACCTGGCGCTTTGTTATCACCCTTAAATTTGGGATCGCCGTTTACTGTGACTCGTAAATCTTTACAGTGACCAATGTCATGTAAATGAATTTGATTTCTGATGTAATTATGCAAACGATATGCATTACAGTACTTGTGCTATTACTTGCCTTCAACGATCACCAGATCGTCCACTCATGCAGATAGCTCAAATAAACTTGTAACCCTATTTTATCATTATTGCATTTTAAAATTCTCAGATGTAAGTTATTAATAGCTTGCCTTGATCTTCGAGTTTCATTTAGTACGGATTTTGGGCTGTTGTAAAGAACACCGAGAGACAAAGTTATCTTTATAATTTTGTAGGTGTTACTGATTTAGATTGCTAAATCATTATGATATTTCACTTAACGTGAGCGCATTCAATTTATTGTGCAGTAGTTTAAATTAATATCGGTTTGACTAGTGCATATTACAGAACTTTACTTCGCTTGTAATAAGATATTACTATTGTTACCGTGTCTGTTTCTCCATGCTCCAATATTCTATACAAATTCATAGAATATGGTTTCACCTCTCCATTTAAATTTTTCTGATAAGTTTAGACTAAGCTAGTACTGCATATCATCTATTTTATTTATAGCATTGACATAATCAACAGTATCATTTTGTGATGAAATTACTTCTTTTAATATACAATTTGTGTTCGTCTAATGTGTTCTGTAAATAAATTATTTTTACTATTGAAAGCATTCTTGCCGTTTTAAATTATTTATTAACACTTGATTTGAATTTTTAATCTATGTCCAGTCACATTGTTGATGTATTGTGCTTACTTACTTACTTACGCCTGTTACTCCTCGTGAAGGAGCATAGGCCGCTCAGCAGCATTCTCCATCCAACCCTGTCCTGGGCAATCCTTTCAAGCTCTTTCCAGTTCTTATTCATCCTTTTCATATCTGCTTCTATTTCCCGACGTAATGTGTTCTTTGGCCTTCCTCTTTTCCGCTTCCCTTCAGGATTCCAAGTTAGCGCTTGTCTCGTAATGCAGTTTGATGATTTCCTCAATGTATGTCCTATTCATTTCCATCGTCTTTTCCTAATTTCCTCTTCAGCTGGAAGCTGGTTGATTCTCTCCCACAAAAGGCTATTGCTGATGGTATCCGGCCAATGGATGTTGAGTATCATGCGTAGGCAGCTATTGATAAATACCTGTACCTTCTTGATGGTGGTTGTTGTAGTTCTCCAAGTTTCAGCTCCGTACAGTAGAACTGCCTTGACGTTGGTACTGAAGATTCTGACTTTGATATTGGTTGAAAGTTGTTTTGAGTTCCTTATGTTCTTCAGTTGAAGGAATGATGTCCTTGCTTTGCCAATCCTCACCTTTACGTCTGCATCTGAGCCTCCTTGTTTATCGACGATGCTTCCCAGGTATGTGAAGGATTCTACATCTTCCAGAGTTTCGCCATCAAGAGTGATTGGATTGCTGTTCTCCGTGTTGTGTTTGAGGACCTTGGTTTTCCCTTTGTGTATGTTGAGGCCTACTGATGCAGAGACTGCTGCTACTCTGGCTGTCTTTGTGTGCATTTGTTCGTGTGTATGTGATAGGAGGGCTAGATCATCTGCGAAGTCCAAGTCGTCTAATTGGTTCTGAGCTGTCCATCGTATGCCGTGGTTTCCCTCAGATGTCGAGGTCTTCATAATCCAGTCGACCACCAGGAGAAACAAGAAGGGAGAGAGTAGACAGCCTTGTCTTATTCCGGTCCTTCCTTGGAATGCCTCAGTCAGCTGTCCTCCATGCACTACTTTGCACTGTAGTCCATCGTATGAGTTCCGGATAATGTTGACAATCTTCTCAGGAACTCCGTAGTGTCGAAGAAGTTTCCATAACATCCTCCTATCTACGCTGTCAAATGCCTTCTCATAATCAATGAAGCTGATGTACAGTGACGAGTTCCACTCAATTGATTGTTCGACGATGATCCGTAGTGTCGCAATCTGGTCTGTGCACGACCGGTCCTTACGGAATCCAGCTTGTTGATCTCGAAGTTGAGCGTCTACTGCGTCTTTCATCCTGTTCAGTAACACTCTGTTGAAGACTTTACCTGGTATTGACAGTAGTGTAATGCCTCTGTAGTTTTCACACTTGCTCAGATCTCCTTTCTTTGGAAACTTGATGAGGTGTCCTTCTTTCCAATCCATCGGCACTTGTTCCTCCTCCCAAATCTTCTTGAATAGAAGATGAAGCATGCTTGTAGTTACTTCGATGTCTGACTTCAACTCTTCAGCTGGTATCTTTTCAGGTCTTGCTGCTTTCCCGCTCTTGATTTGTCTGATGGCCATTCTGATTTCTTCGGTCGTTGGATGTATTGTGCTACGGTGAAGAAATTTAAGATTCTAACAATGTATCAATGAATAGTTTTCTGACTGCTGTGTATAAAATGTTTACTGTTTATCATATAATAGAGTGGTTACATGCATGTAAAATGTAGTTGTTTGGCTGAAATTCTGTTTTGTCGGAATACATATACAAATCCCATCAATCAGTCAGCCACATCGTAGAACAAGGCACATATATGCATCGGTCCAAATTGTCACACCTCATTAGCACAAGATGAACACAAAATTCATAGAAGTAGTCACTTCAATTGTAGCTATGTATAGAAGAAAGATTGTGTACAAGGATATAGTACAGAAAGAATGAATAAAGTTGTAGGAATAAATGTATAAAGCAATTTTAATTTCACAATTTAAGTAGAGACAAAGGTTGTATATACAAATCCCGACCAAAGTACGGTTAGTTAAAATATATCGAATGGCTTTAGGTACACTGACTACAGCCATAGCTAAATGTACACTTAACGCAAAGAATTTAATGACCGTCAGTATTATCTGTCGCAAGGTTCCAATATTTCCTTTGGGACATACCAAAAAGCTCTACAATCTTACAGGAACAGTCATATGAGGATTCCATGTTAAGGTTGAATTTATGTTCCTATATATTGCCATTTTTTTAATTGACATTTGATTCATTACCATCCCTTCTTTTTATTCTGTTCTCATTTGTCACTGATAAATTCAATTTAATCGCCTTTACAATTTTGTCTCCGGACAAAGAGAAATCTTTCATTGAAATTTCTGTATTCCCAACTGTCTATGGGGATATATTAGCCCATGTTGATGAAATAAACTTTAAAATTATGAAACTGAAGGCAGCATGTGGGGTTACGAGTTACTTATCATCAGTTTTTGATCGCTTTAAAATAACAAAGCATAGGAGCTATTCGTTTATTTCCTCTGTTCAAAGATTTATGTGTACAATTTCGTTTTACTTTGCCAACAAACGTTTTAATTGAATAATGTGCTAAAACACGTTTCGCAAGGAACAGCGAGTGGATTTGCGCTTTTAAGCAGTAGATTGTTGTGCATGTATGTGCGTAATGTCATATTTTAAACTCCTGTTAAAGCGAATTTGAAGAAAACTACGACATATTTTATCTAAGACTGTAGAGACTAAGTTATTGAAACACCTGAGTAATTTTCTTAGACTGCATAATCACATTGTTAGTTAAATTGTTTGACTAGAAAAACGGTTGTGCTTGCCAATGAAATAATATCAACGAGAAGTATTTTTTGTTGAAATGTCTTTGTTTTTCGATTTTTTAAGCTTAAAAGAAAACTTTTTTTTAATTTTGTCAATTGTTTTGTTGAAAGTTCAATGTGTCGGTGTTTTTTTACTTATATTAATCTAAGAAGATTCGCGTAACGATGCATAAATAAATCTCTTAAAATACTTTTCATTGCTGTGATCATGTTGAAACAGGTTTTAAGCGTGTTTTGTTTCTGGTCTCTTCAAAACTAATATTAAAATCATTCTTGCAGCCTAATGGTTCATCTTTAGAACTAGGCAGTTTCATAAATGCCTTAAATTTTTATAAGTTTGGATGTTCCTTCACACGCTCATTAACTAAAAATAATAATTGTCTTTTGATAAATGACTATCTGGTCAAATATTATTGTTGTTGATTGAACTAAGCCTTTAAACTGCGAATTCATTACTTTGTTATATCTTCTTATCGTTTCTATTTTTGAAGAAAATAGGTCAAGCTTCCCAAAAGCCTATTTGAAACTTTTCAAGTCAAATGCACCAGAAAAGCTCGTCAGTGTACATCTAAATCAGCAGTCAGTAATATGTGATCCAAAAGTAAGTTATTGGTCACACAATCATTTTTTCTCATTATTCATACTAGGGTGTCTTAAAAGATATAAGGCACATTGTGAAAAGTTAATCTGTGTCAAATGCTTGCTTGTTGGTGAAATTAAGTGGCGTGCAATAAGACACAGATTTTTCACCCTAAAGGGCTTTATTTATCATTATGTCAAAGAATAAAAGTCAACTGTTGGAAACTGAAAATAATCAGTAACACGGTCAAAACAAGCAAAATGAAATATCTAAAATCGTATCAACTCTAGGATTAACGGAAATATAATGATTTACTGGACCTATGCTAAAAAGTATTTTCTCGACTCGCGTGATGAAGTCTCTATTGATAGATAGTTAATTCAATCATTCGGTGTTCACCTGCCTTTACGGTTCAGATTATCTGATTCTATGTCGTAGTTCTGCCTCCTTTTCATGGGAAGGACTAAATATATCAAAAATAAATCGACTATTTCTATAAAAACTCTGTTTTATTACTAAACAGTTTAAAAGTGTAAGGGTGTCATAGTTAATAAAGATCAATGTGTTTGGTGACTAAAAGGTACACGTTTAAGCTTTTGAACCTTAACTCAGTATAACGTAACTTAAAATTCTTTGATGTGACACATATGCTGACCAAAACATACAACTTGGGATTCGTATTAGGCGTGCAATCAGGTACAAAGTAATCACCAGTTAGTAAAAATACAACATTCTGGTAAAATGAATGATTTTCAAAGCAGGTATACGATTATTTGGCAAACTACACGAAGAATGTCAATTCGGTGATTTCGTAATAAAATTAAAATGTTAAACAACATAAATCTGTAAGGAATAAGTTTAATCACCCTATTCGGATTCATAATTTGCCAGTTCATCCTCAATTTGCTTATTGCATTTACCGAAACCTTGTAACCGACATACATCATAAGTTAGTTTCTATTTTTATTTTTTTCTCTTGGAAAACACGTATCCTACTTATCAAGTGTCTTAAACATGTGTGTAGTTTCTGTACTACATAAATTAATGCTTTTATTTTGGACCAATTCATGACTAGTGCCCTTATACGTTATAAACTACGTTGTCCAAAAAAATCTCGAATTCTCTGTTCGTTTTAAAGCCCTTAAAATATCTATTTACTACATCAATCAGCGAATAAAGAACATAATTTTTATTGCTGGCTTTTGTTTACTGATTGTAAGAACCTTTTTTTTCAGTTAGAGGTCTTTCAAGCAATAAACAATCCACCCAAATTTTTCATACTATTTAGACTGGTGCACGAAAATCCCCATTTGCTGCGAGGTTCGTGGACAAAATTCCTGTGAAAACAATGAAAGACGTTTTTGAATATGGCTTAAATACTTCAAGTAAATTCCCTTATTCAACTATATGTTGATTATCATTTGTTCTTAAAGAGTTTTACCTAGAAAAGTATATTTAGTACAATTATAACGTACTAAAACCTTGTCACTCTTTTGTTATTGATACACAGTAGCAAGACGGTTCAGTCATGAATCTCTAATCAGCTTTCTAGAAATCATTAGGAGAATCTTGGAACCAAAGATATCAATGCCAATTGTTCATATATATATATATATATATATATATATATATATATATATATATATATATATATATATATATATATATAATTACAGTGAAAGATTTCGTAGACTTGAATTTTTATAATATCCGTTTTTAATATGATTTCGAAATGCTTACTTATAGGGTTTTATCCATGTCTAAGAATACGACTCCCTTCCAAAAATAAATACTCATGGCTCATTTACAATGAGGTAAGTGAATTTGGATTACGCTTATGTTTTTCAGGTCGATAAGAAAATAAAAGCTATTGGGTCAGCTCTTGTGAAAACTGTGAAACAAAGACGTAATGCTGAAAACTTCGTGGGAATCTATGGACCGAACTCACCCGAGGTGATTATAATTGCTGTTTGATTTTAAACTAGCGACTGGCGGGTTGTTAAAGCTTATCCAACGTCATCTTGTTTAGTCCTGGATACTGATAGGAATTTATTACTGAATTATGATAGGTCATTAGTGAACTTAAGATGTACCTGATAATTTGTGAATTTTGGGACTTTGATGCTGTACAATAAATCACGAGTCTCATTCATTTAAGCTGATCAGTCAGATATATCTAGCGCATTTATTTTATGCATATGTTATCCTGTGGTTTCTCTTCATCTGTCGATTCATATATCAAATGATAGAAGACTTTGGTGTACAAAGCGCATGTAACTGATATCAAATTTGTTCCTCGACATCGATATCCCAAATCTTGTCCTCTTTTTCACTCAAACACAGTTCCAAATAAATAATACTTTAACCAATGGAGTTATGGTCATGAGTCCTAAACATTTCCTAATAATCATCTAAATTTTAGTGCCCAATATGCCTACTAGTCTTTTATGACCAATAAAAATTTTATTTTTAATGAATAAGTGTCAGTTGATAATAAAGAGGACAAATTTAGTCATTTTATAGGTTTTGATGCCAAGCTAGTTCTAACTTCTAATGGTAATATAAAATAAAAATGATCTTATTCGTGTGCTTATGAAGTGTTTTTCTTGTAGATCAATATGGGAACGCTATTAAATCAGCATATAGTCGGTAACCATTTCCAGAATCTACCACCATTATAACTGTTGCTTTCTAACAAATTTACTCCATTATTCTCTTGAGTCAGGTAGAACATTAGTGTTTATAACCTTATAGGACGGATAATCTGAGAAAAAATAAGGAAGTCTAGTGAACAAAGTACTTTTAACAATTTATTCATTCATTATTGAAACAAAGTAAGGTGAAGTCTTTGAGTAGTATAGTAGAGAACATTTAAGTGATTAAAAATGTTTTTACAGTTATCCAAACCGGTTCTTCATCACTTTGTCTTGAAGGCAACTTATCATATGACTTTTAGAGGTTTGTCAGTTGAATTATTGCCCTATTTTGGGAGGTTTTATGTTATACATTCAGTTTCTATGTCAGTAAAGTATAAAACCTAGCAGGAAGGTTTTTTCATGAAATTTTCAAAATCAAAACATGCAATATATCAAGCTTGTGATTTTCCTGTTTGAATGCTATTATATTGTTATATTTCTTTATGATTGAACTTGATAAAGGAAAAACATTGTCAAGGCTTTTATGTGTATTTTACAGAAGTGCATTTAATCTAAATCAAGTGTATGAGATTTTTTAATAGTTTGTTTAAGCTTCGAATGTTCTAGACTGAACGTAATGATATTCAATGAGCATAAAGTGTTCTGGAAGTGATACCTTTGTGCACAACAAAAACTCGAATCCGTTATTTAGTTCCATAAAGATTCAAATAGATTGTTTACTAATTACATATTTTGTTATGATCATTTTTCCTTTTTATTATCCAGTGGGTTATTATGCAACATGCATGTGCTGCATATGGTTATACTATTGTACCCATCTATCCTACGTTTGGTAATGAAGCAATACAACATATTTTATCTCAAAGTGAGTTTCTTCATTTCACTGAGTTAATATTCACTTTTTATTTGAAAATATTTTTTTCTATGCTATATATTATGTATCTTTATGAGATTAAGTTCTACATAAGCTTTTCTATGTCACAAGATCACTATAAAAGTTAAAGGGACTATAGTAATATTCAGCAGGATTAAAGGATGATCAAATAGCATAGAGATACTCAGACATTGGCTACATTTTTAGCTGTTTTTAATACATAACAATAATCTAATAATCATCAGTTCGATATAATAATCTTTACTAATTTTCGGAGGAAACATTTCTAATTGAGTACCGTGTTACACTTTACACTATTTGCTAGCTTACTAATTCTAAACACTGATCTTAGTAACTTCTTCAAAAAAAAATATTTGGTATACATTAAGTACGAAATAAAACATCAAATAAATATTGTTTTTTAGAGACGTGGTATGTGATTTTGAAATCTTCATGCTTATTTACGTTAATGTTAACTGAAATTTCCTACACATATGTTTCCATTTTGATATGCCGTAAAGTCACTGTTGTAGACAAAAAAGAACATGAAAAATTCTATAATTTGTGATCAGTCTTATTACAATTTGATTTTAGCACAAGTGAATTGTATGCTGTGTAATTCAGGAACTGAAGCTCTTCATCTGCTGGACAAGTTCGAATCTTCTCTTGAATATTTAATTATTGTTTCGTATGATGTTAAAATGGAAGAAGTTAAGTCTCGTCACGGCTCCAAAGTCTCTGTGTACTTGTTTGAGGATTTTATGGTGAGTACATAAATAAAATATTCCTTTGACGAGTAGACATATAAATGTCAAAAAATTAACGTTTTGTTGAACTTTTCTCTCAGTTTCTACACATTTATCTATCTAATTCGTATTCTGCCCATGAAAGTTAAAATATCCTTGTTCAATAACCTCAATACTTGTACAAATTACTCATGACAAGGAGAAAGAGCCGTAGAATAATTTTAACTTATTACTAACTAAGATTTGATGTAAAGGTATTATGAGTTCTTACCAGGGTTAGTTTTACTTCTGGTGTCGTTTTATAAACCTTTTCACATGTATAATTTTTGTTACGCAATTCACTATCTACCTTAATATCCAAGGTGTAAGCTTCCTAAATTGAGTGTTACAATTACTTCGAATCCTTTCCTGATCTTGAAAATTTGATTCCTGTTGTTTTATTTGCTGACCTTACTTTTACATTCCATTTTAATGCAAAAAGGATCGAATCGGTGCGCAAGATGCACCCTTAATATATATATATATATATATATATATATATATATATATATATATATATATATACCGTTTTTGACCGTATTAATCGATAAAGAAATCGGAAAAAGAAACACCTTAACCTTAACTACGTTTCTAATAAAGAAATCTAGTTTTATGAAAATATGCTCATGTAGTTAGTTCCTTTTGCGCTCAATTAGTCAACACATATGGCGATGAGATAAATTATGCAGTTTGATGTAAGTAATCTATGCCTATCACTTAGTTCTCATCTATAAACTTGATAACGGTGTGATTCTTGATTATTCTTCAGTGTTTTTTATATTGACCATTATAATATCGAGGAGTTCATATGTGAAAACTCTAAAATTTCTCAGTAGTCTTCAAGTGCTTCATTTACTTATATCAAAATTATTCGGTTATTGTAAACTTTAATGATCACTTGAAACACATCTCATAAGTGGTTAATGTCAAGATAAACTACTAAAACTTCTATTGAACACCCACTTATAAAATGAGAATAAATTCCTAGCTGTCACTTGGCATGATATTCACTCCTCAAAACAAATTGAATTTATTCAAGTATTTCTAAATTTTTATGACTTTTTCTTCATGTGACATCAATTTCATTCATACCACTTCAAATTTTATTGGTCTTTGTGTTGACAATGCAAAATTTACGATTTTTATTAAAACTAATCATACCCCTTAATTAACAAACGGATTACAGAATAATCACCGAGCTTTTTGCATTATTTTACTTCAAAACTCATGTTCATGACTATATACGTTCATTATTCAAAGTTGCCTTTAGTATAAACAATCAACATTGTAGTTGAAAAATATGGATCTTGCCGAAACTAGGATCATTTTATCAACACTCTATCGTCATATCATAATGTTTCAGGAACTGGGAATGAATAAACTTTTACCAAAGAAAGTGAGTTTCCATATTCTTTTCACTCATTCATTTCAAGTGTGTGTCACTATCCCACCTATCATAAAGTGTAGTCGAAAATTGAATGCACTTGCTGCATTTGGTACATGTATAATATTCTGTGGATTTTGTTGAGTTAAAAAATACCATATATTGCAGTATAATTTACCAATCCAAACTATTTTTCTTGATTTGGATTCAGAATATAAATTTCCAAATGTTGATTTTTGTCTGTTTGCATTTCAACTAGTTTTATTTAACAAATTTTGTATAAATTCATTTTGATTAAGAAATTTATTTATAAGTGGGGGCTGAAAAATTAACCTCATACCAATACCAATTCAAGAATAAACAACTTTACTCAAAAAGTTTTATTGAGAATTATGTTATATCTAGAAATCCTTTGAAATTAACACATTTTATTCTTTTGGTCTGCTTGTTATAATCGCTCAATTTTACTTTAATAGCACAAATGATTTGTTCTAGTGCTTTTCAATAGATTTTAAATATTTTGAGAGAGATTCATAGAAAATATTATTTTGTTAAAGCATTTGCTTTCAAATATCGTTCGCGTGAAAGTTATGAATACTAAAGTTACCTTATATCATTTAGTCTTATCATCTACCGTATTATTTGATAAGTTTCAGTTCCAGATGATTATGAATATATTTGTGAAACTAATTGACGGATTTTAAACACCTACAACAAACCGATTCCAACCTGACCAGCAACTCATTGAGTATACTGACTAATACACTAGATATATCTGTTTGTGTTATCACGGATTATTCAGTCTTAATATAAACAGCGTAAATACATAATTTATGTGATTATTATATCCCTTTTAAAATTTTGTTTCTTGCCAACCACTGATTAGTCTGCTTTTGCTCAAATTAAGTTTTCGTATTAAAAGTGTTTCATAAGTAATTCTTTATTTTAAAGGATCCATTACCATCTGACCTCTACATGGTTTGCTATACTAGTGGAAGCACCGGTAAGCGTTAGTTTCACTTCGGCATTCATGTTGTTTGGATGTATTTCAAATACTAATTTACTAACTTTTCCAATTAGAACATAACCTTTTTTCTTTGTTCCTCTGTTAATTACTAACGAAATAATTATATGATAATTTTGCTGAGCATAGATCTTTGTTCGTATACTGACATATGAGTTACAATTTAGTTTACAGTCATAACGAATTCGGAAACTTGTTACACATAAATTTTTGTTCGACTAATGTCTTACATTATTGCCACATAATAAGATGAATCATTATTCCTTCCTTTTCCTGTAACTCTTCAGCCAAAATACTTCAGATCAGATCAAATAAAAGTTTAAACGCAAAATAGGTTCCAAATTGAAAGCCAGATTACGTATGCAAAAATAAAAATACAAGCACTTATTCCAAAAACGCGTAGACATCTATTACACGGGATCGAATTGTAACAACTTTGTGGTCTGTAAATGCTAATGACAGCTGACATGTTGAATAAGAACAAATAAGCTCGTATAAACCATGTTTTAGGAACACGTAAAGCTAATATGTTAAGAGTCAAGTTTCCTTTTATTTCTTCGTCTGGTGGTTTTAAAAGTTGATGAAAGCAGTATATGTAGTAAATATATATTTATTAGGTGTGTTAAAATAATCTTTTTATTCTAGTTATTTGACAGAAGTAATTTTATCACTTATTTTTTGTAATTTGCAAACTAACCTTTTGTCAATTTATTTTCGTGTGTAGGATTACCTAAAGGAGTTATGGTTAACCATGAACAGATTGTGGATGCTGTATTTTCCATACTAGAAGCTTCAGAAAACAAGGTAAACCTTTACCATTTATGCTTCATTGGAGTTCAAGAGCGAAAATTTATCAAGTAGATTTTCCAATCCTTATATCGGTAAAAAAAAGATGTCTTAACGGTGAACGTAATTTCTTCTAACCATACAGCAACATATTTCTATTGTTTCAATTTAAATCGTTATCGTTTACTCCTATTTTTTACATTAGATTTTTAACACTGACATCTGTGACGATTAAACATTTATGTGAGAGACTACCTTCGTATTTTTTGAAGCCTTTACAATCTTAAAAAACGTGACGAGCATTTTTCTTTTTGCCTAATATGGGTAATTGAAAAATTAAAGTTTTCGCATTACTTAGGTACGAGTTAACTTATATGGTTTGATATTTATTTGATGGATGACTATTTGCTTTGTCGTTTCTCCTAGCTCATCAAATCCAATTCAAGTCATCTTTCATATCTCCCATTGGCGCATATAATGGAACAAATACTCTCGGTAAGCTGTCTTATTTATGCTTCGTTAATTGCTGACATTATTGTTATGCGTTTTTGTATATTAACGGTCAAGTACATCAATTGTATGTCTTAATTATAATTTTTTTTCGTTCTACGAACTGTATGAAAAAATCAACAAAGGAACCGATAAAAATTGATTATCTTAATAATTTTGTTCAGAACTGTATCTTCACAACCATCAATAAAGCTAAACCATGCACTATTAATAGGAATTTTCGTATGTTAGGCTAAATTTGAGAAACGTTTTCACCAGTAAACCGCCAGAGTTTGTCTGTGAAGAGTAACTTCATGCATGCTGATTTCCAAAGCAAGAAATGGTGGCGATTAGTTAACCCTCTCACGAGGTCATAGGTTCACATTTCTAAGTAATTTCAAACTCGGATTTAACTTGCATCCACTGATTCTTAGTTTTCATTGATTATTCAGGTGATACCTGCCTGTGATGTTAACTATAGAGTAAACAAAACTACACAAACAGTTTTTCGAATTAAAAGATATGTTTTCATAAAACAGAAAGGATTTTATGGCCACTATGTTAAATGAAGCTTTGATATAGCATATGCTTCATAGTTTAAGACTGTTCTGGTTTGTTGGGATTAAACGATTTTCTTTAAATTCGAATATTGTGAGTCAATATTAATTTTCTAATAACCAGTGACACCTTTTTTAAGTGGAGTAATTCCGACTACGATCATCTCATACAGCTTGAAAGCAACTCTCTTACGACAAGAAGTAATGCTTCTTTAAGTATGTTTTCTAGAGTTTAAAACAATAATTTAAAGTTTAAGAACAAAACATATGATGGGGCAAGTCACTGATTAACTTTGTTTACAATCTTTACTTTTTTATCGTTTCATTGAGCAATTTTACCGACATATTTTTCTTCTCGAACGATTATCTCGCTTTCTTGTAGTCCTATTATATTATGATGGGAGCCCGTCTGGGATTTCTAACAGATTCTATTGATAATCTGGTGGTGGACGCACAAGCTTTGAAACCAGGTGTGATAACAGCAGTTCCACGAGTACTTTCTAGTATTTACACTAAATATCAGAAATCATTGGATAATTCCAAAATCAAAAGACAACTTTACAATCGGATTGTGAAGATTAAAATGGTTGAACAAAAACGGTATACGATTTTACTTTAAAACTTCTTTACTGACTTACATTTCATAGCTTTAAAAAAGAATCCGTAGCATTTTTCACAGTCAAGTGCGTATCAAGGCACAGTGAATCATTTGAGACGTCAAAGCATAGAACCAAACGAAAAAGTCCCTATATAGTATTGGTTCGAAATATAATGATTAACTCCATTTGGAAACACTCTTTGCTTCCCATACTCGAAGCAAAAGGGATAAGTAGTAAGAGATTTTTCTGTTTAGTGTATGAAAAAGATTGGACATAAATTAACTGATTTCTGATTAACTAAGACACAAACAAAGGAGTCAAAATTGTATCATTATTATTTAGGAACCAAACATTGGATCTATATTATGAAGGAAAGGAATGTAATGGAAGAACGAAAAATTTTAAAGAATATTAAAACTCAAGAACCTGTGAATTTTCTCTGATACAACTAAATCTCAATCTTAGCCCTCCAAATCATTTTGTTTTTATAGGTCACATCGATTTATCTGGTTTACGATAAGTTTGCCATAAATTACTCAGATCTAAACATTAGTTTATGCCTAAAGGTTTGCATCCCGTCATGTAGTATATAAATTTGTCTGTTTCCTTGAAATCGTTGAGAATAGCATGTTAAACTAGCTGAAACATTCACTATAAGTTTAACTGAGAAACTTTTATTCGACTTGTCAGGTAAATACAATTATTAAACTGGCCAAAAAAGAATGAGAAAAAATGAATGACTATTTAGGTCTTTTGAATAAGACATATCTCTGCTAATTGTATTAAAGACTATTGACACTGTTTTATGTTAGCGAAGTGCCTGCCTAGATACTAGCTTCGTTTGACAAAAATGTAGTGATTGAATTGTAGAAGTAGCTGAACATTTTTTATCTAGTTGATATAGATGTTTTTTAACAACAAATTCAAAATAAAGATTTCACTATATTAAACGATTAACTAGTTATTTATTATTTCTGTTCATTTTAGTGGAAAATTCTATCATAATAGTATCTTGGATACGTTATGCTTTAAGAAACTTAGGAAGTCATTAGGTGGACGTGTATATTGTGTTGTCAGCGGAGGCGCTCCATTACCAACGGAGATATCAAAGTTTGTACATGCTGCATTTGGCTTGGTAAGTTAGTTTCTGTTTCTTCTGTTGTTGGAATGCTTCCCAAAAATGCAATTTTTCATGCATATATATATGCAATTACTGGAACATTTTTATTGGAGATAGTTTGCATTTTTGTTATAATTTACTCATTGATTATCAGTCTTCAGTATAAATAAGAAGTTCGATTACTTTAGCTGACACTTAACTGACCATTTCATGCCTTTATCTCCATAAGGAAAGAAAAGAACCATTACAGTCAAAATACTTCCGAATTCGCCTAAGGACCTAACTTAACACGTGAAATCAAATTAATCATTGAAACAATAAAAGGAAGGAATTACCAAAACTTAACTTAAGATTTAAGTATACAAAAATATTCAAACTCCCCTATTTTCATCATTAAATTTAAACCAGTGGCGAAAATCTTTTTAGGTTTGAAAATCATTTTAATGTCAACTGTATTTCGAGTAAATTATTTAAAGATTTATTCATTCTAGAAGAAGAGGCTACTGATTGAAAATATAGTGTGCTTTGGTTATAAATTATTAATGAAGCTAACTACGTACTAACTTCTTTCAGTGTAAAAATACTAAGATTGAGGTTCTTTGTAAAGAAACAATTAAGCGGCAATAGTTATCAGAGACTTTATGAGATGTTATCTCTCATTGTTGAAGGACACGTTTTTACTTTTTTTTATTAGATAATAATAATAAAAATAGTAATAATAATAATAATAATAATTATTATTATTATTATCAATTAAATGAAATAAATAATTCCATGATTTCTCTTTTTTTCTGATCTATTGATTAACTTTCAATTCGGATATTTGTTTAATATTTTTTTCATACAAAAGCTTGCTGAGGGGTATGGATCGACAGAAACAATGGGGAGCATAACTATTACTTTAGTTGGAGAGTACCGTCTAGGTACCGTAGGTTCTGTCGCACATGGTGTAGAAGTGAAACTTGTTGATGTACAAGATCTGGGTTTAGATGCACTGCGAGATCAAAGAGGAGAAGTAAGATACAAGTCATGGTTAAAATTATGTAACATGTATCCCTTAACATCTCAGTTCCGGCAAACTTTGACTATAGTATATAACTGATTACAGTGAATAGGTTTCATTCATAGCTAACAGTCAAAATCAAGAGAAAACATTCATGAACCTATCAAGGACCACATTTTCTTATATTACATTTATGTAGAATAAAAATACGTTTACGATTATGACCCTGTGAATATATAGATCCGTTCATTAGTACTTGACAAATCTAGCCAATAATCGGACTAGAATGTTTTATTTAAATTCATAAAGTAACTAATCTATTATAAATAGATATAACAGATTTTGTTATCATTACTTAGATCTTGTAGATTCTTTTTAGAAAGATTGATCAGTTTTAAAATTGGTGGTTATCACCGGCCGACATTGGCTAGAAAATTAATTGCAACCTAGAAATAATGATCAGCTTCTTCATCCTATTTTAAACTCCAGTTCATTACCCGATTGATGGTTCAACGTTTAATAATAAGAAAAAGCCATTCTCATGAGAGATATATCAGGAATTTTTTATCTGATAACAATTCAAGATAGAAATTGAATACAAATATTTCGGGATTTTTTTCAGTCTCGTTTCCTTGAAAAACTACAAGTTATTCTAAAAATTACTTGTAGATCTGCGTGAAAGGCAAACGATGTACAAAAGGCTATTATAAAGAACCAGAAAAATCCGCCGAACTTATTGACAATGAAGGATGGTTACATACTGGGGATATCGGTGAATGGACACTGGTATGTTCGACGATTTAATTTAATATTTTTTGTTTAATTGTTCTGTTTAGAGATACAAATCACTTTTGTTCGAACAGTGCATGTCGATGCACAATAATCTAAATACAACACCTTCGTAAAACGATTATTCTAAACTAAATTTTCACGTTCTACTAAACGAACTTTATTCATGGAACAGTTTTTAGAAATATAAATTTCAATTCATTTTAAAATATTATATGTATGGATTGTGACTATAGGTGAAACTATTGACTGAGTAATGCCAAAGAGTTTTCAGTGATATAAACTAAAATTCATAGATTAAAATAAAGAATATTCCATGCAGGACTGTATTGGGACACGCTTGTTCGCCATTCCTTGACCAATCAGCGCTAGCGGATACTTGAAGAAGACTCTAGAATCTCCTTATGAAAAATTGCAAATAAACTAACATGTTTCCTATTGTAATTCCTATGTCTATTCAACCTTATTTATTTGGAATATAATTATGTTTCAATGTAACCGTGTTCTAATTCGAAGAATTGTCGAGTGAAGTAATGTCCAAAAATACTAAACGATGAGGGAACATCATAACATCTAAATACAAAATTATCATGTTAAAACCTCGTACGACCATCATATTCTATTTTCTGTCATACTTCAACCAACTGAGAGGAATCATTAATATATCTATTAATTTTCATGTTAGGAAGGTTCGTTGAAAATTGTGGACCGCCTAAAAAGCATATTCAAATTGGCTCAAGGTGAATACGTTGCACCGGAAAAAGTGGAAATGGTTTATCAATGCTGTAAATTAGTAAGCCAGATTTTTGTGGACGGTAATAGTGAACAAAATTACCCTGTTGCTATCGTGGTTCCCGATTTTACTGAGCTACGTTCTTGCTTAAACAACTCAGGAGTACTACATTGCTCAAAACTTTCGGATCACGAACTTTCCCAGAACAAAGTTGTCAATAAATTTGTCCTAGGAAGGATGAATGCTGTCGCTGATGAAAATATGCTAAAAAGTTTTGAAAAGGTATGAGGGACGTTATCGTACAAATTTTTACGAAAGATATGCCGTGAAACAGGTATTTTACTCCATTTCATATATTTCGGCAAATGTTAAACAGTGATTGTGCTACCCAATTTAATTTTACGCAAGTTGGTTGGTGAAGCTGTGATTTTGTTTTAGGAGGAACGAATGAAATATTTTTCACTCTTATGGATTTACTGTCTGCTAAACCAAGTAGAAATTCATAATTTCATTGGTAACTTGTAAACGCACCTAACTCCTGTCGATTTTGTTTACAATTTTAACTTATCCTAGATTTACATATCACCATTTGATTTTGTACTAATTCTCAAACTTATTCTTTTGAACAACGCGATAATAAAATTTTTAGTACGAAATATTCTGCTGATGTGATTTATGTCGTGCATGCATACCGATAGATAAACCAGAATGAAGAATTCGAATGTGAATGTTAATTTCATTTAATGTGTTAATTTAGTATGACAAATATGGGTTAACGCATACTTTTGCCATGGTTTTAGGTTGATTATGATTTACGGCACACAAGATCTTTTCATACTTCTTGTCAGTCTATGCGCTTAAGTGAACTCCAGTGCAGCGCTTAATTTGATGAAATAGTTGACTACAGAGTGTGGTCACTGACATTTATAACACCACTTCCACATCTTTCTCTATTTTATATTCAGAGATTCTATTTTTCATTTGTATATAGGCCGATTTTCCTAAATACGTGTATACAAAAAGAGAAAATTAACCCGAAAAATTTTTTATCGATATTTTTCAAAATCTCCGAATACAGTAGTAGTTGGTTTCTTGTGTAGTCGTACGAAAAAAGTTTATCGAAGTAGGTCTTCTGGACGGTAGATTTTAGATGATTTTGTAATGAGTAAAATAATAGGTAATACATCTGAATTTATTCTTAATTTCGCAATTATTTTACATAAATGGTAAATAATTCAACAACTTACCCATTTTGTATGAATTAACAGTCATATTTCATCGATTCATGTTTTCTAAATTCTTTTATTTTCAACAGGTTCAGGCCATTTATTTGACAGATCAAGCATTTAACGCTGATAATGGGCTGCTTACTCCAACGATGAAATTAGCACGTATCAAAGCTCGAAGTTACTTTTCAAAAATAATAGATAGTTTATACCCCCAATCTTAGATTGTCCTTACCGCTTTTTCGAGTTAAATTGTGCAGTCTCTAACTTTCGATACCATTTTATAAATGAAACAAGTGTGTTTTGCGCCGGTATTTTTTTATGGGTGCTATAAGTTGGACTGTAATACTTTTGAACATAGCGATTGTTCTATGTTAGCCGTATGGTTATAGCATTATTTGGCAAACAATATTTGTTGTGTTGATTTTAATAATTCAAACTCATCATATTTTTCTTATTCTGTTTTATTAAACCCTAAATTATTAACGTTAATATCTGTCAGTGTACCTTAATCTTTTAACGTTCATAAAAAAGGTAAACGTTACTTAGTTGCTACCAGCTTTTAAAATCATATGGTTTACCGGATGAAACGGGAAACACATATTTGTTCCCCTACCTAAATGTTTGTCTGAAGAAAATATAGTTTAATTGAGTTTTCCCTTTCAAGTTACCTAAATAGAAAGATAGGCATGAAATAGACTTCTTTTTATTGTCAAGTCTCTTCTTTACCCGCTTAATGCGTTGTTTTCTGGACAGCACTCTCATTCTTGAACTCCAAGTCAAATAAAAATGTATGGCTAGTAGACCTCTAAGTTACAAGCTTCAATTTACTAAGTCGTTGTGTTCAGTAACCTTTTCGAATCGGCATGATTTCCAGCATTATGATGAAGGTATTCACATATTAGAAGGTGTACAAAATATAAACAAGCATAGAAAAATTATATATATATATATATATATATATATATATATATATATATATATATATATATATATATATATATATATATATATATATATATATATATATATACAGTATTGACTCTCCATCTGGTGCTGATTCTTAGTGAAAACTAACATGAAATTTAATAGTCATGACGAGCCTACAAAATTATCATTATAAAGCTTGCAGTCCAGGGAGGCATAAAAAGATATTCCAAGAAGAATAAATGCAGAACATTTCTTTGAAATAGAAAGGCTCATGATAAACGAGAGTTGTGCAGGAAGGAGACGCAGGGAACATCTTCCCTGTTGAAGGTCAGTAAACACCATGATGTTATGTGAGTCACCTCGATGAGTTGCAAACGCTAATCACAAGCGTAATAGAACTTTTCGTATTGTAGGTAATCGGGCTAATATAAGAGTAAGCAATAGACGGCGTGCTAAGGGTCTAGAGATTCATTTATTTTCTTTACTAGCAATCGCTCTATGATTATGATTCGTGTCAACTATATAAATCTCACTTTATGCTATGTTTCCTAACTGCCTTTTCTCACTTTCTAGAATCTATTACTCTATTAAACGTTGTATACGATTAACTCTATCCGTCACAAAACTATCTAACATTTTGCTTTCTTCCCTTTCTTTTTTACTCTTTGAATTATTATTTATGTTTATTTCAGTAATTTACCCTTGATAACTTGTGTGCGAGGGATCCAACTTGTTCTCTTGACCTTTTTCTCATTTAAACCATACAGGTTGATCAACACTATACTATCAAGAGTATTCACCTAAGCTGCAAATCTGTATTTCAGTCTCCTCTGTTTCACTCAGTTGTAAATTTGTGTGGACAATATAGAAAAAACGTTTTCTGGTAAAGACGTATGTGCTAAACGACTGGACTACAGGTTGCTATAAGAGACAGTCAAATTGTCTCTCTATTGATCATTTTGAAATTTTTAAGTACTAATATCATCCGCATAAAAACACGTTATTGATCTCACATATTGAGTATTTTTACATAAAACGGTTGATGGCTAAACTTATCATATACATCCTTTACGGATGACACATTGATGAGATACAACAAGAAAAATAGAAAAAAGGCTCGGTGAGCCCTGTTCGCACAAGTTAGCGATGTTGGACCTTAGCTGTGAATCGAGTTCATGAAGTCTCGTGTTAACACACATTGTAGCTCAGCTTGATAGGGTTACTGTTTTATACCTATTAGTTATGGAGAGCAACAGCACGATGCAAATAGCTACTTTCTTGTATGACCAACAAATAGAAATTTCGGAAACTTTCATAGCTTGATATTTCATATGACTACATATCCAGTAATTAGGAACTAAATCTGTACGGTAGAAATTAAGACTGAAAGCTACACAAAATTATTCATATTCAGACAATTCATAAGTTTTTGTGCGCACCCAATATTTTAATCTATAGATTTATAAGGTGAAAATGAGCTGATATTCTACTATGATGGAATGATATGTTTCTTTACATAATCGGCACATTGTTTACTGCTTACTTTTAATTACGATATTGGAATGCTCATCGAAATTAAATATTCAGTAGTAAAAGTATCTGATATTACGGTTTTGTTACAAAATAAACCAATGAGATAAAAATAAGTAAATATAATTTAGGAGCGTAGTCTGATGTTTGGTTAGCACAGAAATTACATTAAATCGTTGAGTATCAAAATATGAAACAAATTTACTAATAAACATCATATAAATATTGCCAAGACAAGAGAGTAAAGATATACGTAGTTAGATAGAAAATAACGTTTAGTGATATGTCAGAATTTTATTATAATTCTTGACTGTTAAGTAAAATTCCTACACTAAATAAATATCACATCACTTTTTCAAATAACATTTCACTATTTTTTTATCATCAGTTTACTTTGCAACAAAACCATCCTGTTTATAAATATGATTAAAAAATAATAATTTGTAGCTGTATTTAGTTAGTGTTACAATTTTTCACACTTATTCGGTCTGGACATTTTTAGTCTTTTTGCACCTTAATGAGAGTAAAATACTTTATTTAAATTGTAATGTTGCTCTCTTGGTTGTACTACACCTAATGCACTGATTATCACACACAAATACACCGTACTTATAAATTTACTCGTTCTTAATTCCTTTATTTACCGCTCGATGATTCACAGCTAACTTAGGTGATCACTTTCACGGTTTGGTCTGTCAATCCTAATTTGAATTATACGTGGAATTATTATATTTAAAACCGTCTATTTTGAATTATAAATTTTTACATTTTAAAATCTCAATATTTATAATTTTAGAAGCAACACGTTATTATTTATTAAAATTATTCAGAATGTGATTCAGTAATAATGTTTAAGATTTTTATAGGTGTCATAATATTGACTGAGTCATTTTTTGTTTTATTACGATCGTCTACCACCGGTTTCGCACAATTTTCTCACTGACTATTTCAGCTCAGTGCACACTGATATATCGTAATTTAAAGAGAGCAGTTAGCATTGAGTCGATATAATGAACGGATTTATGTACAGCTTTCATAATGATATATTATGAATTATATAAAGCAAGAGTAAACTCAGTTATCACTGAATAGGCAGTCCTATTTTTGTTATAGATATACTCACTATTGCAATTAGACGAACTTAAAATCTTTTACTATATAATTTTATGAAGTGTAAGTTCTGTGTAAATTTCTATTTGTTAGGTCTTGATGATGTATGTTGTTGATTATCGCAAAAAAAAATCAAGAAGGCGAAAATTCTGCCTATATGAATGATATGTAGAGTTTCTCTACATACCGCTTACAATTATTATCATTGGCTGGTCTTATCAAGGTTGTAATCAAACAAACCACATGATTTTAAAAATTTTATTCGGCATCTGGCATCAATATCCACTTGCTTGACTAAAAAAAAGAAATAGTATCTTTTTGAGAATGTCTCCCACAGTGATACCGTCACCAGACATATTCAAATTCCATGTAATAAAAACAGCACAATTTCACTGAATATCGCGTTCACCATTTTATGCAACATATCTTTGAAAGTTATTGAATTTCTACATTCAAAGAGGAATACTTAATGGGTAAGAATTAAGGTGATTATGTGACCGGATTCACTTATGGCATGACGTGCATAGTCAAACGTTTGTTCTGTTGCAAGAAATGTATTTACGACCCAACAACGAAATAAAGAATATGGTAAGATCTTTTTCCGGGTTCCTTAAAATGACATTCATGTTTATTTAAATTATTTTATCAAAATTATAAATTTTTCATTTTTTAAAATTTCTTATAAGGAATTCGAAAGGCGAATTTATTACTTTGTTTACTTTACTGTTCTATAACGTTACTTTTTCTTAGAATATCATCAGTCATACATATTTACCCTTGAAAAAACTAAATAACAAGAAAATTTCCTTTTAGCTTATGTGTTTTGCCGTTTAATCGTGCCATCAATGTAGTGGTCAGTCTTATTTTTGATTAAAAAAGTAGTGAATGTTTACTCAGAAAAATTGATTTTGGTGTACTGAATTTGTTGAATACATCAGAATAAATCAGTCTTAGCAAAATTTTTGTTCACTGTCGATAGAATTGAAAGTAGACTTGGTTTTCGATTCTGGGTAAAAAGCGAGATGTTTCAAGTCACACAGTATTCTGTCACAGTCATCATTGTGTATTGACCAGATTAATTGCTTCCCAAATTCGCTGAATCCATATCGGAATGTGGATCACAGAAATAATAGTTATTTGGTTGAAATTTTGTTTGAGATTGAAGTTCTATATGAAATAAAAGACGTGAATAGAAAATGTTAGGTGTCACAACCGTATAAGACAGTTCCATAGTAGATTGATTGCATTTACTGTCAAATAGTCTATCGAGAAATTCTTGAAATTTTACCCTTAAATTTATTCACTTTATTATTCACGTATCTAAACAAGCTAAATTATGGAAATTACAGCGAATGTGATCTATAATTAACAATAATTATGTAAACAACCCTGATTAAATTAAACACTGTGATTCATAAGTAAAATTGTTACATTGAATTGGAAGATACACATCATTAAACAAACTTCTCATGGACAATATACATACAGTTGTTTCTAATATATTGAATGGTCGATATTTTCTCAAAGAACTGAAAATGAGAATTATTTGAAGCAAAATATACTGTGTGAACCAATTTAAAAGATTTATATTTATTTTTTGTAAGCAAAACTGGTCAGAATAATCAGATTATCGTTCAGAAAAAAAACATTTTGTTTTCACTTCAGGAATATTACAATCATAGACATAACAAAAGTAATAGATGATGATAATTCATAAATTTAAGTGATATATTC
Organism: Schistosoma spindalis; assembly: GCA_946903255.1. Classification (NCBI taxonomy): domain Eukaryota; kingdom Metazoa; phylum Platyhelminthes; class Trematoda; order Strigeidida; family Schistosomatidae; genus Schistosoma; species Schistosoma spindalis. The sequence goes on from OX336416.1 coordinate 25,191,724, forward strand.
AGATGTAGACTGTGAAAACTACTTCATAAATTAACAAACTTTAGTTATCTGAACACTGAACTCAATGGAGATAACATTTTATTGCAAAATCTATGCTATCTTTTCTTAATTCTGTTGACTAATATTAAGTACAGCGCTTGTTATTACAAGTTTTGATTTCAATATACATTTAACTTTATTGATTTCATAGTGTAATAAGATAATACTTAACGACAAACTAAAATCTTCGGGTCAATTATTCAGGATGTTTTAACTGTTCTTAAGAGAAACAACGTTTACTGATAAAAGGCCATTGATTTCAATCTTCATAATGGCAGTTTCTAGATAATGAAATAGAGTGAACACAGAAATTTGCTGAACAAGATAAGGTCATATTATTTCATCACTTCTCATTATCGAATGACAATAAAATAAGAAGATTCGTTGGAATAAACCAAGCAAGCACAGTGCACTGAAAGTAGTTAGTTTCAAGCACTTATTACTTTCGACACTTTGAAACTAATGATTGTTTATTCTTAAGGGTTATTTCGTCCTTTATCTTTTATTTTACTTTAGCTCATTAGTGCTTCAAAATTCCTAAAGGTTTCATATAATTATATGGAGTTGATATGAACTTGAATTCTTTCTAATCTGGTAACTGGATTTCAAAATGTTTTGATTGGTATCTTTAGCTTACCCTTATTCATAACCATTCTATCCTCCTTTCATTCTATAAACCAAGTTGTGGTGACTTTACTGATTTTTACCAAAGAAATTAAAATAGCAGATTCTTGTAACAATTATCCATTTTTTTCATAAATTTAAAAGAATAAATACATGAATAGTTTGTGTAAAATATGCTTTTCATTGATACTCCAACTTGGAAACAGCTGTTACCAGTTTTAATTGGAAACATCTTCCTTATTGTGAATAATGTAACCTCCAATCTATTTATGTTCATTTCTAGTACATGCTGGACTTAGTCTTTTGTTGTTTACTATATTGTCCATGGTATGTGTTATAATACAGTGTTTATAAAATTATTTAAATGATGCTCTTTCTTACTGATTGCAATTTCGATGCGTAATCAACATTGGGACACTTCACGATTCAAGATTCATAAATTCATTGTTTATATTATTACTATCATAGTAGTAGCAATGTTAACCACTGTATTCAGCATGATATGTTAAGTGAATATGAAATTCTCAGAATACTATATTTCAACATGTTCCTCTTACTTTTCACAATTGTCAAAAAATGTATAGATATACAAATCCGTGAAATAAATTAGGTAAAGTCAAATCTTTATAAGAAAATAGGAATTCTTACAATGGTGAATTTATATCGATATTAACGAATGACATTTATCCACCAGTGGTTGAAATCCTGGACCTTTATTGATGAAAATTTATAGGTATAATTAGAAATATTTAAAATAATTGATTGATTAACATGTACTCCAAAATGTGTGGTCATGTGTTTAGGAATAAATATTTTATTAACTGGCTGTAAATTGTGTATCGCTATAATTTGATTAGTTGAAACTAATGTAGTATTAACTATTTTCATTGGATGTGAAAATTTGCAATTTTACATTTGAATTTTATTTTATTGAAAAAGTTTCCCTCATGCGGTTCCTTCGTCGTGTAACATAAAGTAGCAACTTAAGAAAAAGTCACATCAATTGTATTTGAGCACCATATAATAGAGTTAACTGTTAATAAATACTGAGATAAAAGGGGGAATAATTTTCTTATTGATAACGTCGACATAGAACGTAATTTTGTACAGTTATACAGACTGAAATAGTCAATTATTGTGACAAGAAAAAGACTATGAACCTCAATAAAAGTAAACTAGAAAAAATTGACGGCTATCGATCAGTCATGACAAAGATCTGTAATTGCAACAGTGATTGTTGAATGCAGGGAAAAAACTATTTGCATTTAACTATTTCAATGAATTATTTTAGTATATCATTTAAGTTTGAAGTTGTTGTCATATTTATTCAAACACAAGAGTAAATTGCTATGGTAAGATAATGTAAACGATATATCTAAACGTATAATCAATGAAACACTTGTGAGTGAATAACAACAGTTTAAAAATCCTCATTGAATATTCGAAAATAAAGAATATTTGCTCAAATTTTCTTTGTTTTTGAATGATTAATGGTTTGTAGTTTCGTAAATTAATAATCATTTAAAAGAAAGAGTTCACTTAGAGGTTATTTTTTCAAACAATGATGCTAAGTACAGTAAAGGTGTTCCATGTCACTTCAAAAAGATGTCGATAATAAACAAAATATTGTACTCCTGAGCTTCACAGTCTGTAGTTAAATGAATAGTTAATACGTAATTTCGCGAATTCATCAACATAAGAAATTTTTCGGTGAGACTTTACTTTATGGATGGTCTTTGAGCGATGCCAAAGTGACCTTGAGTGTGTTTACGTACTTACTAAGGCTAAATGAGGGTTATAAAGCGTTTTGAAGACTAAGGATTATGATTCACAGTAATTAGTAATTAGATTTGCGGTTTTTCATCACGAAATTACATCGGCTAAAATGCCAAGACGCTATTTTGCAAAGTGGATGGGTGAATTTCACGCCCAAATCCAAGACCTGTTGTCCTAAATCTGCTTGATTCGTCCATAAATTATAGACTCGCCACTTTTTTCAATTAAACATTATCCATTCTATGCTGTTGATTGGTATATAATAATGATCTATGTATCGAATGGTGTCAACTAGTTATTGTGCTTGAGAATTGTATGGTCCAGTATATAAAGTGGTTGGTAAAGTGTTCTTTTATACATACATATGTATTTTACATAATTTTAATGGAAATTTTTTTATGAGTAAGAAGTAAGACGGAATCATTACCATCCATTTTAAGCTATACATTTAAGTCATTGCATCAACTGATTAGTAATTTGAGCGTTTTGTGTTAATCCGGTCAGGAATCACTTTACTTTTATACATCTTAAACTGAGACTAATAAGTTCTCTGTACTCATTCCTAATATGTGAATATTTTAATATCAAACCCAAGAATAGCTCTATATTTCAATACGTAATAGTTAGTATTAAGTTATAAATAAACAAGTTTAAATCTGACATAATGTTCGTTGTATTGTCAATGACTTCTAAATCCGAATAAGGTTAATTGTATGAATTGAAATTTTGCTGTATTTAATTTTACTTTATCATAAAATACCTGAATTTACCAGTATAACAATCTCATAATTAAAAATAAATAAATAAAGTTGTTATTTAAGTTAACAGGTACTATTATTACATAGATTATTGTTCATTATATGATATCGATAATTATTATGAACAATTAAAATGTATTAATAATATGTGAGTTATGGTTGTTGTATTATTGTTATTATGATTATGATTAAGCTCTTACGTAGCTCCATGAGAATTTCTTACCCATAGAAATACTGATTGTTATTATTATTATTATTATTATTATTATTATTATTATTATTATTATTATGAGCTTATCTCACTACATAATTTTCATCTTATCATAAAATAACATTACATTAATGAAAATTGAAACTCGCTCTTCTTAAGATGAAAGACCGTAGTAAACATTTTAAGGTCAAATAATATTTTAATCCTTATTCCCTGAATTCGATTAAGTATGAACGGAGTTGGCAGTCATTAAAGAAGAGTAAAATGATTATTTCATGTAATTTAGAATTGGTATGATCTCATAAACAAAGATAACGAATAGTACTTATCGATGAATACAAAAAGAAAATTAGCATGAACGCAAGTAATCAAGGGTTTGTATGCATATCGTTTCAAATCAAAAACGTAAACATAGTGAAATGAAATTTTTATACTAAACTCATAATTGCAGTACCCACACATTAAATGAACGACAGATTTACTGAAAGTTCTATGATGGAGAAATTATTGAGCATTGAAAACGTTGCGGAATTCGAACCAATATATTTTGAAATTATAACCATCAGCGGTGTTCTGAGGAAGTTTCAACTTATCTATTCAAACTTGAGATAATGTAAATGTTGCTGATTTACTCTAACGAACTACCATGCTACAAACCGCATGAATATTTTATAAGCCACTCGTACCTTTCACTGTTTGTGTCAGTGATTCTTACAACAATGAGTCCTTTGACATAATCACCTTTAGATTTAGATTACATAGAAGGACTATTCCTGATTTCTAGAAAGACTTAGGAGTTTTGCCAAAACAATAAGTGGAGAACTTTAGTTTATGAGAATATTGCTTCCATATGTTGACACAGCTTATCCTCAATAATTTCTTCGGATGCAACTGCTCGGCTATATTATATTTCTTTGTTCTTTTTAGAAGGTAACAGAAATTCAAGGAAAACGGTTATGATTTCGTTCTTAACAGTTTTTAAATGATCTATGTCCCATTTTGTGGGACTATGAAAAAGTTAAGGTCAATGACAAGATAATGTGTGGAAGAAAGCCATAAAATTGCATAGTGTAGTGAGCACTGATAGTAAAAAATATGTACAAAACATCCCTACATAAACATACATCGAATAGTTCAGTTTATGCAAATTTTTAAGACAGACTAAAATCGAAAGCCATGATGGATCGGCAAAGAAACTGGCAGTTTGAATAGTGTATCTGTCAATCGATGATTTTAACTCACTTCCTTAGTTAGGGCAAGATCAGTGAATTAAAAGCTTGTTAAACCTCATCAAACAGAGTTGTTCAGCAAAATCTATCGAATTGGTCTGTAGTGAACAGAACACGGGTGGAGACAATCAAATGCCTTTGGTACAAACTTACAGGACTTGTTAATAGAATGTAACAATCATATAGTAAATACTTAATTTGCAAAATGTTCATCAGCTGTGTCAAAATGACTCAAACTTCATTGTTCCTGCATTTTCATACAAATTGCATTCTGTTTCTATTCTTTACTGTTCGGTCCTCTTGGCTCTCTGCTTCCAGACATTCTGTTCACGCTAACATCACATACTACTTATGTCGATATAAGTAGCACAAACCACAGGTCTAGTTCTGAATTTTCACTGATAAGTAATTGATCCAATTAACGATAACATTCAAGACTTCAGAGCGGAGATGAAGTATGGATAGACAGTGAAGTGCAATATTATTTGACTCTTCAGCCAACGGTTCCCAAGTATCAATACAAAAATTCAGTAATCACATGTGATTTCTTTACTGATTTATCAAAACGAGGTTCAGAAACAAGCTTTAATTTAAATGTTTAAGCAGTTGTGACAGTACAAGAGCTATATGATCTTATGATTGATGGTGTAGTTGAATTTATTAAACCACTAGTTGCGCGGCCGTAAGGAAAAATAATTGTTCAGACTTTCATGTTTCAAGTAGCTTTATACATTCAGAATCAGAAAAAGGGGAAAAAAACAATCCAGACTTCTCTATCTCATAAAATTTATATAATGATAGAAAAATACGTTGAATTGTACAATATAACCTTACCAACTGTCTATAAATACACAAAACCAACAGATTCCAAAAATCATGAAATCTAGTGAAGAAAATGTCCGAAATGGCTAAATGTTGTTCACAATGATACGAAACGATCGCACAGTATTTTGAGATGAGGTGATTTCATATTATCCTATAGACGTCTAGTGTTAAGTGACATTTATTGTTCTTTGTATTAAAGATCTTTTAGACATTGAATATTAAGGAAAATAGAGGCACTCCTACAAAGATCATAATGAAAATCATACCGACTACTCACAAACTTTATAAATGTAAATTTCAATAATTTTTCAATAAGGGGGAAATGTTAAGACGTTGAGAATAAGTGAATATGTAAATACTTTGTAATTCCAGGGGATCCAATATATATATTCTTAAAATGTGCTTCTTAAAAAAATCAGGTAACTGTCGCCAAAGCCTTTACCATTTACAAATTACTGTTAATTAATCAAAATCCTCATATTCAGCATCATATCACGAATGTCCTAGTTATGTAGGTAGTACAATTTATGATGCTTCACTGTTTCGTATCGTATGCAGATGATTACATAAGTTTTAAAGCCTGAATAATCCTGGAAAGTACGAGATACTTGTTTGGTCTTCCTGGCTTTCTTTTTTGTTGTTTCGGGAAAGGGAACGAATATCACGCGGCCTATCGGTTGTTTAGCATATGTAGTAACCGGGATTTTTATCTTATAGTTAATGGCCATAAGCAGAAAGAAAATCACAACAGGTACTATTAATTTTCATAAAAGGTGATAAACTTTAGATTTTAGTAAATCTTTTATGAAGACTACTGGTTTCATCGTGGTTGACAAATAATTTATTTAACTAAAGCAAAATTATGGTGGTTGTGTTTTTTGCAATTCAGAATCTTTCCAGGTATACTCAAGTATATCAAACTGTAAACCTGGTTTGTTAATAGAAATGATACGAGTACGAAATATTAGTAATTTCTGATTAACAGTCATTCGCCTTTCTATTTCATCAAATATAAGCAGCTGCCAAAATATTAACTCAAGTTTAATTATATTGCTCTACTTCAGTTGTTAGTTCCTCTTTCATTGGATCGTATTCACCTGTAAACCCTAGCAGGAATTGAACTAATGTATTTCGATAGCTTTATGAAAGAGTCTCTGTTACAGAGTAACGTGAGAGATTAAAAACACACAGCTGAGGAGTCCCGCAATAGGACGAAACGGTCGTCCAGTGCTTCCAGGTTTTCCATGATGGTCTAGCTTCAATTGACTCATGATCTCAAATATTGAAAAGTTAATTAGGTATTATGAGTAGTAATGTATTACTTTTATTGAGACAAAGCTTTATAATCACCCGATTGAGTAACTTTGAAGCCTATTATTATCCTTTTTATTTACATGTGGAGTTGTAAAAAAAATTCCTAAGATGTAATAATCATAATTAAGAAGCCATAATCTTTAATGAAGAAAGAGAAACTCTGGAAAACACTTTCACAAATGATAAAACCGAAAATATACAACTATGGCGTTCGTCATTAGTCTTAAACCAATTATTACGTTTTTAAGTAATCAATTATATCAAATAAACATTCTTTATAGAAATTTATTACGTCCCATATTCCCAAGCCCGGACTTCCATCATGAGATGTCATAGATCTTTTAACTCCCAATGCAGAGTTTAAATGGTTTGAATTATGTTTTTCCGGTTAGCGTTTTTTAGCGAGTTACTTTTCTACGGGATGAGTGTCGCCAGATACATGCCCAAACATTCCTCCTTTACCCAGGCTTGGGACAGGAAGTAACTCTGAAAAAGATACAGGCGGAGTTATAACATATTTCTGGTTCTAGTATAGTGCAATGAAGGACAGTGGCTCTCGCTTCTCCATCACAATATTGAATCAAGTGATTTAGCTTAGCTGTAAATCCAATATTCTCACTCCCGATACGTTCTTCGAAATTTGTAATAAAATTTCAATGATTTATCGGTGTACCATCAAATCTTTTAGGTAAATACAGATTTCTTCGATATTGCATTCTCACTGTTGCTTACTGATTGGCCGAAACCTTCACTTCACTGGCAGCGTAACTTGTCCAGTTCAATTTCTTTTTTTAACTGGGTTATACGTAACCTAGCTAACTCTAGTTCTACCATGATTTTGGTTTTGGGGTCATCCAATTCGAGTTGATCTTCGTCATAAACTCCCAAATGATGGGGTAGTACATATTGAAAGACATTCCAGTAAGTTTGTCGAATTTATTGTTCGGAACGTTTTACGACGTAATTTCCTACAGATGTAATTCTAAGCTATTCTCTAGACTGTCGAGCACAAAGTCTTGGTTTAGCCAAAGTCAAAACGAGTGAGCTATTTGGCTTGATAAACTTTATCTGTTTCGAAAAGTAACTGGAGGATAGGAAAAATAAGTCAACGAAGCGAATAATGTTTTATATAATGAACATAGAATTGTGATTGGTGACCAAACAGGGCACATTCATACAAGGTCAAAGAAAATTAATGCAGTGGTGGGTGTTTCATGTTATCATTAGTGGGTTCGTTTATCGATCACGCCTTGCCTCCTAGGCCTCATCACTCACTCCTCCACCACCACCACCACTTACACAGTTATCCAAATTCGCGGTCTCTGCGAACACTTCTAACGGCTCACTTCCAAGAGTGAGTACAGGCACAGGCCCCTATCAGTCTTGCAAAGTCACTTCGCATTTGGAGGGTGTAGAGCACATGACATATCTACGGGTATTGATTGCCAACATATTAACTCTGGACTGCATAGCTTGAGCGTCACTGCGCGATAAAACCGTATCTTTCACATGCGTATGCTCGAAAAGTCTTTCTCCATGCAATCGGTCCACAACAATAGTACCTATTCCTATCGGAGCTGTTTCCAGAGCGTCACCAATGACAGGTGAGTAGGGGTTGTTAGATTTTACAACTCTACCTAACCTCACTGCTGGGATGTTAAAATTGAAAGTTGTGGTTGTATGTTTCCGCTTTACGTGGCGTGTATAAATACGGAGCCGAAAAGATGTCTCAGGCACACCCTGCACCGACAGGCAATACCTGCGAGGTAACACTCCTGTTCAACTAGTCGAAGACGACTGTAATATCGAGAAATACGATTGTTTGCCTGCAGTAAGTACAACGGAGCTCCAAAACTTGGCAGAATGCGACAATATGATCAACACACCCTCGACCTGAACGAAAAATATCTTGCTTGTCATGAGTCAATTCTTCAAGGGTTTTGAACTCTCCAACAGATCATGGAAGCTAATGGTTCGGTGAAGATCGGAAGTGGGCTAATAGTCTTTTAGTTTTTACATAGGTGATATGAACCTTGTGGATCACTAATGTAAGTGATCTGTGTTGGATGGTCTGTGTAATTTGGTTGGATGGAAAAGATACAATCTCCCGGCTGACGTCGAAATCTTAGCTCGTGACCAATACCCAACCTGGATTACCTTGTCGTAACATCCAGAACCTGTGACCACTTTGGTGAATGTATAGAACAAACACAAGTTTACTAGGGAAATATATAGTAGGAAAAGATTTGGGAAGCGTTATTTGTGAACGGTTTAACCATCATTTTGGTAGATGACACAATATACAACACGAAACCTCTATCAATACACTACCAATCGCTATAGCTACCCTGAAAAAGTACCTGATAGTATCCGTGCATCATTCATCAAGTATGGTAGTAAAGAACTTATATGGTTCTGTCTAGAAGTGTTTGACTCATGCGTGTACTATGGAGCCTATCTGTATGAAAAAGATCGTTTATTACCCCTTGATTCACGTGTGGACCGTCAACTTGGCCTCCTTGCTGTAAATATTCCTGGAGAAAATAGTTCACAAACAGTTATTATCATTGGAATTATAGAACTAACTGTGAATTCCCGAAATCGCTCAATTTGTAACAAGCAGGACTAGATGAGCACAAATGAACGTGTTGCATTTAAAATCAGATGACAATCAAGTGCAAAAATATCATTAGTTCGTACAAATGCCACATCCACCACACCTTAAATAAGATTCACAATTTATGTGACCGATTGTACTTCTTCTCTTTAGGTTCATCGTGTGTCGGTTTGACTGTGTATTAAATGTAGATTCTGTATGACCTAGAATATATTATGCAGCAAGAAGTTAATTTCCAACTAGAGAGAAAGAACGAAAACGTTATTTTGATGGAAATCTGTCTGCAAATTACATGTACCTGAAGTTTTTTGTATGAAGTGGCTCGATTCTGAATATAAACTCCCAGTGAAGTTTCAATCGATTCCATCTCAAGTAATCCTCTAGGAATGGACAAAATATACATTGTTCACCTTCTTATTGGATGTGTATTTGTTGATCCATTGTACCTATGCTTTTATTCTATCATATTTTGTGTTTAATTGAAGTGGAGATTTCGGTGGTCGTGCTTTACTAAGCACGTCTTAAGTTACCACCAAATTTCCTTCAAATCTCAAGCGATTGCCTCAGTTCTTGGTAATGACTGTCGACTAAGAGTATTAATCCACTCAATAGTTATCAAAATAAACTGATTACCCTCGCCTCTGCCTACGAATATGGTGGGTTTATGAAAATCATTGGGTACCGAGGCCCTTTAGTATATAAACTTTGTAACATCAAGGTAGAACAAATTATTCAATTAGTTACCTAAATCTTCATTGTGCTGTTTCCATTAGTCTTCGGTTTGTAAATAGATGTAATAAATACTAGTTGACAAAGAATAGCTTGGTATGAGCTGAGAAAATTTGTTCCATGAAAAAAACTGAGCAAGTTTAAATACCTTGTAACCGGATGCTTTCAATATATTTTAGATTCAGCGGAAGCTTAAGTGACTATTTTGAGTAAGGAAGTCTGTATTCAGATTTTCGTTCACGAAAAATATTTATGTGCGCAATGTCCATCAATAATAAACTGTGAGATTTTACTCTAACAACCTTCTCCCACATCCCTTATAGTTGGCTCGAGTCTTGAATATATCAAACTAAATACCAATTTGAAATTAAGGGTAGAGCGAGTGTGGATTTGCAAATTAGCAAACATTAACGATGGAGGATATGATAACAATTCATATATTTTTTCAGTTCAAACCATTTATAACATAAAGATAACGTTGAAAATCCCTCGAAAGTGTCTTATCGGACTGCTAGTTCCTAGTATTTTCCCTGTCTTGTATTTCGACTTACTCAGATCACTCTTAACTAGGTTGAATAGCCCCTAATCCTCCTTGTCTGCGATTTTGTTATTTGACTTCGGTTACAGATTTACAACACATACTAAATTTTACTGTAGCGTGATGCCAGTTCATCGACGATAAGGTCATTTTTCACCAAACCCAAGATTACGATGTAGTTCAGTTGATGATTGTTGTTCTCAGACTTCCTGATGAGAACAGTCACTCGAATCCTTGTAGATCGACCTTTAGTCCATGCTGTTGAGTATTACCTCATTGCTTTTAAGGTATCGAACAACTATTGAGTGGTCATTCCTTATGCTATTTAATACTATATTTGGTGCTAGAGAAACGTCTGACTATGCAGTAGCGATTACCGTTTGACATATTTTGCACATTTGACACAATTTGTTTTCGTTCTTAGATTAGGAGCGATTAACTTGAGAAGAGAATTTGTATTTTGATGTATATCAACACGAGTCACTCAAAAATGCTTTATGCGTTATGCAGAAGGACGTAGATGACATTTCGGTCGCTGAAATTTTATTTATTCTATGTCATGATACTATCAATGTGTTTTTAATTTTTTGGCAAACCTATATAAATTACTTCAACTAATCCGGAGAGCACACATAATCATTTTAAGTGTAAGCTTCTCCTGGAGCCCCTCTGGGGCTATTGCCGGTCCCATACACGGATAAAGGAAAAGGGTTTGACATGAGACTAGCGACACTCATCCCGTAAAAACATAACTCGCCAAAAAACGTAGCTTATATCTAATCAAATGAATTTTGATTCGTTAGCTCTGCGGTAAAACGAATCACTGGGATTTTACAGACGTATCGTTTTTTATTCCGCGACGGTAATATAAATTGGTTACAGTGATGTAAACCATCTGATAAGTTATATTCCTTCTTTTAATTTTCGAAGTTAATAGATATTTTTCACACCTCCCCAACTTTTACTCATCAGTCGAGGCTCATTCGCACGTTGTAATTCACCACTCATTGGATTTGTTTTATGTGGTTTGTCTGAAGATTCTTGGATTGGTTAATTCCATGATCAATAACTAGTTTGATTTCCACTTGGTAATTAACACTTTCTGATCTTTTTAATTGAAAACAGTTAGGTTTCATCCATCACTACTTGTTTTTTGCGCTGTCCCTCTTTTTTCATCACCACGCGAAGGTGATGCCTGGACTATACATACTTTCGTCAAAGTCGCAGTTTTTACGAGGTCATATCTTTGTATAAATAATAGCAATTTTCAATACACGAACCTGTTCAATAACTTATTGATATATCCTTATGAATTTTATTTCATGTATTTTAACTTTTCGTCATGTGTAAATACAAATCCTACTGATGAAGTTTCATGTTAAATAAATCGCTCTCAAGGAGAGTGATAGTCTACCAACTTGGACAAAACAGCCCAGCCTAGGCGGTTTCCAAACGGTGTAGTTTTAACTTTGTAGAACATTGGTTAATTAGCTAAGGTTCATTCTACTATTAACTTTACTTTCCATCATAGACCACCTCCTATATTTTCTGATTGATCACTACCTGCTACAATTTACACTGCAGAGTTGTGTGCAACGAGATCAATCGTAGCGTCGTTATTCAGAAGTCTAGCTAATCCGAACCAGGAGGAACGTTTGCGGAAACAGGGTCTGGCTAAGAAATAAAAATGAAGTGAGACATATTTAAGAAGGATAATAGGGAACAAATTTTTTGCTTGATGAAGATCGAGGCTACTTTTGATAATCTTGGGGGGAGGATGTTACAAGGAATATTCTGAATGTAGGATGACTGTTCATCGCTTTGGTCTTAACTTTTGACCCTCTTCTGCTAAATTGCTTTACTTCACGGAATATCGGTTCAGATATCTTACAGATGCGCTATGTGTTTGACGACTGCTCCTATAGTGAAGGACGCTTTGCATCATTCAATGAAAATAACACTATGAAGCGTTTTTAGTGTGCTTCCGCTAGTAGGTTTCAATTCGACACAGTAAATATCATATTGTCAGAAAGTATCAAAGACGACTGCACTAAAATACAAAGAGTTAGGAATGGACTCACTGTTTGTCGGACATACCATTGTGTTGCAGTGGAAAAAAGTTGAAGTTATGTTGGGACTTGTATCAGAAGAAGAGAGCTCGCACACCAGGACATCAAAGCATCCACAAATATCGAAGTAGACGCATCCGACTGGGCAATCGGCGTGATCTTATAACTGTTGGTAGGCAAAACCTAGCAGCCTCGGACATTCTCTTAGATACGGTTGCAGGACACTGAGTCAAGGTATAACACTTTTGGCAAAGAACTCGCCACGTATTATCACGGGATCAAATCACGCTGTTTACGTCGTTCTCGAAGATGTTCTACATCTGAGTGGCATCTTCCAAGTCTTATTATTATTACTATTCACATACAACTTATGGGTACATTAGTGTTGTGAAGAAGCAATTTCGGATTTCTTCAAAAATGCTATAACACACATGTTTCAATAATGTCAGCACTATATTTGAAAAGCGAATAATAAATCAGGTTATGTGTAACTGAAAAGAATATTGTGTTGACTTTAAAAAAGGAAAGGAAGAAAATAAGGGAATAGAAATAATGGAGACATGAGATATGCGAGTAGTTTCATAAGCGTGTTTATAAATACAGAACAAGATGAACGACTATGTATGTATCGTCAAATTAGTAACAAAAGTAAAATAGAAAATCATTAAGGAAAAAACTTGTTATTGCAATAAGATATGACGCTAGAATAAATGTTTGTGTAGTCATAGTTTGGAGTGATGCTATTAAAGTCTCAATTAAGTGAAAAGGATAACGAGATATCAATATGTCTGAGTGATACATGCATAGTGAAGATAAAACGAGTCTGAGAAGTTAATTTAAGTGTGACGCAAGTTATTGTCTTAATTACAAACTTCAAAATCTCAAGAATAATATTTATTTAAAAGAACACTTAGTGAAAGGGTTAAATCATGATAATAATAATAATTGTGTAATGAATAGTGACCTCTAAAGTAAACCAACAGTTTAGAAAAATAAAATAAAAAACCCTTTAGTGCACTCAAATAAATACATGTAGATTTATGCAATAGTATATAGAGTGAAATCGGATATTAATATAAACATTTGTGCAGTTGTAATTAAGAATGATGTTATGAAAGTCACGATTAATTGCAAAAGATAATCAAACATAAAATTCTATGTGTTATATACATGTAGGGAAGATAAAATGAATCTGAGAATTTAATTTGTCTAGGTGTAACATAGGATAGTTTGTTTTTAGTTACAGACTTTGAATATTTAGGAATAATATACGTTCGGAAAGATAAGAAGAGATGAAAAGAATATCTTATATGTCGAATGACCAATAATGATATTAATAACATTAATACTTTTAGATACGAACATAAGCAGATTTCATATATTAAGATGAACAAAAATAAAATACAATAAAATAGACTTTAAAAATTTCAGGGATTGCATCTTGCTTTTCAGTCAATTAGATAAATGACGGACCTTGTTTGTATAAGTCATTATTAAATACATTGATATTCAATAGGTGACACAATCCAATTTCGGAAAGAAAATCATCAAGGAGACTTCAGAACAGGGTTGCAACAGAGCTTCACTGGCAGTCTGTTCCACATGGTTGAGTGGCGAATAACGAAGAAATTCTGGCGTAAGTTTGTGTGGGTTCTTGGAATCGCTAGAATATTTTCCTTATTGAGTAGATTGTGGGATGATATCATAGAGCATGAAGGGGTGGATACGGAAGAGTAGGAAATACTGTTAATAAGCCGGTAAATAAAGACAAGTTTTAATTTGATACGTCTGATCCAGAGAGGTTCTAATTTGAGTTGTTGACATCTTTGGTTATAGTCGTTGTTGTCGGAATACCCCAGAACAGCTTTGGTGAACCTTCGTTGAACACCTTCAATTTTAATCAGGTCATCATGTCTGCAATTGCTATAAACTAAAATACCATATTCAAAAATGGGCAAGATACATTTTCTGTATAATAACAACCTCGACTCGATATTATTGAAGTTTATCAATATGAATCCGATGAGCTTTCTAGCTTTGGATACTTGAGATGTAATGTGCTCAGAAAAGTTCAGACTGTTGCTATATTTTAAACCCAAGTCATGAACAGTGTTGAGAGGTTTCAGTACATATTTGTGTATAGCCAGATTTAGGTTAAGGCAGCGACCAATGTGAATAAATCCACTTTTGTCAACATTAAGTGGCAAATTCCACGAAACAGTCCATCCGTATAACTGGTTTATTTCTTCTTGGATTACCGTTGAAATACAGCTTTCTTTGGTGGGAGAAGAGAATGAATAAACTATTTTTAGGTCATCGGCAAAAAGGAAAGATTTATCACTTCCTTGTATAACCCCACCGGTTACATTCACAGGTTGAGAGTAGCAAGATCCAAAGCGAATGATTTGGCTACGTTCTTCTAAAAGGGGATTCTGTATGCCAAATGAAGAGAGTTTTAGAAGTTTGTGTGAGACACTGTCGAAAGCCTTACTAAAATCGAAGTAAAGAATTATTACTGACTGACCAACATCTCTTTTCTGAGTAATTTGACCAAAGATTTCCAGTAGTGATGTGAAACATGAGCGTCTAGTCATAAACCCGTGTTGGGATGGGCTAATCAGACTAGCTGAAAGTAAAAATGATAATAGCTGTTTGTGGATGATTTTTTTCATTAGTTCTTGAGAGCACGGATGTTAAATTAATTGGCCTATAGTTAACAATATCACTACGTGATCCCGGCGCGAGACTGATAGGTTCTAGTGGGTGGGATCGTAGATGCACACTGCTGAAGAGTTCCATACCAGGGCGAAACAGCGGGATCGTCCGATGGCTCAGAAGTATAATCGACGCAACGTCTTCAATATGTTGCAGAAAGTTTCCCATCCAGGTATTCCAGAAACCACAAATCTCGAAGTCGAACGATTTTGCTAGTCTGGTATGAATTAAGATGCGAGGGAGTGGGCTACTCATGTTTGAGCTGTCAAAAATCCAAAGTGATTAGATACAGTAAATGTCCCTTAGACGTTATTTCTGGAACAATGGCCCGGGCTTTTGTCGAACAGTGGGTAGCAAACTTTGATTGCCTTCCAACGAACACTACAGACCGTGAACGTCATTTAGAATAGGGACATTTCCGTTGTCTCATTACACTGCTAGGAATCGCACGATCCAGAACGACTGCCTGACAGCTAACGCCCAAAGCTTCAATCTCCTCTGCAAACGTTCTACAATGAACTGAAGCTCTTCCATTGTGTCACTCAGTATTCGCAAGGGGTACTCTGGATACACGGTCGCGCAATTCGTCTTCGGGACGACAATCCGAAATCAGCATCTTTTTCTTATCTATGAAAGTGGATCTAAGCTCCTACGAGAACCGGCTTGAAAACGCTACGCGTTCAGTTAAACATGTTCCGACTTAACCACGGTCAACTGATGTATTTGCACAGCCTGCCTTGAGAGTTAGTATGCACCTCGATGCACCGCGATTCGTTACGACGACCTCTAGAAATGATATAAGAAGTGATTTGTCGTAAACCTAAGTACTATATAATCGATAAAAATGGAGATAAAAATAGGATCAGAATTGACAGCCTTAAAGCCGTGTATTTAGAAGGAAATACTGTTAGTTTGTCTCCTATACATTCAAACAACATGAATTTCAAAATTAAGACAATTCATCCGATTATCATCAATCGCGACAAAAAGTCGCTGCTATCTGACAACCGGCTCAAAATGGCACACTCAGTAAGCAGAACACTAAATCGATTACTGAGAGAAAATTGATTAATCTCATTCATTTTACGTCCTACAACTGTAGGGTCATACACATATTTATATTATTGTGTTGAAAAACGAAAACCGTCATTTATCTAATATGAATATTTATAAGTTAATGTGTACATTTTTTTAAACGACAGTCCAACGAAAAATATTTTACGCGAAAATGCTTACGTTAATTAATAATGCATATGCGCGTATATTCAGTTTTTCTCGCATGTTTTGGCTCCTCATGTAATTACGAAAATAAACGACACATATATACCTTGCAACTACTAGCCACCTTAGATGCTTCGATTGCATAGGTGTCACGGGCAAAAACGTTGTCAAACTCCCTTAAAACCGGGTATAGGAGATCACACAAACAAGAGGTAAATTGTCTTCGTCAGTCTCAAACTTCAGACCTCACATCTGAATTTAATTAATTTGATAACAATAGTAATCACAATAAGAGTGAAAAAGTTTTCAAATTTCTAGTAAAACTATAAAAATTTAATTGAAATTTAGTTTCTTTACACACTAATTGACCCCTTTAACAAATAGTACAACTCACTTTTTATGTAGATGTGAAATTTTATGTATTCCTGTTTGACATTCTTCAAACGTTATCATTCCATCTCGATTTGAATCAAAAGTTCTGAGAAATCTCTACATATAATCAGTACCTCATATTTAGAAAATTCTTTTCATGCATACCGTAATGAAGCATTCATCGAATTCTTTTTTGGTCAAGTATTCTCTTAGTTCATCGCAATCGACAGCTCCAGACTTATCAACATCTATATCATAGAACATCTGGATCTCCGATGAAATAAAAGACCATACTTATTGTCAAACTATTAATTTACCTGGATTAATGCATCATCTGTAGTCATTTTTTATCTTTATTTGAGATCGAGAATCTTCCTCTTGAGATGTGCTGAATTTTCTCGTAATCATAATTCCTACTTGTTTTTATAGGCTTTTTCTGTCAATCCTCTTAATCCGGGCGTTAAATTATCATATTACTTCAGACTGACTTGTACAATGTATTTTCTATCCCATATTTTTAAGAAATTTGAGCAGTCAATAAAATATACAGTGTCAGATACTGACCAGTAAGGCTGAGAATAATGTTATCTTTGTCATGAAAAATAATTTTTTATCAGGATTAATTAAGGCCTAAACTTCATGCCATATTGTTTAAAATGTCGATCATGCTATTTAGTACTGAAATAATCATTTTTATTTATCCACTACTGTTATAAGGTGCGAAATAATTGTTCTTATTTGGGAAATTAAGACTAATCGTGTAAACCTGGTTATTTGAGTAGTAAACTACTACAAATAACAAAAAAAGAATGTGAAAAAATGTGGTAGATCAAAAAGTTATAAAATTTAGTGTTCGCCAACTGATATAATGATCGAGTTGGTTGTAAACACTTTTCTAGTGTAATCTTGTTAGTTGCGTACAAGTGAGTTTGCTCAATTTTAGTTGGGTGTTTGGAGTTTTTCATATGAGAATCAATTTATTGATAAATATGGCTAAGTAGGTTTAACTGTTTAGAAGAATCGCCTATGTATATGTTAATTCGTTCAAATGCTTTTTCCAGTAATTCTAATCAATATCTAGTTCAAGTCACGTAGGTAAACCGAGTCTTATCTTTCCCTAAATTCATAAAGCTTACAATCCTAGTGCTGTTAAAGATCATCACTGATACAAGATATAACTAACTATACATGATAATTCATTCAGCCTTCTGTAAATGAAAGAATATCGTACTCCGCACACATTGAACAATTTTGTATTCAAGTCCTTCAAATGTCAAACTCTTAACTCTACCTTAAGTCACCGTAGTATATGTACTAATTGATAATTTCTTTGTACTTGATTCCGCGATTAATCGGAATTCCAAATAAAATACGTCCTGTTGTACTCAACTAGTTCAATCTCTCTAAAGTCTTACTACTCTGGGAATTCTTAGTTAGCGCATCTATTCAGTTACTTTCAATTATCATAGACGTGTAAATTATTTAAATAGTGTTGAGGTTACATGGCTCTGATACTGTTGATGATTCGCGTATAAAATTTGTGTTAGATGTCATCTATCTTTAACTTCGTGTTAATTCTGTTATCGTTTGGTTTTTCAATATTTTTTCAATACCTAGAAAAGCCTTTCGTCTAGATACGTGTTTTTAGCACTACTGATTATTGAATTTTAATGTTTTTGAATTCTTTCATGTTACCTGTAAGGTCAAAAATCCTCAAACTCTTCTGTAAGATTTTGACATTGATGCTGACCTCATTGGTTTTACTGAACTCACCTAGCTGAAGGCGCTCAACCACACATTCGCACCAGACCACTATTAGGTACACCGTTCTACACATCTCCACAACACCTAGCCAGCTTATATTAATCACTTCTCGATATATTGATAGTCTATCAAGTGCATCCTTGAACCTCTTCGCTTCTGACATCCTATTTGACTGGGTTGGCATACTTCAGTTATAAAGGTGTTATATGTAGGTTCATCGTCAAACTCCGAATACCTGTGGCATCTTTAGTGGTGAGCCCGAGGTGATCTGGAACATTAAGAAACAAACTATGAGTCTGTTTCTTGTTGGAACATCATGTCATTTTTCAACTCTTATCTTTACATATAGTAATATTGTTTTTAGGTACTCGAATATTTCTTTTTCTCGCTCATATATATATATATATATATTTTATCTTTATTATGACAGAACAGACAACCAATCACCTGAAGATTAAAACTCCTATGCACCCCACCTTTCATCATATAACATTCTGGTTCGACGGTATAGAAGCTTGATTCTACTAAGAAGAAGCTGATTTCTACAAGCACGACCTGGTAGACCCGCAGTAGTGAAGAAACTACTGCGCGATTCTAACAAGTGCGTCACACCTAATAAATTTACTGATGGTGTTTCTCAACCTTACGACACTTCGAAGAGAGCTATTCTTAAACGCGGAAACCTAGTCCACCGACAAGAGCTAGACCAGCTCTTCTGAAATATAGAATTGCAACATGGTTGTAGCTAAGTTTGCGAGAGGCCATAAGTCAACGGACCTTCAATAAAGGCCTTTTTAGATAGCTCTCATCTGAACTTCTCTAACAGGTACAAGCGATTCTCGTCTCACTTCAAAACAACCTTTATGGGGAACTGATTGCATCCGCCAGTCGGATTTTGTAAACTTCCAGAATTCCCAGCACCAAGGTTTGTTCTGTCAAATAAAGGCCTCAAAATCGGAAATATTCTCTAGGAAATGGCGAGCTAACAGAAGAATGTTCACCGACGACATACTGGTTGAAACTGTAATCCCAGCTGATGAAAAAGTAAGATTATCACTATCCCATAAGAGGAGTAACGGTTGTGGCTGTAAATAACTCATCAAATGAAAGTTCTAGAAGCCATTGGTAAATAATAATAAATTCTGGATCAGAGTGTGGTCATACAACGAGTGTCTGTAACATTGTAGCTAATGCGAAACACAAAGCAGCAAATAAATCCTGGAACTGAAGTTCTGTAAGTCGTCAAATTCGGTTCCGACTCCGTTGGTGTTTTTAGACAAACTCTAACTGAACGCCCTCGGTCACGCATACGCACCAACTCACGAGTGGGTACGTCGTAAAAAGAATACCTTGCAACTACTAGCCACCTTAGATGCTTCGATTGCATAGATGTCACGGGCGAAAACGTTGTCAAACTGTGGATATCTGTGGCACCATCACACCCCTGCAATCAAACTTGTTACGCCGTGCACCTATGTCCTTTAGTTCGCAATGAGACAAACACATTTGACTTGATTAGACACCCTCGGAAAGTTGGGACATGTCATTTTGACGTTGTTCTTACGAGTTATTATTGTTACCAAGCTCCAGACCTCTCTTCTTATGACTATGGAATAGGGTATACTGGAGTCGGAAGATTCAACTTCATATGAACACGACAGTTTACAGTACACCAGTCCAGCACGAGAAGTAGGGACATTAAGAGACTCATTCATGGCAGAACTCATTGAGAGTGCCAAATGTCTCACCCAGACTGTCGTAAAAATGCAAACGGACTGTAGAAACAGGTGCAGATCTCAAGTGTCCAAACGGTCTGGACAGTTCTGTTGATATCACTGGAAGCCCGGCTTCAGATCAACCAGGTGCAGTCAGCCATGTACCTGGTCTAAGCAATATCTCAAGAATATGGGAAAAGAATAACCCCGATACAGGCCGGGGCAACCGAGATGTGCATCAACAGTCGCTTGTTTTATGTTAGAGACAGAAATTCGGGCTTGAGCGTCTAGGCGGATATTGGTGCTCCACTCAGTGCCATTTCTCAGAACGAGACGGAACTGGGTCGAGAAATGTCCCCAGTTAAACTTCAACCTGCCGACAAAACAAAAAACGCGACCTCTGGACACAAAATACTGGCGATAGGTTTAAGACTTGGAAGGCGATTCCCCTAGGTGTTCACCACAGCGGATCCAGGTCTGACTATAGTGGGAATGGACGTTTTAGGGAAATATGAATTTTTGGTCAACACTACGAAACGACTTTTGACACTCGGAGAAACCTCGAATTACACAAACGCTGATGAAGGTCATGTCGCTGCTGTAAATTTGGTGCTAAATTGTCGGTAATAACTCACGGAGCAACCAAATGTAACCAAACCGAACACTCAACTTTGCAAAAGTAAGCTAAAAGTAATTCGTACAACCGAAACTGAAGGTGCCGTGTTTTCAGAGTGTTTCCATAGCAAGGTCTATATGTTGGAGAAAAATTCACCAAAGCTGTTTCTCGGCATTTTGACAACATCTATTATCACCGAAGATGTCAACAACTCAAGTTAGAACATCCGTGCAACGACGCATCTAAACAAACTTCGTCTTTATCTAACGACTCATAAATTGTATTTCTTGCTGTTAAACCTGTTGAAGCGTCTAAATCACACAATTGAAATACGCACTAAATCAAAGCTCAAAAACAGCGATTTACCTAAAAAGCAGTTCCTTATTGAATAATAGTCATCAACTATTTACAAACCTCATCTTGTGAGGTATCTGCGGCATTTACCACATCTGTATGTCTGAAATAAAAAGAGCTTCGATAGTGCAAATGACAGCTGGTAGCTGTGTTCAAACTTGATGAAAGTTTATCAACAAGTAAAAACGGAACCAAGAGCAAACAATAAGGTAACCGCTGCGTTTAGACAAGGACGAAACGGCAATAGAAAGACTGAGTGTTACTGCTACAGGTAATGAAAGTATTTGTAATGATAAATACAATAAATGTTACAAGAATATGTAAACATTTTAGAATATTACACGGCAAACGTGAGCTATGACATACACGTAAAAATCATCAGAAATACAACTGTTTACTGAATAAGTAGTATGAAACAATACACAGAAGAGTGGAAGGGGATTTACAGAGAACGCAAAACTGATTTAACGCCAACCAGCAAAAACAGTATGTCTTTCCTCATTCTATTGATTAGATATTTAGCGTGAAGACATTCAGAGATGACAATGGAATAATTTGCTGTAGTCACAGTCACTCTCGGGAGTCTTTCCACGCTTTATTACTCAATCGTCTGCTTCTTCTTATAGACAAGTCTTACATATGTCTCAAGTGATTATCCATTTCTGTGTTCTAGTTTCGCTTGCCTATCAAGACTGTCTTCTTCTGGCTCAACACTTGTCACTCGACCTTTAAGCAAGCGATTATGTGCATAAGTGTCTCTTGATACTTAAGATCGAATTGCAAGTTCGTAAACCTCGTTTTTTTGTGTCCACTTTGTTCGCATCTGTAAGATTGTTGAATATATCTCTGTCCATTGGCTCCAAAACGTAGCCGCTAACAGTTGTGCTTGTCATCATTGTTGAAAATAACACTTGCGTAGATTTGTTTCAATGTAACGAATATTAGGCTTCCTGGATAACAATAAGTTATTGGGTGATAATGTCTCGAGTTGTTCTGGGTCATCTTTAACCGATATTAGAGATTAATCATCAAGCATTATTTTTAATTGGGGCAAATAAGTGCTGAGTGTCTCATAAGACATAGTTTGTTCACTAGATACTGCATTCAACATAGGTTAAGGCTCCATAACCACATTTTAGAACATCTGTAGACAGATACAACGATATTTGTCTCTTATCAAGCGATTCAATACTTAAATATCGTGGTATCCTTAGGGCTCTAACACCTGTGATTCCTTTCAACCAAATTTCCCAGCTTGAGCTCAACTCCTCATCAATCATTTTATCCATTTCATAATCTTTACGACACAGCTGTTGCAGAACCCGTCTAGGTGTAAGTGATAGAGGTGCTAGAAACCCAGGCGGGTTGTGTAATTATGCTGCACATGATAGAATGCCTCTTTTAGTGGTCGGACAGTCAGGGAGGTTAACGTCAAACGCGAAACGATCGGATTGACTGTATCAACAGAGTCCGAAATTCCTGCGTATGTGTTCCTCCAAGCACGATATACAGACCAAATTATCTGACCTAACATTCAGAGTGACTTCATTCAGCGAGTCATTCACATTGCTAATCCATTTACGTAAACGGAAACCCCCAGGAGCTATAAGTCTCAATAAGTTATTCGCTAAATTGATGGCCCCAGAGTCTGTTTCTACTGAAACAAAACAGTCGTCCACATAAACATTTTCTCGTGTGGCAGCTTGTTTATCTCATCGAATAAATTTCAGTGGTCTACGGCCGTACGCCTTAAAACATACGTGCCACCAAACGGTGAGGATGTGGCTTCAATAGTATTTACATCCAATCCATGGATATCAGGGGGTGTTAAGATCACCTTCGGGTTATCACAAAAGGCCGAATGTCTTCACTGACTCTTCAGGTAGACCTACCTGAAGGAACATTTCTTCAGTATCTGCTGACAATCCAATTTCGTGCTTCCTGAGATCTGGCTCGGAGTATATACAGTCATTCACGGATATATCTCGTAATTTATCAACGCAGTCAAACACTTCGGACTTTGCCTGGCATTTTAGCGTTCAACATGGAATGATGTGAGATGAAACACCTTTCTTGTTTGACATCTTCAATCACTTGAGACAAATACTCCATACTCTCGTTAGTGGCTGGTACATTTGTATGCTGCTTCAGATGATGTTCACTTCAATAATCTATTACGTAGGTAAATCAATCATTTTGCTCTTTCGCATTTATAACTTTAAAGTTAATGTCAATCTGTTTTCCAAGGTATCGGCACTCAAAAGTGGCTATTGAACAGTGTTATTCGTTTACCGATCATCTCCACAATGGCTTAATCACGCAATGAGATGGCAATCTTATCTAAGTTCTCTTTTTCCAAAACTTCCTGATCAAACGTTTTGAGGATGTCGTTCTCGATAGTAAACAGTGTATAAAGTTGCTTGGGTCACTTAATACGTTTGTTGGGAACCCAGTGAGCTTCTGGAAAGTCGACTCTGATTAAAATTACTGATCTATCGCGGGCTATAGTGGGCGATTCAAATACTTTCAAATGTTTTAATATTTTCTGGGATTCGGTTGGTGGGATTTGTGCCTTTTTAAT
Source organism: Schistosoma spindalis (assembly GCA_946903255.1). Classification (NCBI taxonomy): domain Eukaryota; kingdom Metazoa; phylum Platyhelminthes; class Trematoda; order Strigeidida; family Schistosomatidae; genus Schistosoma; species Schistosoma spindalis. The sequence goes on from OX336416.1 coordinate 25,215,791, forward strand.
AGGTAGGGTATCAATAGAGTATGCTCTTTCGATCTTTATTCGATTAGCTTTATCTAACGACTCAATTTCAAAGTCAGTAAGCACAGGAGTCTGAAAGCCGCTGCAATGATAGAGGCCATCTTTAAGCGAATCACTGTTCCTGAAATTCCCACTTCCGTTGCTACGTCACTTAACAACTATGTCGTTTCCGATCCATTGTCTAAAAAGGCATACATCTCCACGTTTCCTGTAGGGCCATATAATCTAATAGGTACAAGTCCCAAATACGTTCCGTTTGAATAAACAGAGTTGCAACATTCCTGTTTAATAACAGGCCCCATACCATGAAGAATTTCATTTTGTTTTTATTTACAACTGTCCACGTCACACATCATGGGTTGGTGACAATTTGTCGCTCATTGATTAGGCTTTAAGTAATTAAAACGCACGCAGTATTTCTATCCTTTTGGTGTAACCCATTGACAGTAAGTCTGGACAGGAAGAGACCTCCTGAGCATTAGGACAGATAATACAATACATGTTTTCATTACCCGACAAGGTATGGATCTTAGCTTCATTGGCTAGTTAATGTCGTCTGAGCTCTATAGCCTCTGCTTCCTAATTGCCCATAATTATTTGTAGCCATTGACACTATCTTTTTGGAAGCAGTAACAAGCCATCTAAACTAGTTTTTAATCGCCCCTTCAAAATATCGTCGACCTCTTCCGTCAATTTAACTTATATGTTTCGTGAAAGCCGCTTTACAATTCGTTTTATATTGGTAAAACAGTTCAAATCAGCATCTCGTCTCCTTTGCGACACAACTACCTTACAATTGTCTACATGTCTTATTAGCCTCTACAGACCAGCTATGTCGTCCTGATGTAATGACGGGCCGTTTAATAACCATGTTAACAATGCTTTCAAAGTGTTATGAGGTCTGCTGAATTGTCTATGTAGTATACTGATTGCTTTAGTGCAACATTCTCCTTCTGTTAGTAAAAAATAATGTTCAGTAGCGTCTTTTCTCATGCCTTCACAATAGCGTATCAATTACATTAGTCGTTCGCGCAATCAGCAATGTTAACTTTATATCCTTGCATAAACGAACACAAGTTTAGGGGATTTACATCGCGTTTGATAATTTCAATCTTGGGTAAGCTGGCTGTCGTGGACAGTGACCTGGTAGTATGTGCGTTTGCTTTAAGTTCAACATCACTGCTTATACTTGCATTAGTATGTCAGTGACCAGCTGTAGCTTCGAGTGTCATGTCTTTGGATCGAGAACCAGACAGCTCAGTAATCCGACTCACGTTCTTATGTCTGTCTTATTTCCAACAGCCATTTACAAAGCTAAAGATGCATAATCTTGAATTCAATATTTTTCCATTCTATTTCCTTTGAAATATTTTCAAAACCATGTAAAATAAGTGTATGTACTCTACTTATTCTATCTCATATTATACATTTCTAATCTACACTAACTTTTCTGATAGGCTTACATTTCTCAAGCCCACTTAGGAGTATTTCAAAAGTCGTGCATAAATTGTGGTCGTGTCGTAATGTTTCATTCACCTGATAATTTTGCAATTGATCTACCGAGAGGTTAAATGGTTTAAATGGTCGTGGACGGAATAGAAGAGGCTCTCGCTCAATAGGCTTCCGTGTCTAGTAGCAGGGGATCACCAATACCTCCAGGCAAGAACCTAGGTATATTAACGACAAAAGAGAAAAAAGAAATTGGTAAATCATAGTAAGATACTATCCTTAGTCCTTAAGACTAGATCAAGTCGCCTCTTAAAGGACTCCTGGGAAGTTGCTTAGACTAGCTCAACTGGCAGAGAATTCCAGCATTTGACAACTCTTAAGGAGTAGACGTTGTGCCTGTAGTGCGTTCTGCTATGTTATATCCCCGATTTCTGGGTATTACCCCTTAGGTTTGTATTGGGACTAAGCTTAAGTAGGTGTTTAAGAGGCTGTCCAGAAGTGTTAAGAATACTGTAAGCCATTAGAAGGTCACCTCTAAGACGCCTATACTCTAATGGGTAAAGGTCGAGTGATTGGAGGCGCTCTTCGTAAGGTTTAAACTTGAGTGGCTCGCCGTTGGATACGCTCCAGAATGTCCTTATCCTTTTGGAGTGTAAGAGGGAATACTATGTTTCCGTACTCTAAATGGGGGCGAATGAAACTATTGAAGATTATGTGGAGAGTTCTCCCGTTAAATTGAACAAAAAGGCGCTTCAATGTTACCAGTGCAAGGTTTGCTCGAAAGGCATTTCTGTCACAGTTAGCGTAAGACTTTAAGTCGTAGGGCACCAGGACTCCTAATTCTTTTTCGACCCGGGATACTACTAGAGAGGAGTTTCATAAGTTGTAACTGTAGTTTGCGACATGTTGCAGATGGACTACTTTACACTTTGAAGTGTTAAGGGTAAGTCCGTTGTCGTCTGCTCAACTTTGAAGTCGAGTCAGATCCTCCTGAAGAGGAGAGGTATTAGTACTGGGCACTTAGGGATCCCACTATGACATTCTATAGCGTGCCATAAATTGAGGTTGACCCTGACCTTAAAATGTCGATTTTTCAGATGTGAACTGAGCCAATCAATTAGAGGTGGTCTGATAACCGATTGTCTGAGCTTATCGATAAGACTTATGTGGTTAACCCTATCAAAAGCTTTTGAGAAATCAAGGTTAATGATATCCACCTTCTCCTTACGACCGAGGATGCTTTTCCATGTGTCCACCGCAGTTAGCAGGTTGGTTATACAAAAGTAACCCTTCCTGAAACCATGCTGTTGGGGTGAGAAGAAATTTAAGGACAGTAAAAAATCATGCATACCATCGTATATCAGGGACTCCATGAATTTTGATGGCATAGAGAGAAGAGCCACCGGTCGGTAACTTGAAGGTTCGCTGCGTCGACCTCTTTTGAAGATTGTGTGATATGAGCCAGCTTTCAATTTTCCGATAGTTTGCCTCGACTTAGAGGGTGTGGGAACATCATGTTAAGCGGTGTTGCCAGGATTGAAGCTGCTTCCCTCAGTACAGCAGAGTGGACCATATCTTGGCCAGGAGAATTGTCTGTTCTTAGATGCTGCAGTATTCGGAACACCGAGTCAGCGCTCAGGTTCACTACGGAAAGTCCTCTGCCGTTGCAGATGAAGCTGTCATCAGAATGATTGATGTGGGTCGGTTGAAATGTCCGGGAGTATTGCTCAGCCAGGAGGTTAGCGGCGTCGCCGTCGTTATCGGTCGAGCCTTTAGGACCTAGCAGTTGAGAAACTCCAGTTTTGGCTTGACGAAGAGAGGCTGCGTAACGGAATAAGCTTTTCGAATCGGAAATAAATTTATCCATAAGCTTTATCTGGTACTAAAGCCTGTCTTCTCTTATAGCCTACGTACATATGTTCCTCATATGTTCGTATTACCTGTACACGCTGTTGTTATCAGTTCGTTTGTATTCTTCCCAACAGTGCCTTTTGAGGCTTAACAAACGAAGAGTGTGGTTCTTGATGATTGAAGGTTGCTTGTAGCTCTTGGGGACCGTTTGAGGAGCTGATTGCTTTGCAGCACATAAGAGCGTATGCAGTAAGATGTCTTAATGAGCATCCACATCAAGTTGAGGGTGAACATCCCAATCCACCTGTTGTAGATAGTCATGTAGAGCAGACGCATTCGACCGTTTGAAATTCCAGCGCCTGTTGTTGTTGTTGGGATATCTTAGCTCAGTTTTGCTGACAAAACTGAAGGCTATAACAGCGTGATCGCTTTTCCCCAGGGGAGCCAGAATTAAGAGGTCGTCAACTAGAAATTCTTCGTTTGTAAATACACAGTCTAAGCGCGACGGTGCCTGACTGTTCCTCCAAAGAGTTGCCGACTTCACATTTTCGTACAATCCCGAATCCTCAATGAGGTTGAAGGACCGAGCTTCAATTGAGTTTCCACCTCCAATATACGTATGTTCCGCGAAGTTGACCCTAGGGAGACTGAAGTCCCCTAGAATCAGGATATGAGTGAAACCGAGACGCGTGGGGCGGGAAAGCCCTTCCGGCATACGACTGTCATACTCGATGTCGGCAGTTGGCTTCCTATATATGACTCCAACTATGCACCTCGACGTTGTAGACAATCTTACAGAGCACCGTATGGATTCCTCAAGATTATTAAACTCATGATTGTGAACTTCGTGTACCTCCAAGCCAGATCGTATGTATACGGCTACTCTACCCCCAAATCCTGTTTTTCTGTCGTTGCGAAACAGAGACATCCCAGGTATTTCTAGCTCCTGGCCCGAAAACTGAGGAGATATCCGTGTTTAAGATATTCCTATCAGAAGAACCTTATTAGCATTGCTAAGTTCATGCAGCTCATCCATTTTGTTTGGTAGACTCGCGACGTTCATGCATAAGCAGTTAATGCTTTCAATTTGAAACGAGTGAGCTTCTTCCTGTTTATCCGTATGAGTCTTAATTGAGTGGACAGGTAGCCTACCTATATAAGGTTTGCCGAATTGGTAAGTCCTGTCTTTTACACGTTTTTTTATCTTCAAGAAAGTCTACAAGTGGAATGGTCAGCTCCAACTTGCCTTTGTGCTTGATCCTGGCGTCATATTGCCTGTCCGGGTGCATGTAGATCCCAGTTGGCAACCGACATTTGTTGACACGAAATGCTTCCAGAGCTGCAGCCACCATATATGAGGATAGAAAAGTTATCCTCATTAATCGGGGTCTAGAATCGCCGTCCTTCTTGGCTAGTCTCATCACATGTTGAGTCAGTATGTTTTTGAGCCTCAAGGACTGTTTTATGAATTTCCATTCCCGAATGTCAGAGTTTGCACGACTAGGGTCCGTTTTTTCCCGTACATCTTGCACGATGATATTTCTTCCGCGAAAAAAACTTCTCGCAATATTCCTTGGGGATGTTTCGGGTGAGATTGCACTCAGAATACGGTATGTCGGGCAGTATTCTTACGTTCCCATCAGATTTCAGTAAATGACTAGCTAACAGGACATCCTCTACGTCAGTAGCACTTTTAAGTGTTACACGAAGTAGACTCAGGTGGTTTTGATGCTTAGATTCCTTTCCCCGAGTGAGCCGTGTGACCGTCAAAGACTCCCTTTTAGGAGGTTCAAGCTTTTTGTTCAATTCACCCCATAGCATCCTGTCATTTTTGTCCTACACACTGAGAGGAATGTCAGGGTTATCTTTGAGGTTCATGATTGTGAGAGTCACCACGAACCGTTATTGTTTCTCCAGGTTTACCGGAGCGTTCAGGTTCCACACCTTGTTGTTTGGAGGATGAAGCACGTTTCTGAATCTTAAGCTTTTTGATAACTGGGTGGACATGTTTTGGGGTAGACTGAGCGATCAAATCACCAGTTGATTTCCAAACAACACTTGAGATGTTTAGTTTCGATGGTGACGCCTGGTCCTTTTTAGCTTTGTCAACGTGGGCCCAATCACCTGCAGAGTTTTGGGGAACCACTGTTTCATTTAAGGACCTAAAATACGCATATGACATTGCTGTTTGCTTACTTACTTACTTACTTACGCCTGTTACTCCCAATGGAGCATAGGCCGACGACCAGCATTCTCCAACCCACTCTGTCCTGGGCCTTCTTTTCTAGTTCCATCCAATTCTTGTTCATTTTTCTCATATCTATCTCCATTTCCCGGCGTAATGTATTCTCTGGTCTTCCTCTCCTCCTTCGACCTTAAGGATTCTATATGAGGGCTTGTCTTGTGACGCAGTTCGGTGCTTTCCTCAATGTGTGTCCTATCCACTTCCAGCGCTTCTTCCTGATTTCTTCCTCCACTGGGATCTGATTTGTTCTCTCCCACAGTAGGTTGTTGCTTATAGTGTCCGGCCAGCGGATCTGAAGTATTTTGCGTAGACAACTGTTAATAAAAACCTGTATCTTTTGGACGATGGATTTCGTAGTTTTCCAGGTTTCCGCCCCATACAGTAGAACTGTCTTGACATTTGTATTGAAAATTCTGACTTTGGTGTTGGTTGCCAATTGTTTTGAGTCCCAGATATTCTTCAGTTGTAAATATGCTGCTCTTGCTTTGCCAATCCGTGCCTTCACATCTGCATCAGATCCACCATGTTCATCGATGATACTGCCCAAATATGTAAAGGTTTTTGCATCTTCCAAAGCTTCTCCATCAATTGTGATTGGATTGGTGCATGCTGTGTTGTATCGAAGAATCTTGCTTTTCCCTTTGTGTATATTGAGACCTATTGCTGCTGAGGCTGCAGCTACACTGGTTGTCTTCTCCTGCATTTGTTGTTGCGTATGCGATAGAAGAGCCGGATCATCTGCGAAGTCTAGATCATTCAATTGCATCCTAGCTATCCACTGTATCCCGTGCTTCCCTTCAGATGTTGATGTCTTCATGATCTAGTCGATCACACAGCTGTGGAATCGCTCATGCTTTGAAGATGCGACGGAAGTGGATGGATTAATTTCTCAATTGCGCAGTGAGTTAGAAAATAATCACAGCTCCCATGAATCCTTAGCAAACCATATTTCAAACGATACGACCCCTTGATCTCCTTGAGAAAAACTGTGAGCACGTCTAAAATGTGTTTCTCAATATGAAAATCCAAAACTTTTGTCCAGGAGTGGTCCGGACAACGCCCGGAGTCTGGGCACAGTGGGTGAAGTAGTTTAAAGCATGTATCCCACGGCTACACTGGTGTTCATATGAAATTCATGAAATCACCACTATTGTCACTTGACAAAACCTTTTACACACATGCATATACCACAACTCATATATTTTTTAGTATAACTGAATCATTCTTCAATTTGTCTTTTGCCCTAAAATAAACTGACTATCAGTGTTTAATTTATGGAATGTTAAGAGCACATCTAAAATCTTAGGGTGTAAAACCTTGACTTGTATAATTTTGTCCTGATTGTAATGGTTTCTGGCCAGATATCACTTTATTTACTGAAGGATCATGCAGTGTTGAGTGGGTAAGGAGTGTTGAAAAGGATAAGAACAGAAGAAAAGTCGGGTCGATAACCAAGCAAGCACACACAATGAACTTACGTTTATTAGGGAAAACGATCGACAAGAGCTTCAAATTATGATAACCTTGGAATCTTTTTGATGACGTTTTAATCTCTGAGCTGGGTGGTTTGGTCGTGGAGCTTTCATCGTCCTCCTGAACGACATCCTCAGCACAAACTTCATATAGAAGTGAAGCGTTCGGATTTCTCCGTATGTGGTTCACAGCCTGTCCGGTACACCTCGATGTTGATTAATTCTTGTTGACCTTAAGCAACGACAAGTTATGGACCTTTTAGCGTGTTATAAATAGTCGCAATATGTTTCGTGTGTGGTTTATGAAGTCAGCATCGCAATGACAACATTGTATATCTCGAGTGTTAGCAAATTGGCACACAAGTCGCTCGTATATCTTTGGTGAAAATGATAGATGGACTATTATTTGGGATTAGGAATAGTAAGCAAAATAGAATAAAAGGAGTAGGTAACCACAAAAAGCAAAACGGATAAAATCAATTCTTTTTTCAGAACTCCATCAGTCTTCAAACATTGCTGAATGCGACCTATATATAAGAATCGTCATCCGAAAACTTAACATGGTGCATCTCGCCTGTCGGAAATAGGAAATTCGAGGACACATGTAATGGAGAGTTGAATAATCACTGATAGCAAAATAAGGCAGACGTTTATCAGGGGTTAGTTTGAGGTAATCTTAAAAATGCAATTTTTTGAAGCGAAAAAATTCGAAAGACCATTAAGACTCTGTTACCTCTGTTCAAACGGTTGGTGCTATAAACTATTCTTAACAAGCTTTGAAAATGACTATGAATGAAATGTATCGAACGATAAACCTAGGAAAGTACCCAGTGATTGTGATCTGTAATAGACAACAAAACCGATGGAAGTCAAGTAAGTACGTTGATGCATAAGGTTAGACAACTGTTTAGAATACTCGAAAGATAACTGCCTGTAAGAATGTTATCGAAAAAGCCTGGACTGTAATCTTCTGCACTAGGTTATTTGGGTGATGGTTGGTGTACTTTCAGAAATACAGCGTAACTGAATCTTACGTGCTTTCCAGTTATCTAATACCTATCAAAACCTGATTGGAACAATAATACGAGGCCCAAAACTGTAAACGGTAAAAAGAGTAATGGCAAAAGATACAGAGAGTCACTACGAGTTAACTAAAGATGTCTTTTTGAATTACGGTTCAGTTTAGACACCTACGTCGACGAAATGTTTTGACGGTTCCTTTATTCCGTCAGTTTTTAAAACTTTAAGATGCTTAATGACATCAAAATGTATTCATGTTTCTTAATCCTAAAGCTAGATTTAATTCTGTTGAACAACAAGTGTTGTGATAAGTTCTGATATTAAGATATGTACTAAAGCACTTTAAAAATCTGAATACTCTATTTGAATAATACTTATTGAGTCAATGCCCTCAACAGTCAGCTTGATTTGGTGTATTATATTTATTATTAGGCGTGCTGACTGTCTTTATTTAATTTAGATAGTGATTTTGCCCATAGAAATGATATTCTTTATTTATTTATTTGGACACATGAATATTTGTACAAAGAAGTACCAGACACATATGCGCCACACAATAACAATGACAATATGAATATATAGAAAATGTAAGGTGCGTATAAATGAAAAGGGAACAATAACAAACAGAAATTAGTGCATGATAGTGAAATATAAATAGTGGGGAAAGCAGTGAAGTTAGCAAACCTACAATTAGAATGAATTCTTGCAGTTAAAGAAGTTACGTCCATTTTTTATGAAGAAAGTAAAATAACGTTACAACAGGGGCGCCATTGGCTTTTATTCTGAGCCATGTCTGATAACGTCTCTAGCCACTGTGTTGCACTATCTTTAGGACCCCAACCAGGAAATCGTGAAGGATAGACACATGCAAGTATTGTACGACTTTTTTTCACATCACGATATCGTATCATAAATTGACAACCTCTCCGCTTTTCTCAGTCAGTCTCAGAGACACCAAATAATGCACAATGTGACACCACTTAAATTATCATCGCTGTGCCCGAACACACGATGCCGAACCTCTGCATTATTAACATGGTCTTGTCACTGGATGTCAGCAATCCTTCGGAGAGAGAGAGTTGTCTAACATCCTCAACTGGGAGAGGCCAGGTTTCACAAGCATAGAGCAAAACTGCTCTCACCGACGCGTTATAGATCCGACCTTTTACATTCAGACAAACATCACAAAGGCGCCAAAGATGACCCAGATTGGCATAGGCCGCTCTGGCTTTCAGTATAAGTGAATTGATTTCATCATTAACGCGACCACCATCACTTGTGCAGATACACGAACTTCTCAATTACTTCTATCTGCTCATTACCCAGGGTACGTGCAGGATCAGGGGCCTGGATATCATCGCACAATAAGACAATATTATCTTCATAATCAATGTCGAAAGTCTTACTCCAGACAACAGATTCACACCGCCACTGCTTACATCCATCAGAGTTCTTTCTAGAACGTCATCGATAGCAAGGTTGAAGTGGAATGGTGAGGTTGAGCAACCCCGTCAAGGCCCACTGCTTGAATGGAACAATGGAGGAAGATGTCAATAAACTTCTCAGGCACACTCTTCTTCAAAAGGCATTCCCAGAGAATAATCCTGTCCAACGAATCGAAGGCAGCCTTGATGTCAAGAAACACTACAGCTGTTGGCCTGTGATACTTTCGGTAGGGTGTTAGCTAGCAATGAACTCAGCTTGGTTTGATATTTAGTTGCAGTGGAGATCGAAACCGTGTTTCTGACATCGATCTTTTTCGGGTGGTAAATTTGTTGGCCACTGAAAAATAAAGTAATGATAGCGCAAACAGGGGCATGATCAGAGACCATATAGGTACTCCAAAAGGAGCGACACACTTGTATACAACCACGTCAACGGTGGCTGATCGCGATGTGATCAATCTGAGTCCAGGCTTGAGATGCAGAAGCAGGACGCCAGGTAGCAAGTCGGCGATGACCATGCCGGAAGTTGGTGCTAGCCACAAACAGGTTGTGGTCTGCACACAGTTGCAGTAGACAGTCCCCGTTATCTGTCCTGTGACCAACAAGTCCCCATCGGTCACCTAAACAACTCTCTTCTGTGCCTAGATGCCCGATCTGAGCATTCAAGTCTCCGGCTAGTACTACAATATCTGTCGAACGCACTTTCTGGAGAAGAACAGTTAACTGGTGGTAGAATTCATCCTTGATTGCATCCGGGCTGCAACATGTCGAAGCATAGGCGGAGATGACGAAAATACATCGTTTCTCACACCGACCACTTACTTTGATGGAACTTTCTAATCAAACAGCACGTAACTGACTGTTATTGAGGATCTGATTGATTAGTGCTGCCTCGGCTCTAGCGCTTAGTGAGACACCAACGCCAGCAAGACCAGACGAAGATGCCACAGGGTCCCCGGATAAACGCACATAAAACAAGCTTATCAAAGCGACAGACGAAGAGCAAATTTGTAGTACTTCACTAGTCTTGAATACGGATTTCGGATAGACAACAGACGTCGATATTAAGACTTTCTAAAGACATAGCCAACCCTATCTGTTGTCTGATCTGCGTTAATGTACGAACGTTGAAGGAAGCTAGTTTGAATGGTATATGTGATTTCAGAAAGACCGTTTTAGTATTCGTATTCGGTGGTAGCATTCAATTTTCGACCAGTCAGTGACTCGAGATCGTTTATGAAACAGGACAGGGTTTCCACCATTGCGAGTTTCTGTATAAATTAACAAATATCGGCACACGAAGGGAAAATGAAGGAGAGTGGATAAGTGACGTAGTATATAAATAAAGGAATGTAAAATTGAATGTTATCAGACGAGTGTGAGTTGTCTGAATTTTATTTGGAGCAAGAACAGTATTTCCAGCAATCATTGTCATTTCATTTTATTTGCATTTGAGCTGTTACACTGTTCGTATTCCCAGACCAAAGCAGGCGGCTTTCTTAGGGTGCCACGCCGAGAGCCTTCTACCTGAAGGTCTGATCCACAAGACGGTGGAGGTATGCAGTCCCATGCTAGCCGGTGACCAACAATTGCTTCATACACCATTCTTTCTCTCAGGACCCTGGAGCCGATGTACACCATTGGTTTGGAATCAAGGTTTTCCGACCCCCCTAGGTGGACCCTCCGTGTCCACCAACCCGGTTAAGGTATCGGACATTCACCTTTCATCCTCTCAATTTCGCACATAACACTCCTGTCGCGAGAAGGCAGTGAGTAGGACTTCCCTAGCAGAGGCTATATACGCGTGGTCATTTGAGAGCATTTCGAGAGGGTGGACGGACTTTCTCCACCCTCGTCTGTGCCAGAGCATTTGGAGGTAATTATATTGTTGCTACCTGATTCTTCGGTTTTGTGCTAATGCTGATAAAACTCAACTTTAGGAACTCCATAATCGATAATGGAAATATAATATAGATGCGTTTCTTCCCTTCCAAATCCAATTTCTGGTTTCAGAATTGTTTCGCTCCATTGTTTGGTTCAACTACGAAGATAAAAGTAGTCTAGCGTTCTGACCACTTTTCTTGCAAGTCTCATCAACTGTACTGGTTTGACGGTCAACGAAATCTCGTAACAGATGCATAGTGTTCACGTTCGCCGATTCACACCACTTGTGATACGCATATTATCTCCCTGCTTATTACACGACACTTCTTCTATAGCTCCGGAAGAATCTGTGAATTAGATTATCTGCGTAGGTTGCAAATGTCTGATCGTGTGTTTTAGAAGCATTCTAGGTGTTTGGAAATAACCCATGATAGTGCTCAGGGTAGGCGTTCGGTTCAGGTAAAAAGTCGACTAATGCGATTATAGACTTTCATCTGTTGAGGTTGTTCAGACATATGTTGTGCAGGCCTGGCCTCTGTTATCTCTGGTCTGTTTTGCTAGCTGACATTGGAGTAACTTAGGAGGATATTAGTGGCGCCCAAACTGAGTCTTAACATCAATCTTAGATTATTGGTGTGAGCGATGTAAGGAGAATAGAATTGCAGATCGAAATCCAAAGTATCATCACAATTCATAGACTCAAACGCTATCTAAAACAGCCTTAAGTCGGTCACAGTGGAGCAGTTACATTCGTTATTCGTCTTCCAATGCATATTGAGTTGTATTGCAGCGTAGTCGTTATTCATCGTTTCTTTCGCTTTAACCATGTTTAGCTTTCCATTATTTCTCATATTGTTTTCTGTACGTTTGCTAATTCTCGATAGATGCACTTTATCGTAGGGTAGGGACTTTGGCGGATACATATATGTATATGTATATGGTCAGAGACAGATCGTATCTAACTACCAGCCTGTCAGTCTAACTAGCATTGTCGTTAAGTTACTTGAAAAGATAATTCGGGTTAGGTTGCTAAGTCACATAGACTCACACAATCTGTTAACTCTTGAGCAGCATGGATTTCGTAACAGGCGTTCATGTCTTCAGTCATAAAGATAGTAGGTCGGTGAACCTGTGTTAATCCTAACAGATTGCCTTACAGTGAAGGTCCAGTTTCTCCTTGAAAATATTCACTGACAGGGCTGATACCACTTGTTCGGGCAAGGCGTTTCAATCATTGACTACTCGATGAGAGAAACGGAACCCCACTTTAAGTTTATTAGATGCTTGACTAACTTACTTATTGCGATAGAGGATCGGACAGCAGCCTTAGATAAATGTCTGTCTGTCGACGTGATATTCATATATTTTAGCAAAGCATTTGACAAGGTTTCACACTTAGGTCTTATGCAGAAGCTCACGAGCTTCGGAATAATAGGTGCTGTACAGGAGTGGATAGGAAACTTCTTATGTGACCGCAGACAGAGAGTGAGGGTCAATGGAACGCCATCCGATTGGAAGCCGGTCAAAAGTGGTGTACCCCAAGGCACCATCTTAGGCCCTCTGCTCTTCCTTCTCTACGTTAACAATTTACCGCTGTTGCTTAGGTCGTCAACATTATTGTTTGCGGATGACGTGAAAATCTGGAGAACAATAAAAAGTGAGGCTGATCATTTGGATCTCCAAGCTGACTTAGACGACTTAGTTGGATGGGCTAGAGGTTGGGGCTTAGATTAGAAATCAATTCTTGGAAGAGTGTGCTAATGCACATCGGTTACGGTAATAGTTACCATTATACTATTGATGGTAAACCTCTTCCATGCGTTCAAGAACATAAAGACTTAGGAGTAATAATAAGTCATGACTTAAAAACAACTACGCATTGCAACGCAGCCGCTGTCAAAGGTTTTCGTGCGTTGTGGTCACTTCGCCGAGCGTTCAAATCCTTTGACGAGGAAATGTTTCGAATTTTATATCCCACCTATGTAAGACCACATTTAGAGTACTGTATTCAAGCAGCTAGCCCATGTCTGATAAAGGATACTACCTCACTCGAGCGTGTCCAGCGTGTGGGAACGAAATTAGTGAAGGGTCTTTTTAAACTCCCTTATGATGAGCGTTTAAAACGCCTAAACCTTTTCCCCTTGTCGTATCGTAGGACTCGAGGTGACCTTATACTGGCATTTCGTATCTTTAATTATGATTTGGTGTTAATATGTCTTATCTTTTTGCTCCATCCAGCACTAATAATCTCCGAGGTTATAGCGCTATAACCTTCTTGCGCAAGAAGGTCCACAAACTGCGATCTAATAAACTCAAAGTGAGGTCCCGTTTTTCTCATCGAGTAGTCAATGACTGGAACGCCTTACCGGAACAAGTGGTACCAGCCCCATCAGTGAATATTTTCAAGGAGAAACTGGACCTTCACTGGAAGACAATCTGTCAGGGCTAACACAGGTTCACCGACCTACTATCTTTATTACTGAAGACTGACTTTCTCGGATCTCACGTTTTGGATGACTAACTGACTGAAAATCCCTGTTAAAGAGTAAGCAGCCTTCGTTTGTGATAGCTTTAATTCATTAGTTATATGTAATATATACAATCACCATAAGCAGTAATTTTAGACTAATATGAAATAACGCTAACTTTACGGGCTTATTTAAAGTCGTTTTAATTTTGATTTGTATGCCGTACGGTCTTACCACCGACAGGCACCATCAGCGTAGAGCCTAGCACATATATTTCTTGGCTAAAGTTGTCATACTACATTAGCACGACGTGATGGAAATAACTGAGATCGGAAGTTTATTAGCAGTTATTAAAAGACTACAAAGTGTATCGCCAACAATTTTTAGAAACTCATGTCTTTTTATCTGGTCATCTAAACATAGTCTGGTTCTGTATTACATATTAGTATGCTTTAAATTGTCTATTGTTTGCCAAAGTTATTTTCTCTGCCCGCAAAGTAACTAGACGTCATCCATTTAAGCGTTTTATTCTGTCAAAGTTTATCTCAGTTTACCGCACGACTAGTGAGTATTAGTCAGTTATATCGAGCTGCAAACTATGCAGTATCAGCGATATGTGCATACAGATTTTTAAGCAATAAGTCTGCTGTTCATATTTCGAATGACACCTGCCAGTTGTTCAATTTATATATTTAATGATAAATGTATACTCTTGTGTAATTTCATCTGTTTTTTAGTATCCAGAAGCACTTCATTTTGATTATCACATTTCTATCTCCAAGTTATGTTTAGGTTCAATAGAAGTGAAAATGGATTGCCCAACCTACATTGTGTACAACCATCAAAGGTATTGGTTACAAAACGGTCTTGGCAAGCAGTTCCCATGTGGGCTAACTTTCCTGTACAACATGACGGTCAAACAATGTATGTTTTCACTGCATTTTAAAAAAGTGTTTCAATGGTATTTCGATTATAAAAACTTAGAAAATACTGATTTACTTAAAGCAGAAGTAAACTAAATAAACAAAATCTAAATATAACTACAAATTACATGGCTTACATCAAGATTCCAAGCAACCAAATAAACCTCTCGACATTGTGCCAGTAGTATTTCGGGCGAAAAAGCTTAATCTTTTACATTGGCATCGCAGTTGTAAGCTTTCTAAAACGTCTAAGCATCAAGTATCTCTTCACTGACTGTAGAATACGTAAATGATGTACAAGTATTTCATCCACTCTATGATATACCATTCATTTTGTTCCAAGGAAGTAAAACAGTCTGCTGATGTGTAGATCGTTGTCTATATAGCAAGTGAGCAGATCAAGGGAAATGGTGTTAATCCAGTGAATAATTTTAAGTTTTGGCGTTTACGTTTACCTTCTCATAATATTTGTAATCCACCTTGTTATGGTGGTCTAGGTCACAATCTCACTTGCAGCACAGAAACTTTCTGGTCTTAGAAGGCGACAACATGAGTATTTACTGTCGTTAAGTCAAAATCATACCAAAAATACTTAAAGGATACCATTTTTATTTTCAGAGCAAATTTTACGAAAGATTTTGGAGAATAAACTTCAGTTTAAACTCCCTTATCGTGTTGAAGTAAAATATAATCTAAAACTATTTTCATCATCTTACTAAAGATATATTCTAATACAATCGGGAATAGAGGTATTCCTAAAATAAACACACTTTAGTGGATACTTGAATTTTGTATTTGGTCATATGAGTCGTGAATGATGCACTTTAAACTTAATCCACAAAGCAATGTACATCACAAGCTTGAATCAGAGATAATAATGAATGATACTCTAGAAATATTTTGTACCATGTCGACGGAAAAGTAAGTGGAACGTTAAAGCACTTTTGTACATCACTACAAATGTACAGTTAGCCAGTCACATGTAACATAGGACCTGACACAGATGTGCATGTTTCGTTATACTACGTAAATACAGGGTATTCCAGAGTAGTATAAGTGGTAGCAGTATTATTGGTAGCAGAAAAGGGGATCGGAGATATGATTCGATAAAATATGGATTCATAGAATTGAAAGGGTTTTTTGAAGACAGGTAAGTTAGGATCTAAACGAAAACGAATGGTGAATGTACTAATGCCATTGCGAACAATTCCGAGCCATTTAACCCAGTCTCTAACGATTAGTTGCGATAATCTCACGGAACGCACTCAAACCAGGTTGTATGCAGCTACCTACATAGTTCATATTAAGTGTCAATGACTTAGTGGACTGACGCCACATTTTGATACTACAATTGTACTGTTTAAAGCATACGTTTATTTCAGCCATGTGGTTTCCTTATAACGTCACTAACCACCATTAGAGATATAATCAAAATAGTAAAATAGGAAGGGGATGCTGACATGTGTCAGGAGTATACATTTTACCACAGGTTTTTAGAATATCTCCGTTTCCTTGACATTTCACTTCCGTGTTTAAATACCGACTTTCTTAATTCAGTGTATCAACTAAAACTCGTCATTTACATTGCATTCCAGCAGTAATCTCATGGGGAATAAGAGCAAAGTAGAATCACTTACTGTTTGTGATGCTACGGATGCTTCAATTTCAAAGCAAATTTCTTTCGATGAACCATCCAGTTCCTTTGTTACTCCACATTCAAGTGCTCCTCCATTGTCTACTATTGTTCAGCCTGAGGATGAAATAAGGCTAGTTGAGTTTCTTAAAGTTCATGGATTTCGGTGGTATCAAGTTGTGATATTTTTCATTTCTATAATGAGTTACCTCGCAGATATTGCATCCGATGCATATTTGGTTTATACGTATTACATTCAGGTTAGTATTATGTCATTTCGGTCACGTGATTCACTTTTATAAAAGCGTTTGCATCTTAAATCTACACCTTTTCTTCTGACAAGTAATTAAACTACTTTCTATACCTTCTTACTGTTGAAAGTATCTTTCTTTCTACGAACTAATTCTTTCTTCCTGTACTATGTTCTTATATGCAATCTTTCTCTTATATACTACCACCACTGAATTAACCAATTCTATGAGTCCGGTGTTCACCTTGTTGTATTATTATTATTATTTGAACACAGAGATATTGGTACAAGGAGGAAGCAAATACATGTGCGCCACACAAGTCTCGTTTGATTTGTGTGAGGGCTGTGATACTGCCAGGGTGCCCAAACCGAAGCAGGTGATTTTCTTAGGGGGCCACACCCGGAGCCTTCTACCTGAAGGTCTGATCCACAAGACGGTGGAGGTATGCAGTCCCATGCTAGCCGGTGACCAACAATTGCTTCATACACCATTCTTTCTCTCAGGACCCTGGAGCCGATGTACACCATTGGTTTGGAATCAAGGTTTTCCGACCCCCCTAGGTGGACCCTCCGTGTCCACCAACCCGGTTAAGGTATCGGACATTCACCTTTCATCCTCTCAATTTCGCACATAACACTCCTGTCGCGAGAAGGCAGTGAGTAGGACTTCCCTAGCAGAGGCTATATACGCGTGGTCATTTGAGAGCATTTCGAGAGGGTGAGCGAACTCTCTCCACTCTCGGCCGTACCAAGGCATTTGGGGACTCATCTTGTTGTGCTAATGAGGTATGGCAACTTGGACCGATGCACATGTGTTCCTGGTCTTACGTTGCAACTGACTGACCTTACTATGGCGAACAATAGTCTAGTGACGGTAACTTGAAGCAATTTCAGCTCATACATGGATTACGATCTGCTGTCTAGTAGTGGAATCACTTAGTCGAAATTAGTTGAAAATATTGCTTACCGGAAATAAAGTGTTATTTAAATCAGCGTAAAAAGAAAAAATTACGCCTGTGGCTCTTCTAGAGTTACTGCCGGTGTCAAGCCCAGCTAAAGTAGGAGGGTTAAGCATGGGGTTGGCAGCCTCATCATGTAGAATAAAATCTTGCTAAAAAACATCAACCAGACTAAACAAATAAAACCTTTCAAACTATTCTCTGGGAGTTGACGGAAGAATTATGATGCCTCAGGATGAAAGCCGAGATTCTTCTGAAGTCACGAGGCCAACGCCTCTTCTTACAACCGGAGCAACAATTTTATAGTTACATGGAACGTTCAGACAATCTGGGAGACCAGGAGGACCAGTCAAATAACAACGAAAATGAGGAGATACAACTTGGAAGTACTCAGAATCTGCGAAACCCATTAGACTTAAGCTGGACAGCGAAGGCTAGATACAGGAGAGATGCTGATGTACTCCACACATTCAGGGAGTTGCTCTGATGCTGTTCAAAGAAGTACGTAACGTGCCTGTAGGATGGGAATCACATGGATCCAGAATCATCAAAATATCCTTCAAAACAAAGAGAGAGGAAATCACGATGAATGTTATCCAATGATGTGCACCCACCAATAATATCAACGACGGCAATAAAGATCAGTTCTATGAGAGGCTGCAATCAATCATAACGAAGTGCCCAAGAAAGGAGCTGACCATCCTGATGGGAGACCTAAACACCAAGGTCGGAATGGACAACACTTGATATGAAGATATCATGAGACGACATGGACTGGGAGAGAGAAACGAAAATGGCGAGAGATTTGCAAACCTTTTTGCATTTAACAAATTGGTCATAGGCGGCACAATATTTCAACACAAACATATACACAAAGCTACATGGATCTCACCGGACCACACCACAGAGAACCATATAGACCATATTTGTATCAATAAAAAATTCCGAACGACAGTGGAAAATGTGAAAACTAGGAGAGAAACTGACATAACTTCAGATCATCACCCGGTTGTGTCCAGGATGAAACTGAAGCCAAAGAAACACTGGAAAGCTAGGGAAACAGTGTTACAAATGTTCAATGCAGCCTTCCTTCGAGATACTAACAAACTGAAAGAATTCAAGATAACTCTCAACAAGCGTTACAGAATCTACTGAAAGAACAAAAAACTACTGTGGAGGACAATATCAACGTGTCAGAAGGTTCTGGGCCGCAACAAGCAACATCACAAAGAATGGATCTCTATAGAAACACTGGAAAAGATCAAAGAAAGGAAGAACAAGAGGACAGCAATCAACAACGGCCAAACACGAGCAGAGAAATTCAAAGCACAAGCTGAGTACACGGACGCAAACAAGCAAGTGAAACAGAGCATTAAAGTCGACGAGCAGAAATACATGGAAGAACTAGCATTGACGGAGAAGAAAGCTGCAACAGAAGGAAACATGAAACAGCTGTGTGACACAACGAAGAAAGTAACAGGGAAATATAATAAACTAGGGAGACCTGTCAAGGACAAAGAAGGCAAGACAATCACCGAGCTTCAAGGACAGAGGAACAGATGAGTGGATTACTTTGAGGAACTGTTGAATAGACCAACTTCATTGAACCCACCAGACATCGAAGCAGCACACACAGACCTTCATATAGATGTCACTCCACCAACAACCGAAGAAATCAGGATAGCCATCAGACGAATCTAGAGCGGGAAAGCAACAGGACCTGACAGTACACTAGCTGAAGTCAGATATTAGAGTAACTGCAAACACGTCCCACGTTCTATTCAAGAAGATTTGGGAGGAAGAACAAGTGCCGATGGACTGGAAACAAGGACTTCTCATCAAGATTCCAAAGAAAGGAGATCTGAGTAAATGTGAGAATAACAGGCACCACAATACTGTCAGTACCAGGGAAAGCCTTTAACAGAGTGTTACTGAAACGGATAAAAGACTCAATAGACGCCCAACGTCGTGATCAACAGGCTAGATTCCGTAAGGATCGGTTGTGCACAGACCATATTGCCACACTACGAGTCATCGTCGAAAAATGAGTTGAGTGGAACTCTTCATTATACATCAACTTCATTGGCTATGAGAAGGCGTTTGACACTGTGGACAGGAGAACCTTATGGAAACTTCAACACTGGTGTACCTGAGAAAATCGTCAAGATCATACGGAATTTATACGACGGACTAAAGTGCGACGTGCTGCATGGAGGACAGCTAACAGATGCATTCCAAGTGGGGACCGACGTCAGACAAGGCTGATTACTTTCTCTGTTTCTCTTCCTTTTGATAGTCGATTGGATTATGAAAACCTCCACATCCGAGGGGAAGCACGGAATACAATGGGACAGCTCAGAACTAATTAGAAGATTTGGACTTCGCAGATAACCTGGCCCTTCTATCCTATACACACAAACAAATGCAGATAAGGTCAACTAGTGTAGCAACAGTCTCTGCATCAGTAGGCCTCAACATACACAAAGGAAAAAGCAAGATCCTCAAATACAATACGGAGAACACCAACCCAATCACACTTGATGGAGAAGCTCTGGAAGATGTGGAGTTTTTCACGGACAAGGAGGATCTGATTCAGAAGTAAAGGCGAGGATTGAAAAAGCAAGGGCCTCATTCCTACAACTGAAGTACATATGGAACTCAAAACAATTGTCAACCAATATCAAAGTCAATCTTTAATACGAACGTCAAGACAGTCCTACTGTACGGAGCTGAAACTTAGAGAACTACCACAACCATCATCAAAAAGGTAGAAGTATTTATAAACAATTGCCTATGTAAGATACTGAATGTCCGTTGGTCGGATACCATCAACAACAGTCTTCTGTGGGAGAGAACAAACCAGCTTCCAGCTGAAGGCGTTGAAAGTTGACAGGATATACATTGTGGAAATCACCAAACTGCATCACAAGGCAAGCCCTATCTTGGAATCCTGAAGGGAAACGGAGAAGTGAAAGGCCGAAGAACACACTACGTCGGTAATCGGAAGTAGACATGAAAAGGATGAGCAGCAACTGGAAAGAACTGGAAAGGATTGCCCAGGACAGGGTTGTATGGAGAGTGCTGGTGAGAGGCCTATTCTTCTTCCTGAGGGGTAACAGGGATATGTAGGTTAAAAGAAAAAATAATCCCGTAGGCTAAACAGTTTGTGAGTCATTTTAGATTATTATCCAGATTTGTTTTGCCTGTTGAACCGGTTACTGATGACTACATCTCCACGTGCTGACTTATCAGTACTAATTGATTGCTAGGTTCAAACTAGCGAGTTTGCCTTAAAAATATCAATAACCAGAGAATAGATATTGCATAGAATTTTATCTTGATTTATTTGCATTCATAAATGTTACGCAAAGTAATCAAGTTCTATTACTCGACCATGGTAGGCAATCAGAAATTGACTATGTGATTAAAAATGTTGTAGGAACTTGGAAAATTAGAGTACAGAGCGTAACCTGTTTGAAGGCTCTGTGGATATAGTTTGGAATCAGTGAAAGATACATTTGGCCAAAAACATCTTGGTGTTTCCTATAAATCCGAATGCTCTTAGGTTGTAAGTCATCTGGGTGATGAACTTCAATCCTCACATAACCAGATTGATAGAAACATGAAGACGCTTGAAAACTTTGCATATTATGACCTTGCAAACGGATAACGGTGATCGTTCGTTACAACTTTAATTAGTCAACCACTTACTTTTTCTACTGAATAACAACTCTAACCATGGGAAGGTCTTTTTTTGACAACCCATATAAACCTGACGTAGGTAAGCCTTATTTTCAGTACCCACGTTTGCAGGTCATTTGAAGTGTTGCTTCTTATTTAAGACATTCTTATACGACCAGGTTGATGTCTGAGCCTTATTAGAGTTGAAAGATTTCCACTAGGGGACTTTGAGTTCAGTGTGGTTTTTCAATCGAAAGGGAATTATGTGTGCTAATTATAGTGATTCATGCCAACAAGGGGTCCTTTTGAAACTTTAATACGTATCAACATTTCTTTGGAGACATAAGTTGTTCTTTTTTCTTGGATTTACGAGATATCTGATGTTTCAGTTACAAACAAACTTGACTTACAGGTTGGTTTGTGGACAGGGCTTTCACAGACGTCAGTTGTCAATTTTATTGATTCTATTTCGATGAGTGAACGCGAATTCAATAGTATTTTTAAACTTATCAGAGAAAGTCTCGATATGGATTTTTTATGAACATAGATTTCCTACTAGTTTACCGGATGTAATACTCATATTTATAGCGTTTGGTAGTGTTTCTTTAACTTCTAAATAATGAAGCGCCTTTTGTCAGTATTTGAGTTATTCATATAAAATAACCTTTTGTTCAAAAATTTATTTACAAGATAGTTTCTATAAACGTTCGATCTAATTTTTGTTTTTTATTTATTGATGTAGGAAGATTACTACTGGTCTGGTTTAACAATGATTTTCATGGTTGTTCCTGCTCTCTTGATGTCCAGTTTCAGTCTTGCGTGGTATTTCATTGACTATAAAGTTCGAGTTGATCCTCCGCGCAGCTATCGAACATGGACGTTTAGACTATTGTTTCATGGACTCCAGTTGGCCCCACTAGTGAGGTTAGTTTACTTTGAGCTATGGTTTCCTTGTTTGTATTTCATTTGATAAGGCGATTGATTCCATCAGACTGAATTTTTAATGTTAAAGAATTGGAATAAATAAGCTATGGTTTATTCACTATATTCAGGTTATATATTCTCCGAACCGGAGATTCAGTAATGTGAGTTTAGTGTTGTTTGTATTGGCAGTACTGTATTTTTTGTTGTCAGTTCATGATATGACATCGTATAATAAATGGTCGTTCTGAGTTACTAATTGTGATGGTTGGCTCTTAGACCTAGCAAGCGAGCTGCTATAACTATCAGTCGTAACTCAAAATCTTAGTAACTGTTAATTCTGGTTCAGTTTTACTTTTACGTGCCATATGATGTGTATGATTTACTATGCCAGAAATTTAACGTACTGTTGTTGTGTTGTCATTTGGATCACGGCTTTTATTATTTCTGTTCTTGTCATTACTTTATTATCTTCCGTATACTTTCCCGTAGTAGTTAAATAACTTTTATCATGGAAATTTGCTCAACGTGAAGATGGTTTTATCACAGATTGAAATAAGTTAAATGACGTTTGAATATCAGGGAACAGAGCATAAGTACTTCTTCCTATTTTAGAATTCATTTAGTATAAAATCAATGATCTTTTGGTCTCAGCAAAAACAGTGTAATTAAGCCATCAAGTTATATTTCAGTGTTTCATATATTAATTTCCCACGAGACCTGAACTTCTTAAGTTAAAATCCGAATAGTTTCGCCGTTTTTCAGACTAGCATAAAACATTTCAACTCTTCCTGCTTCGTATTGGTTCCATATCTAGTGTCAGCGATTGACAAATTGACAAAAATTAAAACGTTTTCAGGAACTGTTTAATTTTTGGTTAGGCAACGAAAGTTATTAGGCGACTAGTGATTCTTAGAGACACTGTACAAATCGATGCTAGTTTGTTTAATGGTTTTTGTTAGTTCTGCTATGATATAGATAGTTTCTGGTGGTATTTGTTTTGTCAAAATATTTATCATTCAGGTTTGGTTTACACTACTTTTAGCTACTTCCAAATTCACTGATACGGGGATTTCTCTCTTCCTCTCGAAGTATTCTCATATAACCATGCGTCCAAAGCTCCTGTCATAGAACGCGTACTCACTGCTTTCCTGTGGTGAGGGTGTTGTGTGTGAAAGTAAGGGGACGAAAAGTGAAAATCTGGTGCTCCAACCAGTTTGGTAGGTACAGATAGTTCACTTAGGGAAGTTGGAAAATCTTGATTTAAAATCAATGTGTTAGTGGTATATAGATAGGATTAAAGCACGTTCTGTGCAGGATCATTTTGGGGCACCATGATGGGGTATTTTTTATCCAATCAGCGCTAGTGGATACTTAGAGAAAACTTTAGGATCTTCTGTTGTAAAAACTATAAATATACTTACTTTTCTCTTATTATGATTGCTACTTCCATCCAACCATTTTATTTGGAATATAATTAAGTTCCTGTTCAACTGTGTTCTGATTTTGGGACTTGTCGAGTGAAGTAGTGTCCAAGAGTGCTTAACAATAGGAGTAGCTGTGTTTGTAATAAGAGAAATTATAAGTGGTGACGAGGAATAGGAAAACACATTCAAGATGCTAATATCAGATGACCAGCTCAACCGAATACTAGAACAACAGCAAGCACAACTTGATGCACAAATAGAGACTGTGACGCAACAGCTTAACATCCACTGCTCGAGTTCACACGCTATTTCAAGTACTATTTATGATGTGGATTGATGAAATCCAGAATCCTAATAGGACTGAATAAGATCATCGACTGCTATGAGATGGCATCTAACGTTTTTCTACTTTATTGTAGATTAAACATCTGGGTCAGATGTTCGAGAAGTGGCTCTCTAAGAAAATCACCATCGACTTGTGCACCCATGAAGTATAGCATTTCATACACAAACGCTCATTCAGAATCGTATGGTTCTCAAATTTATTGTACACTGCATTATCTTTGTATAACTTGATCTGTGTCGTAATTAGGGTCTGTATGAAGAATAGTCTAAAGAGAGTTTGGATCTCTTTATTACCTCGCCAAGTTCCTCGTTGCCTTTTGAAGTATATGTGTCTTTGATGTGTCCTCTGTCTAATAGTTTGATCATATGTGTCAATTTATTTGTTGGGTATGTTTTTACTAGTGTATTGATGATTTGTTATTTAGGAAGAGGATCAAATGCTTTATTTCGGTTAATCAAGGTGAGTACTAGCACTTGATTCGTGTTTAAGGCACTTTGTATGATGTGTCTAATTGTCTTTGTTTCATGCTTGGTAGCTAAGTGTTTTCTAAAACCGGATTGTGTTATAACTTGTGACAGTCAGTCAGTCAGCTGCAACGTAAGACCAGGCACGTATATGCATCGGTCCAAGTTGCCATACCGCATTAGCACAACAAGATGAACACCGGATTCATAGAAGTAGTTAGTTCAATGGTTTTATTATTTATTTATTTATTTGAACACATAGATATTGGTACAGGGGGGCACCAAATATATATGCGCCACACAAAACAGTGATAATTAGAAGAGAAGGAGAAAAGAGAAGAAAAAAAAAAGTAATGAACGTGGGGAATTATAAAAAAAAAGAAGAGAGAGAGAGAGAACAATGGTGGGGGAAACGGAAAGGTACAATCAGAACAGATCTTTCAGTTAAGGAAGAATACGACCACCTTTTTATGAAGAAAGTAAAAGAAGGTTACAGCAGGATCGCCACTGGCTTCTATTCTGAGCCATATCTGATAACGTCTCTAGCCACTGCGTTACACCATCTCTCGGACCCCAACCAGGGAGTCGTGAAGGACCAACAGAAGCTAGCCCTTTGCAGCTTTCTTTCATACCACGACACCATGTCATATACTGACCACCTCTCCGCTTTTTCCAACCAGTCCCAGAGTCGGCAAATAATGCACGACGAGGGATTCTCTGGGACGACATTCGTAGAACATGTCCAAGCCACCGAAGTCGGTGTTTCAAGATGGTGACACCAATTTCATTATCGTCTCTGTGACCGAACACTCGATGCCGAACCTCTGCGTTACTGACATGGTGTTGCCACTGGATGCCAGCAATCCTTCGGAGGCAACGATGATCGAACACAGAGAGTCGTCTAACATCCTCAACTCGGAGAGGCCAGGTTTCACAAGCATAGAGCAAAACTGCTTTCACCGACGCGTTGTAGATCCAACCTTTTACAACCAGACTAACATCACGAAGGCGCCAAAGATGGCCCAGATTGGCATAAGCCGCTCTGGCTTTCACTATACGTGCATTGATCTCATCACTCACGCCACCACCAGCACTTATGCAGCTACCTAGATACACGAACTTCTCGACTACTTCTATCTGCTCACCATCCAGAGTGAGTACAGGATTAGTTCAATGGTGGTAATATTTAGAAGAAAGATTGCATACAAGGAGATAGTACAGGAAGAAAGAATTAGTTCCTAGAAAGGAAGATATGAAGCGATTTTAATCTCTTAGTTTAAAGGAAGACAGAGAGTGTATACACCGACACCATTGTGATCGATTCTGAACCATGTCACCAAGAGTCTCCAACCATTGGTTACGATAGTCATGCGGACCCCAACCAGGCAGTCTGCATCTACCAACATGGCTCAGACCAGAAGTTAGTGACTTCAAGCACTGATGCCACGTTTTGGTTTGGCCGCCTCTAACTTTCTTCCAATTATCCCCTACACTAGTCAGCATTGCGCGTCGTGGTAGTCGGTGTTCAGGCATACGCAGCACGTGGCCCAACCATCTCAGTCGATGAAGATTCATAACCTTATCAACTGATTTACCATCATTTCCTAATACCCTGAGTATAACCTCACTATTACTTACCCGGTGATCCCAGCAGATGCGGGCAATATTTTTAAGGCATCTGTGGTCAAATACTTGTAGCTTACGAGTATCTTCCACTCTTAATGACCATGTTTCGCAGCCGTAAAGTAAAACAGAAAGAACTGCCGCGCAGTATACTCGTCTTTTTATTGATAGATGTATATCCAGCCTTCGCCATAACTGACGCACGTTCGCAGAAACTAAACGAGCTTTTCGAATCCGTGCTGAGATTTCGTCAGACACCAACCCATTAGGGCTGATCAGACTTCCAAGATAAGTGAAGTTGTCAACGCGTTCGATTATTTCAATTATTATCCTTAGTTCAGGTGTTGACGCAGACCAGTCCTGAAGCAACAACTTGTATTTAGAGGGAGAGAAGCGCATCCTAAACAACCTGGCATTGTTGCTCAGTGCTACCAAAAGACTCTGCATTTTATTAGCGTCTTCACCAAACAGGACTATATCATCTGCGTATTCTAAGTCGATAAGTGGACCTCCTGGTAGGAGATCGATGCCCGAGAATTTAGTCGATAAGAGCGTTATTTCCATCAGTAAATCTATGATGAAGTTAAACAAAAATGGAGAAAGTGGACAGCCTTAACGGACACCACTTGAGGTTGCGAAATCAGATAAAAGTTCGCCATAAGCTCTCACTCGATTAGTAGTGTTCGAGTAAAGAGCCTTCACAAGGTTTATGTACTTCTGAGGTATACCTTTTAATGACAGACACTGCCACAGAACCTCTAGGTCTACAGAGTCAAATGCTGCTTTTAAGTCAAAAAAGACCACCATTGTCGGACGCCGATAAGTATGCCTGTGTTCTAGAACCTGACGAATGGTGAATATGTAGGCGATACAGTCACGATCGTGTCTGAAGCCAGCTTGATTCTCTCGTGTTTGCAGTTCACGAGTCTTAGTTAGGCGTCCGATAATTATCGAGGCTAGTATTTTAGATACTATATTAGTCAAACTAATCACTCGATGGTTGTCACAAGATGATTTTGACCCTTTCTTATATATTGGGACGATAAGTGATTGTGACCAGTTAGATGGGATAACGTCTAACTCCCAGATTTTAGCTAAAATATTAGTCAACCTAATCGCTACAACTAGTCCACCATTCTTAAAGACCTCTGGGGCCAATCCATCTGGACCTGATGCCCTTCCTCGTTTCAGATTAACTATAGCCTTTTGAACTTCAGCTACAGTTGAGGGACCTACACTTCAATGTTCCATTCACACTATCTGAGAATGGAGGGTAGTTGTAGAGTAGCTGAAGGCCAGCTGAACTGTTCTCTAAAAAGTTCCGCCCATCGTTCTAAATGTCTGGACTGGGAGCAGATGAGTGTTGTTTTATTCCGAAATAGTCTGACTTACACTTGACTTATTAATTCCAGTTTATTTTATTAGTCTGTAGAGTTGTCTTGTGTTCCATATAGCCGCCGCCTTTTTCATCTCTTGCTTTCGTTACCCATCACTGCTCACGGTCGTTCCTTAGACTTTTGCTTAACCTAGATCTGATTTCTTTACGCTCTTCATCGTATTCAAAACCTGATGGGATGAGTTTACGAGAATCCATCAGTGCAATAGACCTTGAAGAAATCCATTGGTTCTTTGTAACCCTGTGGTTTAAATCACTAATAGATGTCACTGCTATTTCCATAGCTGCTTGTATATCTTTCCAAGCAATATCTGGGTCAGCCTCGTTTTCAGAACTATCTAAGTGTGACCTCCGTTGTTCCTGGAACCTACTTTTGGTTTTCTCATTACTCAATTCAGTTCTAATGAGTCTTTTTTGCGTCCAGTGAGGCGCAAGCAGATGCGTGCTCAATAAATTGTGACCTGTGAACCAATCAGAGAGCAGCGAATTATCGGTTGAACCTGTGACGTATAAAACACGTGCGAGCAGCCTAGAATCCTTATTGCTCTCGCTTCCTGTCTAGCCCAGCCAGGTAAGTCCGGAACACCAATCTCAGACCCTGCAATATGAATCATTTATTTCAAGCATACTGGGTTTATATATCAACCAGACAGACCACATCATGACATCTGTACATGAATTAGCCAAATGTGTTTGTGAATGAGAGAGATAGTAATTAATAGACAGGCCATAACTCAAGAATGGTAAATCGTACTATAATAGTTCATAGGTCAAACTAAAGCTTACAATAAGGTAGACATGAATATGAACAGTTTAGTTACTTAACAGTTATACGATAAAATATAATAAAAATATGCATAGTATTGGTCCATAAATGGATCCCAAAAGTTACCATTCTATATTCTTATCGGGACATGACAGATTGGGTAAGTGCAGCCGGTTATCCGTTAATTGAGATAGCCTATTTCAAACAATACCAGCAAATATCTTTCCTATTGTATCCATTGAGATGCTACGGTAGTTATTGGTATAGGTCTTTGGTCCTTTATTTTTATTTATACGAATCACATTTGCATCTAGCCAGTGATCTGACATAATGTGATTTCTCCAAATTTGTTCGTTAATAGTACATTGTTCAGTTTGTTACCCTCATGTTTGATCATTTCGGTCGTATGGTCTTGTTGCCAGGGCTTTTATAGTTTTTCATCTTTTGTAGACAATGTTCATATTGTCATTGTTGGTAGAGGGGTCTTGGGCTGTGTTCAGCAACAAGTAGATTGATTTTGAGTTCAGTATACGACTAACTTAAGGTATTACAGTGATTATCTCCATTTTTATGCTTTTTTTCACCTCTAGGGCAGCTGACGCTATCTACTACGGTATAGCGAGTCGACGACCCGGGTTAAGTCTTCGTGTAGCTGCACAATATACACAGTTGATGCTTTATGAAGATGCTGATTGTGCTATGCTTCGTTTGATAGAATGTTTTACTGAATCCGCTCCACAACTTCTGTTACAGTTGTACATTATTTTAACGCAACCATATCCCGCACCTAAATTTCAAAGTATGTTTCTGTCCTGGAATAATGAAGCTAATAATATTTTAAATTGATATCGTGAGTGGATGAATGTTAGAGCACCGTAGAAAACCTGGAAGCACTGGAGGGCCGTTTCGTCCTAGTATGGGGCTCCTAAACAGTGTGCATCCACGATCCCGCACGCGAGATTCTAAGCCAGGCTCTCCAGTCTCACAGTTACTCACTGAAGACAATGATGGACAGTCGCGCAATATCGTCTATTGGTTGAATTTAGACATTAACACCGTTGGATGTCGGCTCAAGTGGTCTAGAGGTTAAGCGTTCGCCCGCGAAATCCAAGGTCCTGGGTTTGAGTTCCGCGTGCGGAGTCATGGATGCGCGTTGTTGAGGAGTCCCATGCTGGGACGAAACGGCTGTCCAATGCTTCCAGGTTTCCGGTGGTGGTCTAACGTCTATCCATTCATGATATCAATTTAAATTCAACAATCTCCGCAAACCTATATTAATGATATTTTGTAAATTTCTATGTTATGACCCTGTTAGTTGCTTATGGAACTATGTAGAATATGCTGCCTTTCAGTCAGACTTCATATTTTATAAACACTTGATTTTACTCATTATATCATTTGCTGTCTGGCTAGTCGATTATACTATGTGTAATAATTATAAAGGTGACAATAAATCATTATGGGAATTTATGTGTGAGACTAATGTGTTTTAATTTGCGGTATAATGGTTGCCATTAGACCATATTTCTTATATTATTTATGACTATTGCAAAGAAGAACAGACACAGTTGGACATAATGGCCGTTCAGAGCTTCCAGGTTTTCCATGGTTGTTTAACTTAAATCGTTTCATAATCCAATGATTAATTGTATTATTCGATAATCGAGTGTTCTTTAGGCTTCGAGAGAATAGTCTTTCATCAGTAGTTATGTGAATCTTTAAGGTCGGTTTAAATGACTTCAAATTCCATTTCTCTTTGAAAGTTTCGTTAAACCCATTTTCATAGACTCAAAAATTATCAACACTCGTTTCTTTTATCAAGTTTGAGTTACGTTATACAAACTTCCAAGTGCGTTTCTTGCATTTGCTTATAATGTTTACCGTATCTTATTTCCTTGATTTTTATTTGGAACACTTTCTGGATGAGTCTTAGCCATTAGAAGTAGGAAATATGCGTAAATTGTAAGCATTCATTCGTAGGTATCTAAACAATACTGCTTGGCTGTTGCGAAACAGACAAAGGATCGACGTCATTGTCATATTGTAATGTGCGCTACTTATATACACATAAGTAGCATATAACAATAGCGGGAAAGAACGAGAATGGAAAGCAATTAGTATGAACATGCAAAAACAATGAAATCTGAGACGACGGAGTGGTATTTGCAACAGAAACAGTCAAGTTTGAGACAATGGATTGGTATTTTGCAAATTAAAGATTTACTGTATGGTTCTCAGATTTTAGTGAAATATTCTGTAATTTAGTGTTCAAATAAATTCGGTTTTTTCTCACGTGTGTTCTCCTTCACTACAATATGAAGAAGTGACTTATTGGTTGACATTCAACTTCCAAACACTTGGTCTCTTTTTCGACCCTCGCTCCACTTACTTTAGGCAGCCAGATAGAATCATTAACCTTCATACATAAACTGTAGCCCAAAGTTGAGTACACGAATCTTCACTTGGTAAATGATTTAAATTAGGTGAATACGGTAAGTACATAAATGCCGACTAAATTCTGATTCGATGCATACTGGGTGCATAACTTTCGTGACGATTAAAAATTAGTAGAATGTAACCACCTTTATCAAATCAATATTGAAAATCTTTAAAATTGTTATTTATTTACCAGTTTCAGACCGTCTTGTTCCGATAAATTTTACATTTCTGACGACTTTTTTCTTTCTGTTTTGTTGCTGGTTGGCACAACCTAAGACTAGTTATCTCCATAATGTCTTTTATCAACTACCCTTTATAAATATCTGGTTTCATCAAAGTATTCTTTATTGTTTTTGAACTTTAATTTATCTTTTTACCCACATTTTGACATTTAGTGACTGCACAATTCGTTTCATGTGTGTTTTCATGGCTTTCATTGGCGTGGTCGTTAACCTATTACCAATCTGCTCTACGCAGTTCACGTATTGAAAAAAGAAATATCCAAACCTTAGGTATTATATTCTTCTTTTTCTGGAAGGCTGGAGTGCTAGCATCACGATTACTGGCTCTGGGTATACTTGCTTCTGTTGTAAACGGATTTTGGTTTGTAGTAGCGCTCGGTATTCATTGGTTGTTGGCTTCTGGTTGGTTAATCACTCGCGGGACGACGTTTTGTTCATCTAATTCACGAGCATTAGGAGAACTGGCCTTTGATTTTGTATTAGGTGCAGTTTATTGTTTTGATGTGGTCAATATTCGTGAAGGACGAAGTCGAATGTGGTATGTATCATGTTACTTAATATTTGGCATTGAAAACTCAGTGTGTGCGTCATTGTGGTGGGTAACACATTCATTTATTGATGCAAGTCTTCCAAAAAGTGTGTTCAAAAATCAACCATCCACATGGAACACCGTTTTACCTCCATACACTCTTCTTATTATCGTGATGTGTAGTTTTTGTATGGGCATAGTGATGATGATCGTTTATTACATTACGTTTCATCCATCGGGAAAGATTGAAGTAGGTTATCAGATACCGTTTTGAAATATCATTGCCTATTTTATTAAATAACCTCGCTTTATAATATTTTGATATATATATATATATATATATATATATATATATATATATATATATATATATATATATATATGGCAGTGCGCTTTTTTACTTCGTATAACATGAGAGATTTGATCGGTTATTTAAAAAGTAATTTCACGAAATCATACTGATATAATCCAAATTAGTTGCTTTTTAATGAATGTATGTTCAAACGACTGGATACGGATCCCACTGGCTAGCGGAGTTTATTTGCTGACTCCATGTAAGACTGAATAAGTTAAAAATATAGCGTCATTGAGAATATTAAAGGTAGATCAAATGTGGAGCAACACTCAAGATCTTGGCAATGAAATCGTGATTAAGGTCGTTGGGTCAAATTTTAAGGCACATAAATTCAAGGAGATTAATCATTAAAGTTCGATTCATAATTCATTTATATATGAGAAAAATATATACTATTGACAATACATTGAATTGTCGAAAAACATCTACGGTTTCGGACTACACAGTGCTTGCGAAAAAAACACGGCATGAAATAATGCTGCTTCAGTTTAATTGTTATTAGAACAAACATATTAATCAGTAACCAACTATTTTCCATTCTTAGTTGAAACTTAACGAAATTTTTTTACATGTAATGCTCTAAATTATGGAAGTATACTGATTTTACCAATGTAGAGAAGTCTGCTCTGAAATATTGAGAAAGTTACCACCGTCTTTTGTTGGTATAGAAATGGTTGAGATTCAGAAAAAAAGAGTACAGTAAACAAATCAGCAGGGAAACCGAGACCGCAAAAAGCCAATTTTTGGTACATAGAATAAGTATATTCAAAAAGAAAATTTTGAAACCGTTCCTAGTCACAATACCTTAGCACCTTTTCTTATAATTCAGAATTACGTTGCATGACGAACTAACATCTAAACAGACGACTGACGAGTATACAAGTGACTTCAGTGTTGTCGATACAATCATGGCGATATTTTGCGCAGACATCAATTGGTCGACCTTAGTATAAGTGTCTTCAACAACATGAGGTTTCTTAAAAAGTCATTTACGGCCATGAAAGGACTGCAAGTCAAAGACACTTGAGCTACAGTTTAAATAATGTAAGGCGGCTTTTTAGGTTTTAGCCAATCAAAAGATTAATCAGTGAATGCTTTATAGCACATGAATAATTGAAATTAAAAAATATTTCCTGTTTCTCCATAAATAATGAAATTGCCCAGGTTGTTATGATTTCGATTTTCTAATTTGAAGTCGCAAAACATTTGATAACGAAACTCATATATGTGACTCCTGAGGATATTTCCTTTAAACCTCTCATTCAGTCATAGATAATCTTTCGAACTCCGCCATACAGCCTCAGTTGTTTCTGCGGTACGGTTGACAAAAGACCTATGTGCACAATACCTTTATTGTACCCATGTCTCCAAAGACCCTTGTACATTTGCATGTTAATAGAATGTCGTTGTATCTTCCGTTGTCAACGGAAAATAATAATCTTGCCAACAAATTCTTCTATTTGCGCTTCTCTACTTTAAAAAAAAACATAATTACTACTTGTGCATTGAAAATGATTACAGAACACACCTTTTACTACGCAATCTTTTTGAAGGTCATCATTTTGATTAATCTATTTCTCCAGGTTTAAGCTGAAATATTTGTCAGCGTTATCACCCTTCTTGTAATCCTTATATTTACTATTGCTTTCAATATATACACCTCAATTAATATGATTAGTTACGCAATCTACCGTATTGTTACCATTACCTCACAATTTAACTTAATTGGTCTAACACATTTATGTAAACATCACTGTATATTAGACGAAGATTGAAAGCAATATCATCTGCTTATACGTCGTGTTTTCATTTGCATGAATTGGTTTTTAATTCTATGACTTTATCAGATAGAAGCTCACATTACAAGACTTTTCAAAATATGTCCAGTAGATTAGCTTTTATAAAGCTGCACTACATTGCGCAATGTTCTAAGAAATCGTATATCAATTATTCACAGGTTAGTCGATCACATTCAAATGGGTTATTGGGTGATTAAATGCCTGTGTAATGTTGCCGAAAACTGTACAGGAAAGAATCAATCCTTGGTGTTACGTTTTATTCGTTGCTATAAAGAAAATAATCAATAATACTGATTTTCATTTCTAGTTATGCATTCCGTGTGATGAACTGATAATAACTTCAGAACCGCAAGATTCATTAACCATCGACCCAAATATTCAACTGTCAGAGAAAACTATCCACTTATCAGTGTAAGTTGAATCAGTAGAAATAAAATTCCAACATCTAGAATTTGTTTTTACCGACAAACTAAGATTTTTTTAATAGGAGTTAATCAGATCGTATTTTCAGCACACAGAAAGATTAGTCCCACCCCACCCCAGATTGTTATGCTGGGGGAAAATAAAAAATATGTACTCAGGATAATTTGCTCATTTATTTTATACGCAACATACAGACTTTTCTTTAGTTAACATATGCTTGGAGATACCGAAGAAATGACATTAATATACGATCTAAGAACGTAGCTGCACAGAAGAAATAAGTTTATACACCATTTCACCTTTCACGAACATTCAAAATGACTTGATCATCCGATTCTATTTATAATGCACTATATCCCTGATGGTCTACGCCGTTTTTCTGGCATGATATTCTTGTCATTACTATTCACTGTGGCTCCAATGAATGTAAGCGTATTTAGATGCAAATTCACTTTCAATAAAATAAACGATTTTATTTTTTCTTAATTGTTTTACGAAAATTCATTAGAAAATCATAAAACGGACAGCTTAACAGTTTGCAAGAACTATTAACATTCATCAATTTCCACACACAACAATCACTTCCGTCGGCTGGCGAAAAAATGTAGTCAAAGAATTAAAACAACAGGCTTGATGCCATCAACAGATTGGCAACGAAAATTTTTATATAATAGAAATATTAGTTTGTATGTATGACAAAACAGTTGTTCATCAATTCAAGTTTTTATTTTAATGAAGACCAGTAAAGTATATCAGAATAAATATAGTGTTACTTAATTTATTGACCAACACCCTAACCTAGTGTTCCGTTGGCAGTTGGTTACTATAGATGATTTTACTTTCAATTACTGGGATTAGTTGTACTTGCAAGTAAAATGGTGTAGATAGACAGACTTAAGCGCCATACGACATTTAAATGTGATTTCTGGTCCTTCAATAGCAAAAATATATTATCTATAAAATCCACTTAACAGTTTATCAGAATACTTATAAGACGTTTGTCAGTTTTGAAGTCACAGCCGTAATTTCAAACAAACTGGTAGGAAGTCTTTTACACACCAAATACCAAATAGCAGCGCACTTTTAGTGTATTACTTAGATTCATACCACTGAGACAAACAATGGGTAAATACGTTAACGCGTTTATATCAAAATATTTCTCGTTGATGAGACTGAATGTAGGTCCCTTCTCACATTACACGATTCTTAAGTGAATGTGTCGAATTCATGAATGAAAAATTTATAAATTACGATGTATTTAGTTCGAACACTATTTAAATTGATAATATAAACAATATGACTTTCATGTTGAGAAATAATACATTCTTTACAATTTTCCATGATATATATCACAACCTCTTGCTCATCGTACATATTCACTCAAGATAACATCTTTGGAGCTTCGAACATCCTTCAGATTTGCTAAAGAAAATCTGATTAACACTTATTACAACTCATTAACAACCTAAATGACAAATTTGACAGGAAGATTTCTAGGCTCAAATTGTGAACAGTAAAACAAATCCTAACAGATGGACTGATCTACTCGGAAACTTGAATGTCTTTTAGCCAGTCCATTTAAACAGCTTGAGTACCAACGGAAACAAACATCAGAAAAATTCAATTGACTATATGTTGATTTTGTTTGATCGAAAATGCACAAAATGGACATTAAACTGCGGTCAATCAATACGACTTCCTAGCCGCCTTTAGTGATTTCAGATTAAATCTACGTGATAATACAAGAGAAAAGGCGTGAAGTAGGGAAATGCTTTACTCAAATTTTAGGTATGTACACGAAAGGTTTGACGAGGAAATTCTGGTGGTTGTTTCTCTAGAAATAGATAAGAAAATGGATATGCTCAATGAACAAGCAAAGCCTTATCACGTTCCGTGACAAGGAAACGATTATATAACTGGTGTCGACAATAAGTTTACAACCAACTACAATATTACAACCCCGATCTTAAATTATGATTAAGGAAGAGAAACAAGTCTAGCATAAGAATCATTGCATGAATGTAGTGATGATTTCGACACAACTTGCCTGAAAGTTGATGATAGCAACACTATTATATCCACAGATGCTGTCTGCTCGCATCATTACAATCTCAAGATGGTATTTGAACTTGTAGCGTGGCGTCGAGTTGAGCTTGACTATGAACACCGCTACAAGACTACGTGCCAATTAACCAATAAGATCCCCGTAGGCCAATATCAGAAGACAGATGATGGCTGTAGTCGAGATGTATTTGTTGGCGACCTCGTGGTATCGAAAGAATACCGAGATCGTGCCAAAGGAGTGCAAGCGTGGTTACTGAGCGTAACCGAATTCGTACAAGTTCAAAGTCAACGGGAGAGTAAGTGTAATGGCTGTCATTAGCATAGTTAAACAAACGAGCACAGTAAAACAGTCACTGGTACAATTGGTTGTAATAATAATTGTTTTTATTGAACCAATCGCGTTCTGTTGACAAAAGTAGGTCACTACAGGAGCTCCCTGCTAGAAAGGGTTTACACTTTCGATTGGTAGAGGTTCGATTCGTGGGACTGATCGGCACAAGTGCGGTTGTAGGACGGAAGAACTGGCGAAACAGGAAGCGATCGTTGATCCTCGAGTTGCCAACGGAAATCTTTTGCGCAGAACGGTACCAGGAGAAGTGTGCTGTATTTGTTGCTCGGGTTAGCATACCACACCAGAGTGGTTTGTATCCAGGATCTGAAGATTGCGTTCGTAGGGGTGTAGACCAGGAAACGCTGCAGACGTAGGACGAAACCACGTTGAGCCAAGAAACCGGAGGCGACTATAACGACCAAACGCGAAACCAAGCGTATGCCAGGCGAATTCGAAACCAGATTATCGACTGAGTGCGTTGACAAAAGCGTAGGTGGCCAAACCAGCTTTCGCCAAAGTTGACTGAAGTCGACGTTACCAAAAGGGCGATGGTCGGAGGCGTGGGCTCAGGATACAAAAAAAAAGAAAAATGTTCATGCGCGTAGTATAGCAATAGTCCTACACCGTATCCAATGTTGATTGTGCGGTTAGTCGCGAAAGCGTACTCGGCGACCGGAACGTGAGACGGTAGTCTCGTTCGTACTTTGTGAGCCAGCGATCTCATCCGAGGTCAAGGGCGGCGTGGTCTGCCGATCTGGACGTGAGACGGAAGTCTCGTCCGTAGATGGTGCAGATGACGCGTGCTGTTGACCGGGACGTGAGAGCGAGGTCTCTGATGTATCTAGCGTGGGATCCGAGGTAGACGTAGAGAGCCCGCTAGAGGGTTTGATAGGTCTAGCATTGAGTCTCAAGTTATCGGGTAGGGCATTGTCATCGACGTGTGCTGGTTTGAGACGATCAACGCTGACGATCTCGACGCGGCCATGTCGATCAACCTTGAAGGCCTTTTCGTGACGAGAGATCACGTGAAAAGGACCTTCGTAAGGCTGTTGCAAAGGTTTGCGTACCGAATCTACTCGTATGAAAACATGTGAACAGGTAGATAACTCTCGAGGGAGAGCGACCTGTCGATGTTGTATTCGAGTTGACACCGCAGACAGCGTTCGCATAAATGCAGACAGTCGATGGACGTAGTCTGATTTACCGAAATCGTTACTGCTCCATGGTGTGAAGAATTCCCCAGGCAGACGCAATGTCATGCCGTATGCAAGTTCAGCGACGGAACACTGGATATCTGCCTTAAAACTCGTTCTGATGCCTAAGAGAACGAGCGGTAAGGTTTTGTACCAATTGTCGTTTTCGTGTGCTCGAAGAGCACTTTTAAGTTGGCGATGAAACCGTTCGACTAAACCATTCGATGCTGGATGGTAGGCGGTAGTGCGTATGCGTTCCGTACCAAGCAACCGGGTCAGTGAGGAGAATAATGCGGACTCGAATTGTTGTCCTCGGTCAGTCGTGACGGTCGAGGGACAACCATACAGTGCTATCCATCGTTCTACGAAGCGGTGAGCAACTGTCTCCGCCGTGATAGACGTGATGGGAATAGCTTCGGGCCACCTTGTAAAACGGTCAATGCACGTGAGTATGTGATCATACCCATGCGATGGTGGCAATAGTCCTACAATGTCTATATGAACGTGATCAAAGCGAGCATCAGGCGTAGCGGACGTGCCAATGGGGGCAGCTACGTGCCTGTGCACTTTTGATCGTTGACACTGTAAGCATTGCTTTACCCACATACGAACATCTTTATTCATGGACGGCCAGACGTATGGTGCAGCGATGAGACGTAATGTGGCTGCGATACCTAGATGAGACAATCCATGAAGGGCATCGAAGACGAGACGGCGATAGGCAGAGGGTACGATGGGTCGAGGAAGACCAGTAGAAGTATCACATAGGATAGTACCTGAGCTAGTAGCTAGGGGTACTTCCTGGCACTGAAGGGACGAAGATTGTGGTGCTTCTGTACAGACAGGATCGTTTGCTTGCGCGGCGGCCATAGCAGGAAGATCGAGCACCGGTAAGGTAACTGCATTCGTCTAGATACGTGATAGAGCATCGGAAACATAGTTCGACTCGCCTTTAATGTGACGAAGGTCTGTCGTGAACTGGGAGATACAGTCCAAATGTCTGCATTCTCGTGGTGAGCAGCGGTCAGACTTGGTATGCAGGGCATACGTTAAGGGCTTATGGTCGGTGAATAAGATGAATTGGCGTCCTTCTACTGCGTGCCGGAAATGTTTGATGGCACAGTAGGCTGCTAGCAGTTCGCGACCAAAAGCACTATATCCCGTCTACGTGGGAGTAAGGCGTCGTGAGAAAAATTCAAGCGGTTGCCAACTACCGGAGATATTCTGTTGCATAACGGCCCCTATAGCAAAATCTGATGCATCAACCGCTATACTAAGCGTGGCTGATGGGTCAGGATGAGCGAGAGCCGTTTTGATCTCTGAAAATGCAGTCCGTGCGGTATCGTTCAATTCTAATTTGCGTGGATTACCGCGTAGTAAATCGGTTAATGGTCGTAACCGTTCTGCCGCGTGAGGGATGAAACGTCGGTAGAAGTTAACCAAACCGAGAAAAGCCTTCAGTTCCTTGATTGAGGACGGCACGTTGTACTCCTTGATTGCTCGAACTTTGTCCTCGCAAGGCAGAATACTCTCTTGTTTGATGATGTGACCCAAAAATATTATTTCGGGTTTACCCAATTCACATTTCTCTGGGTTGACTACTGTTCCATTATCCGAGAGGCGTTGGAATAATAGCGTAAGATGTTGATAATGTTCATCTACGTTTGATGATGAGATTAGCAGGTCATCAATATAGACGTGAACAAAATCCAAGTCTCGTACTATGCTATTGATAAACCTTTGGAAAGTTTGAGCAGCATTCCGAAATCCAAATGGCATTCGTAGGAACTCAAACAGACCGAAAGGAGTTGTGATAGCAGTTTCCTCGATGTCTTCAAGAGCGACTGGGATCTGATAATATGCTCGTACCAGATCGATCTTAGAAAAGATAGTCGTGCCCTTGAGCGATGCCGTGATGTCGTGTATGTGGAGGATGAGGTAGCTATCAAAGCGCGTAACTACGTTTAAAGCTCGGTAGTCGCCGCATGCTCTCCAACTAACCCCATCCTTTTTGCGCACCATATGAAGAGGAGAAGCCCAGGGACTGTGAGAAGGACGAATAAATTGTCAAACTCACGTTTAGCAAAAGCTAATTTGTCCGGTGCCAGTCGGCGTGGTCTTGCCGTGACTGGTTGTCCGCGGGTGGTGTACCACACGATTGGTCACCGATGAAATCTCCTCGAGTGGTTTAGTTATTCTGGGGAATTCCTCGAATAAAGCGTGCAATTTATCGTCACGCGAATAAAAAGTGCCGAGGATTCGGTACGCGTACATCGGAGTCTATTATATTAATACTATTCTTATCGTTATCCGTCATGTCGAGTATATTATATATTAAAAATTAATATGAAAATATACGACAGACGTGGATAGATAAACAATAGACTCACCGAATTGCCTTCTTTGGAAGATTTGACCGAGGTTGAGACGTGTTCCCAGATTTGGCTCACCAATTGTAGCGTGGTGTCGAGTTGAGCTTGACTATGAACACCGCTACAAGACTACGTGCCAATTAACCAATAAGATCCCCGTAGGCCAATATCAGAAGACAGATGATGGCTGTAGTCGAGATGTATTTGTTGGCGACCTCGTGGTATCGAAAGAATACCGAGATCGTGCCAAAGGAGTGCAAGCGTGGTTACTGAGCGTAACCGAATTCGTACAAGTTCAAAGTCAACGGGAGAGTAAGTGTAATGGCTGTCATTAGCATAGTTAAACAAACGAGCACAGTAAAACAGTCACTGGTACAATTGGTTGTAATAATAATTGTTTTTATTGAACCAATCGCGTTCTGTTGACAAAAGTAGGTCACTACAGGAGCTCCCTGCTAGAAAGGGTTTACACTTTCGATTGGTAGAGGTTCGATTCGTGGGACTGATCGGCACAAGTGCGGTTGTAGGACGGAAGAACTGGCGAAACAGGAAGCGATCGTTGATCCTCGAGTTGCCAACGGAAATCTTTTGCGCAGAACGGTACCAGGAGAAGTGTGTTGTATTTGTTGCTCGGGTTAGCATACCACACCAGAGTGGTTTGTATCCAGGATCTGAAGATTGCGTTCGTAGGGGTGTAGACCAGGAAACGCTGCAGACGTAGGACGAAACCACGTTGAGCCAAGAAACCGGAGGCGACTATAACGACCAAACGCGAAACCAAGCGTATGCCAGGCGAATTCGAAACCAGATTATCGACTGAGTGCGTTGACAAAAGCGTAGGTGGCCAAACCAGCTTTCGCCAAAGTTGACTGAAGTCGACGTTACCAAAAGGGCGATGGTCGGAGGCGTGGGCTCAGGATACAAAAAAAAAGAAAAATGTTCATGCGCGTAGTATAGCAATAGTCCTACACCGTATCCAATGTTGATTGTGCGGTTAGTCGCGAAAGCGTACTCGGCGACCGGAACGTGAGACGGTAGTCTCGTTCGTACTTTGTGAGCCAGCGATCTCATCCGAGGTCAAGGGCGGCGTGGTCTGCCGATCTGGACGTGAGACGGAAGTCTCGTCCGTAGATGGTGCAGATGACGCGTGCTGTTGACCGGGACGTGAGAGCGAGGTCTCTGATGTATCTAGCGTGGGATCCGAGGTAGACGTAGAGAGCCCGCTAGAGGGTTTGATAGGTCTAGCATTGAGTCTCAAGTTATCGGGTAGGGCATTGTCATCGACGTGTGCTGGTTTGAGACGATCAACGCTGACGATCTCGACGCGGCCATGTCGATCAACCTTGAAGGCCTTTTCGTGACGAGAGATCACGTGAAAAGGACCTTCGTAAGGCTGTTGCAAAGGTTTGCGTACCGAATCTACTCGTATGAAAACATGTGAACAGGTAGATAACTCTCGAGGGAGAGCGACCTGTCGATGTTGTATTCGAGTTGACACCGCAGACAGCGTTCGCATAAATGCAGACAGTCGATGGACGTAGTCTGATTTACCGAAATCGTTACTGCTCCATGGTGTGAAGAATTCCCCAGGCAGACGCAATGTCATGCCGTATGCAAGTTCAGCGACGGAACACTGGATATCTGCCTTAAAACTCGTTCTGATGCCTAAGAGAACGAGCGGTAAGGTTTTGTACCAATTGTCGTTTTCGTGTGCTCGAAGAGCACTTTTAAGTTGGCGATGAAACCGTTCGACTAAACCATTCGATGCTGGATGGTAGGCGGTAGTGCGTATGCGTTCCGTACCAAGCAACCGGGTCAGTGAGGAGAATAATGCGGACTCGAATTGTTGTCCTCGGTCAGTCGTGACGGTCGAGGGACAACCATACAGTGCTATCCATCGTTCTACGAAGCGGTGAGCAACTGTCTCCGCCGTGATAGACGTGATGGGAATAGCTTCGGGCCACCTTGTAAAACGGTCAATGCACGTGAGTATGTGATCATACCCATGCGATGGTGGCAATAGTCCTACAATGTCTATATGAACGTGATCAAAGCGAGCATCAGGCGTAGCGGACGTGCCAATGGGGGCAGCTACGTGCCTGTGCACTTTTGATCGTTGACACTGTAAGCATTGCTTTACCCACATACGAACATCTTTATTCATGGACGGCCAGACGTATGGTGCAGCGATGAGACGTAATGTGGCTGCGATACCTAGATGAGACAATCCATGAAGGGCATCGAAGACGAGACGGCGATAGGCAGAGGGTACGATGGGTCGAGGAAGACCAGTAGAAGTATCACATAGGATAGTACCTGAGCTAGTAGCTAGGGGTACTTCCTGGCACTGAAGGGACGAAGATTGTGGTGCTTCTGTACAGACAGGATCGTTTGCTTGCGCGGCGGCCATAGCAGGAAGATCGAGCACCGGTAAGGTAACTGCATTCGTCTAGATACGTGATAGAGCATCGGAAACATAGTTCGACTCGCCTTTAATGTGACGAAGGTCTGTCGTGAACTGGGAGATACAGTCCAAATGTCTGCATTCTCGTGGTGAGCAGCGGTCAGACTTGGTATGCAGGGCATACGTTAAGGGCTTATGGTCGGTGAATAAGATGAATTGGCGTCCTTCTACTGCGTGCCGGAAATGTTTGATGGCACAGTAGGCTGCTAGCAGTTCGCGACCAAAAGCACTATATCCCGTCTACGTGGGAGTAAGGCGTCGTGAGAAAAATTCAAGCGGTTGCCAACTACCGGAGATATTCTGTTGCATAACGGCCCCTATAGCAAAATCTGATGCATCAACCGCTATACTAAGCGTGGCTGATGGGTCAGGATGAGCGAGAGCCGTTTTGATCTCTGAAAATGCAGTCCGTGCGGTATCGTTCAATTCTAATTTGCGTGGATTACCGCGTAGTAAATCGGTTAATGGTCGTAACCGTTCTGCCGCGTGAGGGATGAAACGTCGGTAGAAGTTAACCAAACCGAGAAAAGCCTTCAGTTCCTTGATTGAGGACGGCACGTTGTACTCCTTGATTGCTCGAACTTTGTCCTCGCAAGGCAGAATACTCTCTTGTTTGATGATGTGACCCAAAAATATTATTTCGGGTTTACCCAATTCACATTTCTCTGGGTTGACTACTGTTCCATTATCCGAGAGGCGTTGGAATAATAGCGTAAGATGTTGATAATGTTCATCTACGTTTGATGATGAGATTAGCAGGTCATCAATATAGACGTGAACAAAATCCAAGTCTCGTACTATGCTATTGATAAACCTTTGGAAAGTTTGAGCAGCATTCCGAAATCCAAATGGCATTCGTAGGAACTCAAACAGACCGAAAGGAGTTGTGATAGCAGTTTCCTCGATGTCTTCAAGAGCGACTGGGATCTGATAATATGCTCGTACCAGATCGATCTTAGAAAAGATAGTCGTGCCCTTGAGCGATGCCGTGATGTCGTGTATGTGGAGGATGAGGTAGCTATCAAAGCGCGTAACTACGTTTAAAGCTCGGTAGTCGCCGCATGCTCTCCAACTAACCCCATCCTTTTTGCGCACCATATGAAGAGGAGAAGCCCAGGGACTGTGAGAAGGACGAATAAATTGTCAAACTCACGTTTAGCAAAAGCTAATTTGTCCGGTGCCAGTCGGCGTGGTCTTGCCGTGACTGGTTGTCCGCGGGTGGTGTACCACACGATTGGTCACCGATGAAATCTCCTCGAGTGGTTTAGTTATTCTGGGGAATTCCTCGAATAAAGCGTGCAATTTATCGTCACGCGAATAAAAAGTGCCGAGGATTCGGTACGCGTACATCGGAGTCTATTATATTAATACTATTCTTATCGTTATCCGTCATGTCGAGTATATTATATATTAAAAATTAATATGAAAATATACGACAGACGTGGATAGATAAACAATAGACTCACCGAATTGCCTTCTTTGGAAGATTTGACCGAGGTTGAGACGTGTTCCCAGATTTGGCTCACCAATTGTAGCGTGGTGTCGAGTTGAGCTTGACTATGAACACCGCTACAAGACTACGTGCCAATTAACCAATAAGATCCCCGTAGGCCAATATCAGAAGACAGATGATGGCTGTAGTCGAGATGTATTTGTTGGCGACCTCGTGGTATCGAAAGAATACCGAGATCGTGCCAAAGGAGTGCAAGCGTGGTTACTGAGCGTAACCGAATTCGTACAAGTTCAAAGTCAACGGGAGAGTAAGTGTAATGGCTGTCATTAGCATAGTTAAACAAACGAGCACAGTAAAACAGTCACTGGTACAATTGGTTGTAATAATAATTGTTTTTATTGAACCAATCGCGTTCTGTTGACAAAAGTAGGTCACTACAGGAGCTCCCTGCTAGAAAGGGTTTACACTTTCGATTGGTAGAGGTTCGATTCGTGGGACTGATCGGCACAAGTGCGGTTGTAGGACGGAAGAACTGGCGAAACAGGAAGCGATCGTTGATCCTCGAGTTGCCAACGGAAATCTTTTGCGCAGAACGGTACCAGGAGAAGTGTGTTGTATTTGTTGCTCGGGTTAGCATACCACACCAGAGTGGTTTGTATCCAGGATCTGAAGATTGCGTTCGTAGGGGTGTAGACCAGGAAACGCTGCAGACGTAGGACGAAACCACGTTGAGCCAAGAAACCGGAGGCGACTATAACGACCAAACGCGAAACCAAGCGTATGCCAGGCGAATTCGAAACCAGATTATCGACTGAGTGCGTTGACAAAAGCGTAGGTGGCCAAACCAGCTTTCGCCAAAGTTGACTGAAGTCGACGTTACCAAAAGGGCGATGGTCGGAGGCGTGGGCTCAGGATACAAAAAAAAAGAAAAATGTTCATGCGCGTAGTATAGCAATAGTCCTACACCGTATCCAATGTTGATTGTGCGGTTAGTCGCGAAAGCGTACTCGGCGACCGGAACGTGAGACGGTAGTCTCGTTCGTACTTTGTGAGCCAGCGATCTCATCCGAGGTCAAGGGCGGCGTGGTC
This sequence comes from Schistosoma spindalis, assembly GCA_946903255.1. NCBI lineage: Eukaryota > Metazoa > Platyhelminthes > Trematoda > Strigeidida > Schistosomatidae > Schistosoma > Schistosoma spindalis. Next base: position 25,260,785 of record OX336416.1, read on the forward strand.
TGCCGATCTGGACGTGAGACGGAAGTCTCGTCCGTAGATGGTGCAGATGACGCGTGCTGTTGACCGGGACGTGAGAGCGAGGTCTCTGATGTATCTAGCGTGGGATCCGAGGTAGACGTAGAGAGCCCGCTAGAGGGTTTGATAGGTCTAGCATTGAGTCTCAAGTTATCGGGTAGGGCATTGTCATCGACGTGTGCTGGTTTGAGACGATCAACGCTGACGATCTCGACGCGGCCATGTCGATCAACCTTGAAGGCCTTTTCGTGACGAGAGATCACGTGAAAAGGACCTTCGTAAGGCTGTTGCAAAGGTTTGCGTACCGAATCTACTCGTATGAAAACATGTGAACAGGTAGATAACTCTCGAGGGAGAGCGACCTGTCGATGTTGTATTCGAGTTGACACCGCAGACAGCGTTCGCATAAATGCAGACAGTCGATGGACGTAGTCTGATTTACCGAAATCGTTACTGCTCCATGGTGTGAAGAATTCCCCAGGCAGACGCAATGTCATGCCGTATGCAAGTTCAGCGACGGAACACTGGATATCTGCCTTAAAACTCGTTCTGATGCCTAAGAGAACGAGCGGTAAGGTTTTGTACCAATTGTCGTTTTCGTGTGCTCGAAGAGCACTTTTAAGTTGGCGATGAAACCGTTCGACTAAACCATTCGATGCTGGATGGTAGGCGGTAGTGCGTATGCGTTCCGTACCAAGCAACCGGGTCAGTGAGGAGAATAATGCGGACTCGAATTGTTGTCCTCGGTCAGTCGTGACGGTCGAGGGACAACCATACAGTGCTATCCATCGTTCTACGAAGCGGTGAGCAACTGTCTCCGCCGTGATAGACGTGATGGGAATAGCTTCGGGCCACCTTGTAAAACGGTCAATGCACGTGAGTATGTGATCATACCCATGCGATGGTGGCAATAGTCCTACAATGTCTATATGAACGTGATCAAAGCGAGCATCAGGCGTAGCGGACGTGCCAATGGGGGCAGCTACGTGCCTGTGCACTTTTGATCGTTGACACTGTAAGCATTGCTTTACCCACATACGAACATCTTTATTCATGGACGGCCAGACGTATGGTGCAGCGATGAGACGTAATGTGGCTGCGATACCTAGATGAGACAATCCATGAAGGGCATCGAAGACGAGACGGCGATAGGCAGAGGGTACGATGGGTCGAGGAAGACCAGTAGAAGTATCACATAGGATAGTACCTGAGCTAGTAGCTAGGGGTACTTCCTGGCACTGAAGGGACGAAGATTGTGGTGCTTCTGTACAGACAGGATCGTTTGCTTGCGCGGCGGCCATAGCAGGAAGATCGAGCACCGGTAAGGTAACTGCATTCGTCTAGATACGTGATAGAGCATCGGAAACATAGTTCGACTCGCCTTTAATGTGACGAAGGTCTGTCGTGAACTGGGAGATACAGTCCAAATGTCTGCATTCTCGTGGTGAGCAGCGGTCAGACTTGGTATGCAGGGCATACGTTAAGGGCTTATGGTCGGTGAATAAGATGAATTGGCGTCCTTCTACTGCGTGCCGGAAATGTTTGATGGCACAGTAGGCTGCTAGCAGTTCGCGACCAAAAGCACTATATCCCGTCTACGTGGGAGTAAGGCGTCGTGAGAAAAATTCAAGCGGTTGCCAACTACCGGAGATATTCTGTTGCATAACGGCCCCTATAGCAAAATCTGATGCATCAACCGCTATACTAAGCGTGGCTGATGGGTCAGGATGAGCGAGAGCCGTTTTGATCTCTGAAAATGCAGTCCGTGCGGTATCGTTCAATTCTAATTTGCGTGGATTACCGCGTAGTAAATCGGTTAATGGTCGTAACCGTTCTGCCGCGTGAGGGATGAAACGTCGGTAGAAGTTAACCAAACCGAGAAAAGCCTTCAGTTCCTTGATTGAGGACGGCACGTTGTACTCCTTGATTGCTCGAACTTTGTCCTCGCAAGGCAGAATACTCTCTTGTTTGATGATGTGACCCAAAAATATTATTTCGGGTTTACCCAATTCACATTTCTCTGGGTTGACTACTATTCCATTATCCGAGAGGCGTTGGAATAATAGCGTAAGATGTTGATAATGTTCATCTACGTTTGATGATGAGATTAGCAGGTCATCAATATAGACGTGAACAAAATCCAAGTCTCGTACTATGCTATTGATAAACCTTTGGAAAGTTTGAGCAGCATTCCGAAATCCAAATGGCATTCGTAGGAACTCAAACAGACCGAAAGGAGTTGTGATAGCAGTTTCCTCGATGTCTTCAAGAGCGACTGGGATCTGATAATATGCTCGTACCAGATCGATCTTAGAAAAGATAGTCGTGCCCTTGAGCGATGCCGTGATGTCGTGTATGTGGAGGATGAGGTAGCTATCAAAGCGCGTAACTACGTTTAAAGCTCGGTAGTCGCCGCATGCTCTCCAACTAACCCCATCCTTTTTGCGCACCATATGAAGAGGAGAAGCCCAGGGACTGTGAGAAGGACGAATAAATTGTCAAACTCACGTTTAGCAAAAGCTAATTTGTCCGGTGCCAGTCGGCGTGGTCTTGCCGTGACTGGTTGTCCGCGGGTGGTGTACCACACGATTGGTCACCGATGAAATCTCCTCGAGTGGTTTAGTTATTCTGGGGAATTCCTCGAATAAAGCGTGCAATTTATCGTCACGCGAATAAAAAGTGCCGAGGATTCGGTACGCGTACATCGGAGTCTATTATATTAATACTATTCTTATCGTTATCCGTCATGTCGAGTATATTATATATTAAAAATTAATATGAAAATATACGACAGACGTGGATAGATAAACAATAGACTCACCGAATTGCCTTCTTTGGAAGATTTGACCGAGGTTGAGACGTGTTCCCAGATTTGGCTCACCAATTGTAGCGTGGTGTCGAGTTGAGCTTGACTATGAACACCGCTACAAGACTACGTGCCAATTAACCAATAAGATCCCCGTAGGCCAATATCAGAAGACAGATGATGGCTGTAGTCGAGATGTATTTGTTGGCGACCTCGTGGTATCGAAAGAATACCGAGATCGTGCCAAAGGAGTGCAAGCGTGGTTACTGAGCGTAACCGAATTCGTACAAGTTCAAAGTCAACGGGAGAGTAAGTGTAATGGCTGTCATTAGCATAGTTAAACAAACGAGCACAGTAAAACAGTCACTGGTACAATTGGTTGTAATAATAATTGTTTTTATTGAACCAATCGCGTTCTGTTGACAAAAGTAGGTCACTACAAACTCATACCAATCGGCATAATAACTTATTCAGCCATTCAAACCGCGAATGACCTACATGCTCGAAATACTTATATAATGAAGAAGAGTATTATGAAACATATTTAAACTCTATAATTATGATAAGATTGTAAACAATAAAGTGTATAACCAGTGTGTAGATGAATATAGTAAAATAAAATATTACGATATTATAACGTGTTCAGAAAAGAGCCGAAAAATAGTACTACGTAAAAATAATTTCTACTTGGAATTCTATTAAATTTACTAAGTACAAAACTCAATAAATGTACACAAATTAGAAAACGAACGTTAAAAAATTCAGGGCTGGAGGTTAGAATATTATATTTTCAAGGGATGATTTAAGTGAGGGTATAGCTATTTTCAACCAAGATTACTATTCCATAGGTGGTTAATATAGCTTATGCACAAGCTCGATGATTTATGGATTCTCAAGAAATCCACAGTTATTGTGACATCTAGAGGATTATATGAAGATGGAGTTTAGTAAACTTGGCTTCATCTGTGAATGTGGGTACAGACGATTTACATATTAATTTTAACAACAATTGAGTTGCAAAACCAGGTTTACAATTAAAGGAGATTCCGAGAGTTATTTGATTTAAATAACGCCATCGCTGTCACTCAATGATCTGAACCCATTTACATCAAATTGCAACAAATAAACAACGCTTGTCATAATACACACTTATAGTTATGTAGTCCGCTACATATATTACGAGATCGATAATTTATGGATCTTTAATAATTTTAAAGCCAATGAAACATATTGCCGTTTCAGTACACTTGTGACAACAGCTAGTAAGTTTTAACGTAAGCCAGGTACCGATGAGTATTGCACCAATCCACCAAATACAAAGATGACGTTTACAAGATGAAAAGCAAAGTGGGTGAAATAATGTAGCGCCGATGACAATGTAGACTAAGCACCGAAAAGGTAGTTCAAAATAGCTGAGTCAAAATGTATGTATGAACCAATAAAATAATTTAAAATTGAGAGAAGAAAAAGACTGAAATCATCTGAGCAAGTATGAACGATTTCGAGCCGCGTCACCCAAAGTCTCCAGCCACTGGTCGCCGTCTCCCGCATCTACCAGTATGACTTAGATCAAAAGTTAACGGCTTCATGAACTGATTCTATGGTTTGGTTGATTTTAGCTTTCCTCTAACCTTTTACTGCGCTACCAAAAATTGGTCATCGAGGTACCCGGACGGTTAGACTCACGTAATACATAAATATATTTGTCTTAATGGGAAGAAAACTAGATTTTTGACGTTTCGAGACCTAGTGTAAGCCACTTTAGATAAAAAAAATAAACAACACGTCAAGTTGTTTTCACTTATTTTCTCATTGTTCGTTTATATATATGTTGTCCTAGTTCACAATATAGGAAATTTTAATATTTTAAAGTAAACTAACGCAATTTTAAATAGTACAAATTACAAAATGGAGAGTGTTTTCTTAGTTTAATCCAAATTAAAATAGGTTCGATCACGTTCATACTGTCATTTCAGTTAAGGTTGTTTTTATTCTGTAGGTGTGCATCTTTTAATTGGAAAGAAAATTGAAATATTTGTAGGGTAGAAGAAAGGTTAGGAACATTTGTTTGTTTCTGGTGTGAAATTTAAACACAAATAAGCATGTGGATATGAACAAATGACCTATGCTAAATGGATTGTTAGGCCTTCTTTTGTATGAAGGGAATTACGGTTTACCAGATATAGGAGACTTCAGGCATTTCTCTTTCTTAATAATTGGAAAATATTTTCGAATTATCTTGATATTATTAATGTCAATTTGATGGTTGTTAAAAATAACATATACTGTTATTGCTAATTTGATTTTCCATATCTATAGTATTATTTGGAGGTCCTTTCATGTTCTCTGACACAATTCACAACTTTATGAGAAGACTCTTCAAAATAGAATGCATCACAATCTATAAATCCTAGTCTGTATCGAACTTGTAGGGATTTCGATGCATCCGAAGGTTATATCATTGGTAAATTCCGAAAATCATTTATAGAATGTCACTATATATATTCATACTGTATAGCTATTAAGTAACAACGTTATACATATTTGTATTTCTTTTATCATAAGCTTTCATTTCACCTATTGGCTATTGTTATACAATTTACCATTCTTAATTTATTTCCAATCTATTACATACAGTCTCGTATACTCACAGCCACTTTTAGCTTGATCTTGTATAACTATTATTTTTCATTTTATAGTGTGATGCGGTCTGGTCTGCTTGTACATAAACTACGTATGTCTGAAACTTATTATTCATACAATGGTGGAGAATATTATGTTCTGGACTAGACGGCCAGGGTTAGGCGAGAAGCTACTACATCGAAGATCGATAAGCATTCAGATTTGACTCAAGACTGCTGGTGCTGGTTGACGTATCATTCGTCTAGCACAGGGATAAGGTCATAGAAATTCATAAATAAATAATATATTTGTAATATCCCGATGAGTAGGAAAATTAAATTTTCTGACGTTTCGTGACATAGTGTAAACCAATTCTTCATAGAATAAATAAATAACCAAAATCAAAATTAATCCAAGTTTAAATAGTACAAACGGAACAACAAGAATATTATGTGATCAATCATTCAGACCTATTTTTTCGATTGACCACATAATATTCTTGTTGTTCCGTTTGTACTATTTAAACTTGGATTAATTTTGATTTTGGTTATTTATTTATTCTATGAAGAATTGGTTTACACTATGTCACGAAACGTCAGAAAATTTAATTTTTCTACTCATCGGGATATTACAAATATATTATTTATTTATAACAATCTACCCAATTCTAAATTTGTTCAAAATTATCAAGTCAAACCTTGGTAATGATACCTAAAGAAGTTCATGGTTGATTGGCGATTTTGTCACGTGGATTTGACAGGGGCATAAATGACAACAGATTTCAACTTTTCAAATTCAAGCATCTCGAAGTGTTCTTTATTTGATGGGAATTTTTCATTGTGTAATCATAGGATTCTTTTTTGGTTTTTCTGTCGCGCCATAACGTTTTTAAATAATCAAAATACCAACTCATGATAGTTTATTCCATTTATTAATATTAAACTAAAGAACATTTCTTTTCAGTAAATTGATAATAATGTATGTAGGAAAATTGTTAGATTATAAGATGCTGATAACATTTTTGTTTTTTCTGTTTCTCTTTAATTAACGTGACCTTTGACACTCGTCTAAAACAGTTTAGAACCTGAGATTTTGGGATTGAGTGGGACCTTTCTAAATTGATAAATATATTTTCAGTCCATATGAAGTTTATTTTCAAAAGTGAACCCAATGGACTACCATTTTTAGACTGTTCAGTTTAAATGAATTGACCTTTTTCCTCTTAGCCCTGCCAGTTGAGTCCAGAACACCAATACCAGCTTCCATTATACGAAGCATTTATTTCAAACATACCTGGTTTATATACAAGCCAAACAGACAACAACACACCATAAAATAGGGAATAACATTAGGACAAAATCAGGCCAAAAAGTGGCTGTGATTGTGAAAGACGGTAATTAATAAACTGGGCATAACAGTTAATCGTATCATAATAGTTTATAGGTCAAAATGAAGCTTATAATAAGAGGAATATAAATATACATAATCTAGCTACTGAATAGTTATCCAATCAGAATGTATATATAATATCAGTCCATTAATTGTTCTCAGAGGTTACCTATAATTTGAACTTCACTAGGATATAACATTGGTTATAGCGACTAACTTACTAGCATCAATATCTCATTTGATAATATAGATTTTTATTTGTCATAGATCATATATCGTATTGAATATTACAGCAGATATTTAGCATTCCTTTTTGTGAATGCCGAACTTTCAATGAAATAATTTTATATTGGTTAACCTAAAATAAAAAATTACAATAAACATTAAACTAGTATTTAAAAACGAGTATCAACAATAATTTTCAAGAAAAATACAACAGGATCCAAAAAAAAGTAAGCACTATCCTAATCAGTCACTGAATCCTAGTTTCATTAACTATGATATAATATATTATTTATAGTGTCATAGAGGAATGACTTTTTGATTACTAAAATGAAGAAAAGTAATGTTCATTGATGGATAATATACAATGATACGATGTCTCCTAGTGATGGCTAGCCGCAAGATCCAATTACTGGTTGAAGCCTCTGAGTGATTTTAAATTAAATAAACCCTTGGCCAGATGACTGATTTTTCGTGCAATAGAATAGCATGCTTATATTATTAAATATTAACAAAAAGTAACCATGATGAAGCGTCATACGGGATTAAAGGAAATTAGTTTGTGGGTCACTCACATTTCAGTCACTTAGAATCTGATTATTAGATCTCATTCTTGGGTGTCGTGACAGTCAGTGTTGTTTCAATGAGTTTCAGGTAGGGAAGAAAATAATTTCAATGTGACTGTTACAAAATCTTAGTTCAGGGATTTTCTCGAATACCTCCGAAAACCTAACACAGACAGTAGTGTAAAACATGTGAATCGTAGCTGGAAAAACCTTCCCAAATGAAGCAAAAATGAATTTAGCCATTACATTAGATAGAAAATACTGAAATATTTTGAATCAACATACTGACATGTACTATTTAGCGAAACTAACCTGAGTACAATATCGCCACCAGTGTAATTCATCTCCATTCGTCAATTAGATAGGGATAGATAATAATTAGGAAGAATTCTTCTTATCGTATTATACAGTACAGATCCTAGATTTCTACCTGTTAGTTCACATTCGTACATGGAAACACCTGTCGACGTCAAAGACGCAGAGAATTATTTTTCTTAGATTGGGAACTCGTTTTTCGATTAATAGTATAATTCAATCAACGTTACATGTTTGAAGAATATACTTGGACCGTTGTCAGAATGCAGGTCAATTGGTTCCATTTAAAGAGCGTGATTTGCTGCTTCATTATAAGAAGAAAACAGAGCAGTAGGAAATTAAAATACGGTCTAAATGCTTTGAATTTTTACAAAGGGAGTGAAAACTTATTCATGAGTTCCTTACTTCTAAGCGATCTTGCAGGTCACATTGAATGCTAGTTGACAGTAAAGCATATAAACATGCATGAGATAAAAAATTGCGCAAAGTGTATTTTTAAATAAGCATATTTTCACGCTGAAATCAGCTCACTTGTACCCAAAAAGCAAGAGTAAAAATACTCCAGATAACGATATGCAGTTTTGATTTATTCCCATTGACGCAGTCTTAACGATAGTGGATAATGTTGCTGTTGACGGTATGAGCAAGAATACCGAATTTGTTTGCCACTCCTTAGTTCGGTACATTTGACCGAAATGATTCGAATAAGAGATGATAGCTTTTTAATTGTAAGTTAAGGAATAGAAATAACGAATATTGGAACATTGCGCGTATAGTGATTTTAGAATAATCTAAATGCTTTTATCATCTGGTTTTTTTAAAATCTAAATATTAATAAATTGGAAATATATGCTACTTATGTTCTTAGAATACGTATTTGAGGTTATTGTCGATTAGTCGTAGATTATCACTCTAGTGTTCAAGGAAAGTGAAACACAGTGGGTTAGGTTACTCAATTTTTTGACCAGATTCAAAGGACCCAATATTTCAAGTGATTATTCATTCTGTTTAATAAATTTATTAGAAAGAGTTCTGTTATAATTTCTTGAATGTAGTACATATAAATTGTTAGAAAATGAAGATACTACATTCAACATCTATGTTCAGAAACTCAAATACTGGTTATTTAGTTATAAAACGGCATTTAGAATTTTTCCTTCACTTTGTATAATAATAATAGTTGAGTATGATGTTAGAAGATTTCAACACCAAAATCAAATATGATATCGCATATTACAATAAGATTATCCTGTTATCTAAGAGGAAAACAGTGGGTGATGAAATCAATCATATGTAAAGTGAATGAAAAATAGAAAACAAAATTTATAGTAATGAACATAGTTATCCGGAAATGATAAAACACTAGTTTGACAGTAAATACGTTAATTTTATTTGGACTTCCAACTTAAGGAAACCGTTAATTGACAAACCAACAGTTTAATGAACCCAAAATTGATTTATTTTGTAGATCTTCATAAATTGTCGGGAAATACAACAATTGATTACTGAATTCATAAAAGACGTGAAAATTTAGTATACAGAATATATTTCATGACTTTACTTAGCAACTTAAGCTTCTGAAGTTACATCTACAGTAAGATATTGTCCATATTGTATTGCAGAATGTACTTTTGACTAATATATTAGATTATTTAGGACTTTTTCCAACCATAAGAACTCCAGTGACCTTTGAGAAAAAAGTCAGTAAAACCAATGTACAAAACAGTTCAAGAGAATTGAGTTTAAAAGTACGTAAAATTTTTCTGTTGAATTCATAAACATTAAATATTAAATACCCAGTTATCTGAAGATTATGAAATATCACGCAGAACATTTGAACTAAGGAGTAAGCTGAAGACGATAGAAGTGATGCTATGAAGTGGGTGCCTTATTAAGTAAAGGGTAAGGTCAAAATCTAACATTTCGGGTGTAATTTATGAGTACAAAATTACACATACGAAATATCAAACCAGTAATTTACTAATTATTTTAATAACCCTAGCGATGTGTAGCGCACAGTACATATTTACTCCTTCCAGAAAGAGATTAGTGACCAGTTTCCTTTGATATGAAAAAACAAATATAGTACAAGAAAATGAAACCGAAAACCAAACATAAAGTTGATTATGTACTTACAAAACCAACGACTATGAAGCCATTTGAACAATAATAAGTCTACCTAATAAATGGAAGAAAAACTGGGCACTGAAACACTAAGATCAAGTGTTGTTTAAAAAAAGTCAAAACGCTGGTGTTTAGCAAGAACCAAAACTAATTCACAATGAAAAAATAAAATGTAGTAATGTCTATTTTTTAAAGCGGGTAGAGGTAGTCGATTAATAAAGTACAATGAGTGGCTAATTACCAGAATGTTTTCCTGGATCAAGGTAGCAATCCGTGACACATGGATTAATAGAACCATGGGGTAACGTCACTTGCTAGAGAGAATAAATGCACTAGATTTTTCAGTTCATTTATCCATACGTTGCTGGATAAAACCATGAACATTAAAACGTTTCAACAATTATTTTTTTCAATACATGTCAATGCAGCGCTTAAGGACATTTTTGTTTCACAAAGTTATCTAGAAACTTCATTTAGTAATTCTCATATAATCACATACTACAAGTTGGATGTTTGCCAAAAAAATGAGTGAAATATGACCTTATGGTTCTTCACATGAAAAATCAATGCATCTTACCGTATAGGTCAACAGAGACATATCACTAGTCTCTTTTATGATCGTTATTTTAAGCACTCCACTATTAAACCTAGATTTCATATACTGTTTACGACCAAAACTGATTTAATTTTTCTATTCTACCGGAACTTAAATCAAAGATTTTAAAGTGTTTTACTTAACTGTAAACTAAGAGAATTATGAATACCCAAAGTCCAAACCAGTGATACACGTTAGGGAAACGGATTTATAAGTTTCTGTTTTGCTGGCTAAGTGTACTGGAAGGCTTTGAGTTTATTTCTTACCTATTTATTCTTTCCTCGAGTTAATTAAACTGAGTAACAAGCTTATTGTAAAACAATTATTTGAACTCATTCTACATAAATGAATTTATAAAACGGGAGTTAAGAGAGAAATTTTTTAGCCCTAGAGGAACCTTTATGTTGAAATCGCCTTCTCTGAATTGGCTGTTTTATTCATAAAGCTTTTACTCCCCTCTTTGAAATCATCCGTGTGAACTTCAGATAGAGTACATAATTTAACAAACACCTTTCTGAACGTACAGTGTTGCCCAGCAAAGTAGTAAGGGGTTGGCATTATCGGTTACATCAAGACGTAACATCAGTCAGTGAAGTCATTAATTATTGGTCTGGCCTATGAAGGTAGATGTAGACTTCCTGGAAAGTGGGTAGCACACTGCAATAAATCAGTGACTGAAACGTCAGTTGTAGTGTTGCACTGAAATATAGACAATCAGAAGTAGAAAAAATGTGTTGATATCACAAAAGTTTATTTTCATTAAACACATTCTTAAGCCTAGATGAGATGAATGATTGAATGCTATGTAAGCAACAGTATTGCAACATGTAATCAATCAGTGAATATACAGTCAACTTTTATTTACATTAGATACGAATGTATAGACAAACCTAAAACTTGTTACTCGCACATACAGAACTTGAATTTATAAACTTACAGATGAGTTACTTGTTTGGTTGAAATGTTACTAATAAGGTCTTTGTGATCAGAGAAAAAAAAAATTAAAAATGATTTTTTTTCTTAGAAATAGTCTTCATGCTAAATGAGCCACAATAGTGTTACCTGCCCATGTTGTTACAATCACAGATCTTGACATTTAGTGATGGAAAGTAGATTAGGATTCACTGTATATGAAAACAATTCAGTTGAAATTGATTGAACTATAAGGTTCGCTTATTTGAACAAAAAGTACGTGGTCTGTTTATTTTTTTGACTGTTAGCGATTAATAAGAAACAAGCTTTAGAGAGACATGATTATAGCAGTTGGTTATATTACCGACATATTGATGTAAATTTTGATTGGTTTCAAGATATATAAACTTTTCTCGCTATATTTATGACTACATAAGCGAAAATGTTGATGTATTGAGTAAAATACAATTTTATACAACCAGTAGTATGAATACAACCTTGAAAATCAAATTAATATGCGCATAATTACTCGAAATGACGCAACAATCAGAAAATTCGAATTAATAGCGAAGGTACGGTACAGTGATAGATATATTTGATAATCCTTAATAATAGAGATGTTATTTTAAAAAATGCTTTTTCATTGTGATTAGCAACTTTATATCTATATCGTTCCGTCCTACTTTATGGCAGTGAAACATGACCAGTAAGATTAGAGGATATTCCTAGGTTACTAATATTTGATCATAGATGTCTTCGAAACATTGCTCGTATATCCTGGGACCACCGATTAAGTAATGCAGTTGTTAGGAAACGGGTACTAGGTAAGGATGGCAAATCACTTGATGAAGTAGTGAAACTTCATCAGTGGAGATGGCTGGGACATGTGTTACGTATGCCCGACCACCGACTCCCCCCACGTGTGATGTTTTATCGTGTAGGAGTAGGTTGGAAGAAAGCTAGGGGAGGCCAGACCAAAACATGACACAGATCAATGAAGTCACTGACAAGTTGACTGAGCCATGTCGGTAGATGTAGACTGCCTGGTTGGGTTCGGCGAGATGATAGCAACCGATGGTTAGAGACCTTGAATGACATGGCTCAAAATCGTTTGCAATGGCTCAGGTGTATCCACTCTTTGTGTTCTCCGAAATTCTAATCTTCTGAATTCTTCATGTCGTTTATTTTCTTTCCAAATTTATTCCACTGGATTATACTCCTCGAATAACATCATCAAACCCTAACGTTCCTGATTACTAATTATACTTTCACTACCTCTACCACTACGGGATTTGAATGGACAACTGTTTCTCTACGCTAATTTGGTATGGCAACTCGGATTGATGTACATACGTATGAATTTCCACGTTGTGACTGACTGAAACATTCGTATTTTAAATTTATGTTCACAATTAAATAGTAAGGACAAACTGATGAAAACGTTAACCAAATATAACGTAAGGTGAGATAAGTATATGAAATAAGTCTTGTTGATTCAATTCATTGAATAACTCAATTTTTGAATTTTAAATAGGATTCACGCTGGATGTTTCTACTTAAAAAATTGAAATAATATTAGGTTTAAATTTAAGAAATATTTTGTAAATAGGACTCAAACAATCAATAACAAATAAAATGAATAGATCTTTGAAACTATTACTTCCTTAAAACTAAAATTGTTCGAAAGGATAATATTCTGGAAAATTAGCAATGACTTTATAGAAAACAGCAAACGTTCACTAGCAGGCGACCCGATGAAAAAATTATAAACCTGTTAAAACTTTGGTCAGGTTCTAGTGAAGTTTTATTTGTCATTGCGTGCCTACTGGTTAATTCAGAAAAGCTTTAATTTAAATCATCGTATGCTTAGAAAGTATTTTTAATGTCCATCATAGTGCATGTTGATTTAAGTATTTTACATTTTAGCAGTTGACAAACAAACAATGCACACCAATACTTTACAGCCTTGCATCTGCATATGGCCTTGAAAACCAATACATTTAGTTTTAAAGAGTATAATTTGAAAAGTATACACATTATTTAACATACTGATTTTGCAATAAAATGAAAATCTAAATATTTCTGGACCATAGGTTCCCTTTGACCATAAATTTCAAATAATTTACAAGATGGTATTAAGATGATAAAATCCGATTCCTCGAGAAGATGAATTTTGAGCGTTAAGATTTTATATAAACGTGACATGAAAGTGTGATCGGTTTTTGATTTCCATTGCAGTCTAGAAAAGAAGGAGGAATTTCCAGCGACAATATAATTTCGAACAATGAATTATACCGTAATACTTAGTAAATACTGACATGACTGGGTAATAAACCACATAAATAAACATGTTATTCATTTCAGAGGTATATATATACATACATATATACTACACTGAAATTAGGAAAACAGAGACTGTAAAGAACTCGAAAATTTCCCAAGATTTAAGATGTAAGTGGTGATTGCATTTGCATGTTTGAGTATAGACTAGAAATGTTAGCTTTCATTATTGTTTTTTTTAAACATCAGCATCAGTAACAGTAAGGCAGTAGTTAAAACAAACGCATAACCAGCTCTTTTTGTACATGTCCAACAGTTGCACCACAAATAAAGAGCATCAGTACATTTCATTAGCTAGTAAAACATGTGATTATCTCTTTGATAAGTTTAGGATAATACATACATACGTGATTTACACCACATTAACAAACAAATAATTGGTGCTGATTGGTCTTGACGCATTATATGAAAAAATTGTACCTAAGAATATATAAACATGTGAATACTTGTTAAGAAATGCTAACTAAGCTTGACATACAACTAGTTATATTTCAGAACATGCTCAACTAGTATGATTTCGATGTATTCAATGTCTTGAGACAGCGCGCTTTTAATGAACACACTACCCATTCAATGTCATTTGCCAAAGGTAAGTAGTTTTTCAAACTTTCCCGATTAGCATGTGAAACTAGAAGAACGGCTTAAAAACATTAACTTAGCTATTAGATCCTTATTATGGTTCATTTATTCACTATTATAATGATAGTAGACACATTTATAATTTTACTTAACACAAACATTGGTACAACGAAAACAAATAATCTCAAAGACGTTTCTCTCGATTGTATGACTAATACGCATTAAAGGGTGGATAAATATCTTTATTGTAGTTACCATATAGTCTGTGTGCGGGATAGGTAACTGTCTGGGCCACTCAATGAGTCTTAGATTTTACGAAAAACCGACAGGAAATTTAGTTTCAATTCGGTTTAGACTACGTGTCAGAAGAGCAGTTTTCTGTTGAAAAATTATTAAAGCAGTAAAACGACTAGGCGGCTAACCTCGACCATAAGGTTCAAAGCATTCAAATTGTACAAAGGACGGAAATGGGGTTGTTTTACAGCCATACATAACTAAGGATGATTGGTTTATCATGTACTTACGGTCATGAATTACTGACTAGAAAAAGGTAAACGATCAAGTTAAATCAAAAAGTGCAAACACATATTTACACTAGGAATATTATTTGTAAACAGGGCAACAATGAGTAGAATCTGAAGAG
This sequence comes from Schistosoma spindalis, assembly GCA_946903255.1. NCBI lineage: Eukaryota > Metazoa > Platyhelminthes > Trematoda > Strigeidida > Schistosomatidae > Schistosoma > Schistosoma spindalis. The sequence goes on from OX336416.1 coordinate 25,275,913, forward strand.
GTCATCGCAAAAATTAAAAACATAAGAAATTCAACCAATAGCTACATTTTATAATTATTTTATACTTCGAGAAAAAGAAATGAATAAAATATGCTGCATACACACGCTTAACATAAATAGTGAAGTTCAACTTCAACAGTTATGTGAACAAAGCTGCACCATATCCAATGAAAAATGATCAAGGAAAATTAATCCTGGAAACTGTAACGACTGTAGTGCGGTATATCAACTGCCACTCTTTTTAATAGCTGGAAAGCTAGTAAATGTATATCGTAACTTATTCGTGATTTCAACCTCAGTATATCTCATATAAAGACTACTCAACCACGGTTGGAGAACAAAAACTATGTAAAACAGTAGGCAAAGGGATATTCAGGCGCTTAGAAATCAACTGATATACATAACGATCTTGACTTCTCGATTTTTCAAATTTATTAAAAAATTTGTGATTGACACCATAACAATACTTATGCACAATAACAACTAACAAGAATTTTAGATAACAGACATCGTACAGTGCAAATTTTTTAAATGAAATAGTTCAAAAAAGGTGAATTATTACCGTAAATGTTGCAAAATAAAACTAGATTCTCTATAAGTAAACATGATAAAGATGGTAGGAGCTCCGCTTTTCCTGATGTAAAACAATGAAAGGAGAGATTTAACCGAAAGATCTTTCGACTGTTTCCTAGTTCAAGATAAATATTTTTTGGGCAAAGGGCAATAAGGAATAGATGTCAAATATTAGTAAATCATGAACTGTTTATAGAACTAGTCCTGAAAAGTCTGTGATGCGAAAGAGAAGACCCGTAATTACTAAATAAATCTCTTGATTTCGACGTGACCAGAGCTGATAGACAAGAACACCAAACATAAATTTTACAGAGGTTTTGACTGAACGGATTTGATGCGACCAACCTGATAACATTAAGTGGATATCCAAAATTGAAATTTCATCTTCGATTCCATCTCACTTGCCGAATAACATGGAAGAACAAAAAGACATACTGTTGTAGCACTTTGCATCACAACCTGAGGGATAAAAGGTAAAGAAATTTGAGTGGTGTGCCATAACTTCACGTTATGATAAAGTGACCTGTGTAAAGTTCGTGGAGAACTGGTGTCAAAATCATCATATAGCCATTACTTAATTGGTTTAAGCACAGATAGACAGAAGTCTCGCATTTTTACGTAGTATATATCAGCTACAATACGTTAGGTATAGCAGACAGTCTAGTTCCTCAATGAGCACATCACTATTTAGATAGTAACAGTATCACTGTGTCGTCTAAACAACAGCTCAATTTATTTTCACACATAAATATTGGTACAAAGGGGCACCGCTGAGTGTAAACAAGAATAAAACGATTTTATTTAACGTGCACATTTGAAGTGCAGATCTAGTGTGTACCTAAAGAGGTAAAAATGGTTATTTGGTAGTTATTTCAGAAATGTATCCATCATCTAAGGGAAAAGTAATAGTCAAATTTTACCGTCGCTGTTTAACCACCTTTATTGTTTCCCACGGAAATTACCAGAATGTCGGCCGTCTGTTAAGAAATGACTTTATCACAAGATGTTCTTTTTAATTTATTAGTGCACAAATTTTCAGGTCAGGAAGTGACTTAAGTTGTTTGCATACCAAGTCAACTCCAAAGTCCGTTTTACCATGATAACTTATGACGACCTGTAAGTGAAAAATCTATTGGAGTTTTACATTTCGGTGCTGTTTTCGGTAATATATGAATTATGGTGGGTGATAGTGTAGAAAACGAAGATTTAACGATTAACAATTGCTAATTTCCTGAATCCTTACATTTTTCTACATGTCCAACAATTTCAATGTATTGACATTGCTGCATGACTTGTAAACTGGAAGTGATATTAATCTGCGGTCCCGGGATGGTACTCACAAGATGGTACTTAGACAAAAAATCCTGGTGATGGAACTAATCAATTCCATGCCACTAACATTACCACATATTTGGGAGAAACAGTCGAAATATAGAAGGGCACCTGATGGAACGAAGCCAAAGGTGATATGAATATTTAAAAAAATTAAGATGGTTTGTTGGTTTTGATCCCGTTATGTACTACAGTTATAACGTTATAAGTCGACATAAATGGAATAAGTAATCATTTGCCAAATAATCTAGTATCGCTGAAAACAGGTTGCGAATTTACATGTTTGTGAATGCGAGTTATTTTTCTCTTCAAACGTCGGAGACAAACTTTTGACTGGTAAACAGTAGGGCTGTCTTCACATACCTAGTCACCAAATTATGGAACCATACCCAAATTCTAATTTGTTTTTCAGAGAGACAGTCAGTACTTCTAGCTCTCACACAACAAATGTGACTTGAAGTCGACCACAAAAGATACTTTAGATTACTGCATTGAAATAATACTATTAGATTAAAGTAAACGTAGTTAGAAATGAAAACGTTGTCCAAAAAGATATTTAAAACTTTAATAAAAAGCCTATTTCGTAATGCGCTACTACAAAAATATGCAATTAATTGTAATATGACTTATGTCAACTGCATGTGACTAGAGCAGTAATTAATGGTAAACAGCAGACCACATACTCTACATGGCGATAAAAGAACTCAAAATAAAAAAGGTGAAATTCTGAAAATAAACGGGTTGACTCTATTGATAAATGAACAATTTTTGGTTAGAAACCACATTATTTTTTGTATTTTATCTTATGAAGCAAATAAATCAGTTGTAATTTATACAGATAATGACTATATTAAATCTATACAAAGAGGAAAAACAAAACTCATTGAATGGAGTAAGTTAAAAAGGTAATTTGAAATAAAATGTGTTGGTGAGAACAAGGTAAAATTTAACTCTTGGATAATTGATGCTACTCAAAAAAGAAATTGAGGATTTACGGATTTAGACTCAATATATGCAGTAACTCCCAAACAATACTGGAATGAGAAAACATAATTCTTTTTTGGATTTACAATTTAAATAAACGAAAGGGGTTGGAAAATTACGGACATATAAACCAAAGACGTCTAAGGAAGAAGAGTTGTGTAAATACCTTGTTTGTAAATACGGATGACTGAAGACATTTTCTTGGAAAATATTTTGGTCATATGGTAACAAATATTATAAAAATTATTTAATGCAACGAATTGCTTCTTACTGGGTGCTTGGACGTTTGAAGACATTCGTATTCCCACCGGCGACAAGGACCAAACAAATTCGTAAACATTAATCTGGTTATTTCCGCGTATATTCAGATCCGGTAAACTCAAGTATGTGACTGGTTACTGCGATCTCACCAGATGCAAATACAAGCTAATTTAATGAAATTATTTTACCTTATTATTCACTTAGACTCAGATCAACAGCTGATTCACTAAGTTTGTCACGGTGTGATTACCCGTGACTGTATAAACCCGATCTCATCGTTTTGCAAAAATATTTTTCGACAAGTACGCAAGTTTGAACAACTTTCCCGGCAGCACCGAAGTGCACTGACGTTGGGCGTAAGGCCGATCGCTTAGCAAGATACGAAATAGTAAGGGGTAGAGTATTTCTCGAGTTCTCCTACACATGGATAATAATTTACAGTAGCTAACTAAAGGAATATTAAACAATTCACATGGTTTAAAATATCAAGTTACATGATTGAAAACCGGAGCGAATGTATTCACTCCAGATCTTTCTGTAAATAAATAACATTACAGATCTGTCAACTAATTTATTTTCAGCATTCTTAGGTTAAATTTTTGCATAGTATTTTTACTCTTGCTTTCTTTTTCTTGTTGTTTACATGAATTATCAACTGGAGCTATTGGATATTAGTGTCAGGTCTTACCTTTTGATTGATACTTTTGTGCTACATAGCTAGGTATTGAACTCGGTCACGCCAAAACTAATCCAGTTACACTCTGACAATTCGAGAACACTTTAGATTAAGTTGTCAATAAATGTGAATTAGTAGTATTTTTAGGTGGTACAGACGAAGCAGCACCTTTGATCTTCAGAAATTAAGCTTCCAAACGAAGGCAAACCCAGGCTTTTTCAAATGAATGGCTGACGCCGCTTACAACTTTGAAAACGCACTCAAAAAATGCATCCCGTAGTTCTGCCGAAAACACGGTTGAGACCACGTCAAGCGTAGTTTGATGATATTTTGGAATCCAAACCTAGCATGAAGTCTTACATGATACATAGCTAAAATACTTTTCCTACAAAGAGGAACATATGCTTTGATTGCAACCACAGATCATCTCATCATGAAAGGAACCTATCGCTACAAACACCCACTGAACAGATCCCCAGAGTAATGTATCTAAACACAAACTTGGGGATTTTTGTGATATCACTGTAGATCTCGAAAAACTATGCATAATTACCGCGTCCATGAAGGTTTTTATTCTGATAAAAACTGCATTTTACTATATCAGACCGATTGATAATGTTATTAACCTAAAACAATAACGAAAGAAAACATAAGATTATGATGTCGAATAATTATGAATATGACAGTCTTCTCTTAGTTAACTTAAGTATGCAGACCCACCAGCACGTTGCAGAATACAGCTGAAATGGTGGTTGATCTAGTTAAAGAAATTACGCTACGCAGTTATGGATAGAGAAAACCTATAGAAATCCCTTATAAAAAGTAATTTTTTCAGTCACTGGGTAAAAGTGATGGGTTGATACCAAGTTATCAACCAGGACAGGGAACTGAGTTGATTGTCATAATTTCTTAACCATTAGTGTTTACAAGGAAATTTTAGCTACGTTTGGTTTTGTGTGCACTCACCCAAACTTAACAGAAGCACAAGCCGAGTCACTTTTTCATCAGATGAGGTTATTTAACATTAACGACCGAGAACGGTTTTGTAAAATTACTATTAATAATTTAATAAGGTTAATTAGGAAGTGTTCTTTAAGATGGACAGTGATATGTATCAGGAATGTTCAAACTTACAACTCTATCATAGTTTTTTCCCTGAAACTTGTGATAGTCATCTTATTAGGACAGAAATCGTACGTTAATTAAATACGGGAATAAAATTTATCGTGTATGTCTAAGAAAGTGTCTGTCTTTCTCTACTAGCTGTGAATTTCACGAAATTAAAATGCAATACCATGAATGAACTCCAACCGTCATTGTAAAGAAAAGATGAGATCGCTTCTAAAACATAGGTACTAAGCTATCTTAGTCGCAGTTATGAATCTAAATAGATGAACGTTCAAGCACGTGACATCCAGCTAAAACCTAACGTATATTATGATACTTACTACCACTTATTTTCAATTGTTACTGTTACAAGCCTTGAACGCGAAACGAGGTGAAAGAAAATGCCAATATAATTGATTTAAGACTGGATGCTAAGTTAAATACTATAGACTTCTGGGTACCCAAATGAATCAAAAATCAAATTTCATCATATTGCTCTGTACATTTCAATTAGCAACTTTTCGATAGTAATTATCTGGTCTTTTGTGTCAGCTTACGCTACAAACAGATTATGACGAATTTTGTGAACCAGTGCGACGAAATCGTAGACTTTGCAGTTGTACTGACGAAGACTAGGGAGAAAAAGCAATTAAGAAGCATGACTTTGTCTTTGTCTAGCAGATGGGAAGTATATGCTTAGTTTGAAACTGAGCTTAGATCTTAAAATACTTCCTTCCAAATGAAATTTGTATCAACCACGAAAAAGAACTCAATCGCCTATAACACAATTTTGACAAGGGTTTGTTTATGTGAGTATCCGGGTTAGAGGTAAAATCTTATTGAAATTTACAAGCTGTGTGCTTATGTACTGGTTGACAACCAAGGCCATTTGTGAAGGTGAAAAGTAAAAACAAGACAGACTTGACAGATCTTAAGTCCGTAAGTAAATGTTGGTCATCAAAATAATTGCTACCTTATTTTAAGAGTACACTCACAGTTACATATTTGTGTACCTGTCTTCGAGACACTAGTGATACAACCTGGTTGAGCAAACCAAAAGAGATGTGGGATTAACAAGAAGGGAAAAGGAGCAGCATTTTAAATATTTATTAATAAAGATACTAAGTGAATATTAATACATCAGATATTGAAATTATGGTGGACAAACGTAAAATGCTGGTAGACTTTCAAATAATTTCTCGATGTCAGACTAACATAAAACGCGAGTCAGAGTGGAAATTCTAGTTTTCTCGAACTTTTTAAAGCTCTTTCGGTTTGCTTCCTAGATTTTTACATATGGAGCTTGAGTAAGAGGTGATTACTAGCAGTAGAAAAACTGCACTAACTACACTTATGAACACTGCAAGTGAATTGAATTGCTGAACAGGACCTAAACGTATGGCATTCAAGAACAATGGTATTTTAATCGTTGAGTAAATCTTAGTTTTTGATGTTCTAACACATCAGTGTCAATCGTTTTTGCTTCAAATGAGTCGTACTTAGCATCAAAAGGGGTAAGAGGTCTTCGTATATGTACACCTGAGTACGAAGATTTGGCGCCGTCTTCTATGTAAAAGATTGGCAAGTTCTCTATATTTTGGTATTCAGTAACTACTACTAGAAAGCATATTGCGAATGATAACAGGAGAAATGTGACGACACACAAATTGATGTTTACATCACTGATTCAATCTTAATTAGGTCCATAGTAATCAATTATGTCATCAGAGGAGTACCAGGAGGAAAATCAACTGTTTAGACGAAAATTAAACGTAAAAGTAAAAATTCAATGACAGCTGTTGAGATATAAACTCCCAAAAGCACATCTTAAAATATTACAGTGGAACAAAGTGGATTCTCTAGGAACCAGATGTCTTAAATAAGACACGGAACATCTTAGATAGCAAAGCGATATAGCATGTCAAGCAGGTCCCAGTAACTGGGAGCAATAGTCCGATAAAGTTGAGTCAGAAGGAAGTAAACACTAACTACATGGACGTTTAGTCTTCCACTAGTCTGATTATATGGGATTCAAAAAAGTAGCAGTATGTACTGGAAGTAGTGTCAAATGAGTCAATTTCGGTAAGTCAGTTGATAAAACTGAACCGAGATTCCAGGAACTTTTACGTAGTACAAAGGACAGGTATACTACTAAATAACGTACACAATGTTTATGACTAGAACCCGTATATCCAAATAAACCAGCTGCTTGATGTCTGTACAAAGAAAGGTGGGGAAAAATCCTGAAAAACCAAGATTTTCAGGTAGTTATGTCTTGGAAGCATGTACTTCCTAGTTATTTTTTTATGAAAGATATATGATGTTCAACGAACCCGTTTCTCCCCATCCAAATATTTGCAGTGCAAATATTTTGGTAACTCAAGCTCGGTTCAGTAATCTAAAATCTGGTTAATCACCGGATTGTGGTTGACTACACCCACATTGCCATATTCCTCTCGATCACTGGCAGAACTAACCAATATGGTACTCTTCTAGTCTTAATTTCCGAGGGATTGTGAGTGTTGAAGCTAGATGGACTTATAAGCACGGGAACAGACAGTCAGTCTGCTGCAACGTAGGACCAGGCACATATATGCATCGCTCCAAGTTGCCATACCGCACTAGCACAACAAGATGAACACCGGATTCATAGTAGTTAGTTCAATGGTGGTAATATATAGAAGATTGCATACAAGGAGATAGTACAGGAAGAAAGAATTAGTTCCCAGAAAGGAAGATATGAAGCGATTTTAATCTCTTAGTTTAAAGGAAGACAGAGAGTGTATACACCGACACCATTGTGATCGACTCTGAACCATGTCACCAAGAGTCTCCAACCATTGGTTACGATAGTCATGCGGACCCCAACCAGGCTGTCTGCATCTACCAACATGGCTCAGACCAGAAGTTAGTGACTTCAAGCACTGATGCCACGTTTTGGTTTGGCCGCCTCTAACTTTCTTCCAATTATCCCCTACACTAGTCAGCATTGCGCGTCGTGGTAGTCGGTGTTCAGGCATACGCAGCACGTGGCCCAACCATCTCAGTCGATGAAGATTCATAACCTTATCAACTGATTTACCATCATTTCCTAATACCCTGAGTATAACCTCACTATTACTTACCCGGTGATCCCAGCAGATGCGGGCAATATTTTTAAGGCATCTGTGGTCAAATACTTGTAGCTTACGAGTATCTTCCACTCTTAATGACCATGTTTCGCAGCCGTAAAGTAAAACAGAAAGAACTGCCGCGCAGTATACTCGTCTTTTTATTGATAGATGTATATCCAGCCTTCGCCATAACTGACGCACGTTCGCAGAAACTAAACGAGCTTTTCGAATCCGTGCTGAGATTTCGTCAGACACCAACCCATTAGGGCTGATCAGACTTCCAAGATAAGTGAAGTTGTCAACGCGTTCGATTATTTCAATTATTATCCTTAGTTCAGGTGTTGACGCAGACCAGTCCTGAAGCAACAACTTGTATTTAGAGGGAGAGAAGCGCATCCTAAACAACCTGGCATTGTTGCTCAGTGCTACCAAAAGACTCTGCATTTTATTAGCGTCTTCACCAAACAGGACTATATCATCTGCGTATTCTAAGTCGATAAGTGGACCTCCTGGTAGGAGATCGATGCCCGAGAATTTAGTCGATAAGAGCGTTATTTCCATCAGTAAATCTATGATGAAGTTAAACAAAAATGGAGAAAGTGGACAGCCTTAACGGACACCACTTGAGGTTGCGAAATCAGATGAAAGTTCGCCATAAGCTCTCACTCAATTAGTAGTGTTCGAGTAAAGAGCCTTCACAAGGTTTATGTACTTCTGAGGTATACCTTTTAATGACAGACACTGCCACAGAACCTCTAGGTCTACAGAGTCAAATGCTGCTTTTAAGTCAAAAAAGACCACCATTGTCGGACGCCGATAAGTATGTCTGTGTTCTAGAACCTGACGAATGGTGAATATGTAGGCGATACAGTCACGATCGTGTCTGAAGCCAGCTTGATTCTCTCGTGTTTGCAGTTCACGAGTCTTAGTTAGGCGTCTGATAATTATCGAGGCTAGTATTTTAGATACTATATTAGTCAAACTAATCACTCGATGGTTGTCACAAGATGATTTTGACCCTTTCTTATATATTGGGACGATAAGTGATTGTGACCAGTTAGATGGGATAACGTCTAACTCCCAGATTTTAGCTAAAATATTAGTCAACCTAATCGCTACAACTAGTCCACCATTCTTAAAGACCTCTGGGGCCAATCCATCTGGACCTGATGCCCTTCCTCGTTTCAGATTAACTATAGCCTTTTGAACTTCAGCTAGAGTTGGGGGACCTACACTTCAATGTTCCATTCACACTATCTGAGAATGGAGGGTAGTTGTAGAGTAGCTGAAGGCCAGCTGAACTGTTCTCTAAAAAGTTCCGCCCATCGTTCTAAACGTCTGGACTGGGAGCAGATGAGTGTTGTTTTATTCCGAAATAGTCTGACTTACACTTGACTTATTAATTCCAGTTTATTTTATTAGTCTGTAGAGTTGTCTTGTGTTCCATATAGCCGCCGCCTTTTTCATCTCTTGCTTTCGTTACCCATCACTGCTCACGGTCGTTCCTTAGACTTTTGCTTAACCTAGATCTGATTTCTTTACGCTCTTCATCGTATTCAAAACCTGATGGGATGAGTTTACGAGAATCCATCAGTGCAATAGACCTTGAAGAAATCCATTGGTTCTTTGTAACCCTGTGGTTTAAATCACTAATAGATGTCACTGCTATTTCCATAGCTGCTTGTATATCTTTCCAAGCAATATCTGGGTCAGCCTCGTTTTCAGAACTATCTAAGTGTGACCTCCGTTGTTCCTGGAACCTACTTTTGGTTTTCTCATTACTCAATTCAGTTCTAATGAGTCTTTTTTGCGTCCAGTGAGGCGCAAGCAGATGCGTGCTCGTATTAGGGCATGGTCGAACTCAAGACAGGTACTCCAGAATGAGCGACAATCTTCTATCGACCCTCTCCAACGATCACTGATGGCAATATGGTCTATTTGAGTCCATCGTTGGTTTGGTGCAGGGGGTCACCGTGTTAGACGATGTCTCTCCTTATGCTTAAAATTTGTGTTTGCTACAAATAAACGATTGTTTGAGCACAGTTGCAGTAGACAATCACCATTATCTGTTCGCTGTGCCGGCACACTAAAATACCCACCTAAATGTCTTTCTGTTTCGTTTAAGCTACCTACCTGGGCATTAAAGTCGCCTGCTATGAGTACTATGTCTGAACGTTTAGCTTTCTGAAGAAGTTCAGAGAGTTCTCTGTAAAATTCATCTTTCACTTCATCCGAGCTGCAGTCAGTGGGATCGTAGGCGGAAACGACATAAAGGCAACGACGTGTGTCCCTATCCTTCCGAGTTCTTACGGAGCCGTTTAGCCGAACAGCACATAGACGACTGTTTATAGCGCTTGCTCCGCGCTCATGCCTAGTGCTATGCCTACACCTGCCAGTCCACGAGAACTAGCCATCGGGTCGCCAGATACATGTAGGGTGTATCTCGTCGGCTCTCCGTTTTGCAGAGGTGAGGTCAGGTGAATGACCACACTAGGATCATGTATGCATGTTTCGGAGACACAGCATACATCAATCGTACGAGATTCTAAGGTTTTTAGCCAAGGAAGCCTGCTGACCGATTTGGCATAGTGTGCGTACGTTGAAGGCTCCAATGTGTAGTTTGGAGCGAGGTTTGAGTAGACCTGGGACAGTGTTTTGCGCACAAGAATCGTTGGCTGTGACGTCACTTGAGGAGGAAGCCGAAAGAGGGAGTTTAGATTTGAAAGTCGATGTAGGAGGAATAATAGGAATTGAAGAGGGAGGTTGATTATGAATACAGTGATCTTGAGTGCTGTTAGAGGTGTGAGGGTGGTTATCACTTCCCGGTTGCCCACACGGGAACAGACAACTATCGACAAACTATGAAATTGCCAGTATAACTGGCAGTGGTTGGTTCTACAAAAAGTACTCGGGAATAATTTGCTCATATACGTAGAATCATTAAGTTTTAACACCAGATTAACAAGGAATTCGTAAGTTAGACCCACTTGACTAACCTGATCACTGAGAGAAGACTGATCAGCTCACTGTGCCTGTGGACCCAGTATTCCTAGATCTTGCCAAACCATCCGACGTGTACAGAAGCTTACCAACCTCAGAATAACATGTACGATGGGATAAGAAACTTCTTTTTCAGAAAGGGATTGAGAGTAAATGGAACAGTATCTGAATGGAAAAACGTGCTGCAAAGTAATACTTCAGATACCCAATTATTTTCACTGTCAATAAACTACGAAAACTGATTAGAACCTCACGCTCTTGTTGCACATATAAAGATTTACAGACTAATGAACAATGATGGTGATTACCCTGATCGCCAGAGAGATTTAGATAAATTAAATGAGTTTATCACAAACTCGGGGCCCGGAGATTTGATATAACTTTCACAATCGCAAGAGCAAAAAACCTATGAGCAATTGTACATCATGATTATAAAACAGTTGCGCACTACGATGAAGTAGCTAGTGGTTTTTGCGTGCTACGATTAGTCCAGTCCTTCATAATAATTTGTTCCATTTATGTGAGAACACGTAGACTACTGCACTGAAGCAGCTAGACCATATCTTATTACGGATCCTGGCATTTGAATGTATTCAATTAGTGGGCATATAGGTGGTAACTGACTTTTCCAACTGCCATAACGAGCGATCAAAACTGCCTTATTTTTTCATCACAAAACGTAAGACTTAGACATTCTGTATCTTCAAAATGATCTGAAGGTTAAGTGTTTATTTTTTCTAGGACTGATCATTGAGGTCAAAATAAAGTTAAACAACCTCGACTGAGCGCAGGGTGGAACCTGTATTTTCCACCGAGTGGCCAACAATTGGGATGCCCGACGTGAACTGAAGTTAGATCAATCGGTGAAGAAACAGGACCTCCATGGGAATAATTAGTGCAAACATGAACAAATGTCACTTGACATTCTTTAATACTGAGCTATCGATAAGACCCGATAAAATCACCCTGAAAGAAATTTGAGGGTTCATTCTACGAGTTAGTTATTCTCGATGTGTTAAAATCTGATTATTAACCGAGTTTATAGTGAAAAATACTGACACAAACTAGACGATTAAATACTACTTATAGGTAGTTTAGGAATATTTGTATACTAGCTAGCACTATAAAGAAACATCTGGTATATTACGAAACTAATACTTTTGAAACTACTTAACTGACTACGTAAGTCACAGTAGTACCAGTGGGGACTTTGTGTACTTTATTTCGAAGTGTGATACAGTTAACGGATTAAAGTGGTTGATAATTCAACAACTACTGTCCGCACTGCATTTACATGGCGATGTGATTAAGTGAATGAAATTGGGTTTGAATCAGCAGCGTACAGAAAGCCTTTTTGTGTTAATCAACATTAAACCAGATTACTGAGACCCAAGCAAGAAAATTTACGAAGGATCTCTGTCGCAGGAGCTACCAAGAAACGCATAAATGCAACAAAACTTTATGAAAGCCAGTGAAACATGAAATTTACTTATTTACAGCAGAAAAGATATTACGACTTAATCTTACAAGTTGGAGATGGATGGAAAATTAGTTTCATGTGTTAAAATTGGTATTGTATGAATATTTCCAGATACTGTTTGTGTGACCTTTGCCGGTCCTGTTAATATAAAGAAACGACGATCTCAAATTTTAGTTGAGTTTAAACATGTAACTCGACAGGTATTATTCCAATTAACTTGACTACTCAATGAGGTAAAATATAATTGACACGGATGGAAGTATTAAAATTAGCTAACAAACCTATTTCAAGTAAAAAAAGCGAAGTATCCACAATTAGGATATTGACAGAGGTATTATGGTATTTATTTAGTGAATTTAACAAGTTTAATTTTATCATTACATATTTAGACAGTACTACAGACAAGCAGTTAGATAATTTAAGCAAATTTTTACCGAGTTTAGTGGTATTTGATTGGCGAAGACAAACATGAAATGCACCTCTGGCTTCATTGTCATTATTGATTATTTTGATGACGGAGCCTCATGGTCAAATTAGTTATTTACCCGAAATTATTGTGATCATTATTGATTCCTGGACGCGCGTAGGGATGGCCTCGGCCTCGTCCTCGAGGTTCTGGGATGCTGACTTTTCCCCAAGTGTCGTCTTGTCCTAGATTAAAAATTTAGACCTCAGTTAAACCCGCAAATAGCTGCACAAAATACGGAAAAAAGTGAAGCCACCCGACCTACCATAGTTCGTTCCAAAATCTTCAAAAACATGGGAATTGAACTCATTCTGCTCATACAGAGTTATTGGAGGGTAGGCAACGGTATTCACATCACTAGCAAACACCTCGGAAGCAACAGGAACTGGTGGTTGGACAGCAACACCGTTCTTAGCAACACCTCTGCCTATCCAAGGCTTACCTCGACCGCGGAAGGGAAGTTGCACTGGAGGTGCAGGGAAGGGAGCTTGAAGTGGTGGTGGTGGCGGACCGCGCAAGGGGGGGCGGATATTTCTGACAGGAACATTTCTTCCGGCCACGGGCAAAGGCTGACTTTGCTGAACCCACTGTTGAGCTGTGGGTTCTGTTTGCTCCTACAACCGAACATAACTTTGAGAAAATCAACTCACTGGTAGCATGATTTTCCTTACTTCTGCTAATGCATGGGCTAACCGATAACATGATTCCGAGGGTGGTCCTAAACTATCAACTTGAAGGTGTAGCTTTTGCTTGAGGTGCTGATACTTCGGATCACCATTGGAAAGGAGCTGCTTTTCCTTAGCGTCATCCCGTAGACTGCCAGCACCTAAGATCGCCATTTTTGTTTTGGTGGTTTCTTGCACTGCCCTTAATGTCTGACCTCCCGGACCAAGAAGTTTCCCAACAAAATTAATAGCAGGATATTGTGCCTGAGGTATTTCTATTTTTGCCCTCACTTTTACAGGTTTGTTGCTGACCAAGTCAAATGAGTCCGCAATGCCGCCACGCAGACGAAAGAGTTCTGGAAAAAATCAGTCCTTATAAGTAAGCAAAAATATACCATTTTCTGCCAAAGAGTACAAGGCAGGAAATGCATTGCTATCCAAGTTTTGTAGCTCACGTACTAAAGCTTCAACCGTCGCCGACTGTTCTGGTCGGAGCTCGCCAATCTTCATTTCTGACGAAAAGTCTTTACTATGGCCGACCTTCAAAGTGTTAAACAATGGGTACGATGTCCAATAATCTTGCTACAAATAAGAGTGAATCAACACTTGTCTCGGATATCATGTGCTGATATGAAATGCTTGATATATGAATCGGCCTTGTGAAAAATAACTTTCCCACGAAAAAGCTGACGAGGAAAGGTTAATTAGATCATGTGGAATCTACGCTGAGTGAAAGGGTCTTCATATAAATGGTTTTGAAATCCCGTTGTGTGTCAGAATTTTCTGAAAGCTCTGAGGTCGGCGTTCCCTCTGATAAACAGAGCAATAGCTAACATGGAAACATGAGGTATCTGGACAACGTCAAAGACCGGGAGTGTCATTCAAACAGCGATGGAATTGTGAAGATTCAACCAGGCGGTGATTGGGATATTACTTGGATAAAAAAAGATTAGCTTCAGTAAACATGATGTTGTATTCAGGTCACGAAGAAAGGGGTTTTGCACTATATAAAGGAGTTACAATAATTCTGCCGTAAAAGTAACTTATAGGATGGGAAACACAAGGATCGAAGACCATCAAATCATCCTTGAAATCAAGGGGGCAAACTGAATGTTATCTAGTGCTGTGTACCCACCGACGTTGTCAATGATGATGATCAGATTTATGATAATCTGCAGTCTATCCTAAAGAAATGCTCAGAACATTCGAACAAAGTACCTGAAAGTCAAATTGGAAGTGCATATCATGCGATGCTTATAGATTAATGAGCGACATGGACCAGGTTAAGAGAACAAGAATGACAGAAGACCGGTAGATCCGCGTATCTCCAACAATATGGTCATAAGAAGAGGCGCTTTCTCCCAAAAACATCCCAATTTCCTCGAGTTAATTCGAACCACACTACAAAATACCCTGTCAGTCACAGCTACACACGTAAATTTGAGCTACCACCCTGTTGTTGTATAACAATTATTTCTCATTTTTTGTCATTTAATGACCCATTAAAGCTTTTCTATTAGAAAAGACGAACGTTTATAAATTTATTTAGTACAAGTGCATGATATTTGTATTATACCCCACATTTGTTATTCTTTTCTGTGCAATATTAACGAAGCAGACATGGGAGAAGAAAATGATCCACAGGGCGTCGAGTAGGCAAGTCTTTTGAATTTCAAAGGCAGTCCCAAACGTGATGGAGCTCATGCAACGTAGTGATAGCACTCGCTTTGCACAATCTGTGTAATACCTTTGTAATAAGTGGGGTGATAGAGCATCGAGATTTTAAATTCCAGCGACCAAACTGAGGCACACGCTAATACCGGGATATGCGATATTTCAGGATATTTCCGTAAGACATGGTGAATGCTACTTCACTTTGTGTTATAAATTTATGATTTGAAGTAAAACGTAGTCTTCCGACAAGTGTAATGGAACTTATTTAAAAAAGTGTGATTACACGAATACCATTATCTTCAATATATGAAAATAAAACCCGAATGATAATATTCCTTCATCATGCTTTTTTTATTCTTCGACCGGACGACATTCCTCACGAGATGTGAAGTATTAAATTAAAGTGTTCCTTGGGTGTGATCCCAGCATAACTTCAACTTTTTTCCACTGCAACACAATGGTATGTCCGACAAACAGTGAGTCCATTCCTAACTCTTTGTATTTTAGTGCAGTCGTCTTTGATACTTTCTGACAATATGATATTTACTGTGTCGAATTGAAACCTACTAGCGGAAGCACACTAAAAACGCTTCATAGTGTTATTTTCATTGAATGATGCAAAGCGTCCTTCACTATAGGAGCAGTCGTCAAACACATAGCGCATCTGTAAGATATCTGAACCGATATTCCGTGAAGTAAAGCAATTTAGCAGAAGAGGGTCAAAAGTTAAGACCAAAGCGATGAACAGTCATCCTACATTCAGAATATTCCTTGTAACATCCTCCCCCCAAGATTATCAAAAGTAGCCTCGATCTTCATCAAGCAAAAAATTTGTTCCCTATTATCCTTCTTAAATATGTCTCACTTCATTTTTATTTCTTAGCCAGACCCTGTTTCCGCAAACGTTCCTCCTGGTTCGGATTAGCTAGACTTCTGAATAACGACGCTACGATTGATCTCGTTGCACACAACTCTGCAGTGTAAATTGTAGCAGGTAGTGATCAATCAGAAAATATAGGAGGTGGTCTATGATGGAAAGTAAAGTTAATAGTAGAATGAACCTTAGCTAATTAACCAATGTTCTACAAAGTTAAAACTACACCGTTTGGAAACCGCCTAGGCTGGGCTGTTTTGTCCAAGTTGGTAGACTATCACTCTCCTTGAGAGCGATTTATTTAACATGAAACTTCATCAGTAGGATTTGTATTTACACATGACGAAAAGTTAAAATACATGAAATAAAATTCATAAGGATATATCAATAAGTTATTGAACAGGTTCGTGTATTGAAAATTGCTATTATTTATACAAAGATATGACCTCGTAAAAACTGCGACTTTGACGAAAGTATGTATAGTCCAGGCATCACCTTCGCGTGGTGATGAAAAAAGAGGGACAGCGCAAAAAACAAGTAGTGATGGATGAAACCTAACTGTTTTCAATTAAAAAGATCAGAAAGTGTTAATTACCAAGTGGAAATCAAACTAGTTATTGATCATGGAATTAACCAATCCAAGAATCTTCAGACAAACCACATAAAACAAATCCAATGAGTGGTGAATTACAACGTGCGAATGAGCCTCGACTGATGAGTAAAAGTTGGGGAGGTGTGAAAAATATCTATTAACTTCGAAAATTAAAAGAAGGAATATAACTTATCAGATGGTTTACATCACTGTAACCAATTTATATTACCGTCGCGGAATAAAAAACGATACGTCTGTAAAATCCCAGTGATTCGTTTTACCGCAGAGCTAACGAATCAAAATTCATTTGATTAGATATAAGCTACGTTTTTTGGCGAGTTATGTTTTTACGGGATGAGTGTCGCTAGTCTCATGTCAAACCCTTTTCCTTTATCCGTGTATGGGACCGGCAATAGCCCCAGAGGGGCTCCAGGAGAAGCTTACACTTAAAATGATTATGTGTGCTCTCCGGATTAGTTGAAGTAATTTATATAGGTTTGCCAAAAAATTAAAAACACATTGATAGTATCATGACATAGAATAAATAAAATTTCAGCGACCGAAATGTCATCTACGTCCTTCTGCATAACGCATAAAGCATTTTTGAGTGACTCGTGTTGATATACATCAAAATACAAATTCTCTTCTCAAGTTAATCGCTCCTAATCTAAGAACGAAAACAAATTGTGTCAAATGTGCAAAATATGTCAAACGGTAATCGCTACTGCATAGTCAGACGTTTCTCTAGCACCAAATATAGTATTAAATAGCATAAGGAATGACCACTCAATAGTTGTTCGATACCTTAAAAGCAATGAGGTAATACTCAACAGCATGGACTAAAGGTCGATCTACAAGGATTCGAGTAACTGTTCTCATCAGGAAGTCTGAGAACAACAATCATCAACTGAACTACATCGTAATCTTGGGTTTGGTGAAAAATGACCTTATCGTCGATGAACTGGCATCACGCTACAGTAAAATTTAGTATGTGTTGTAAATCTGTAACCGAAGTCAAATAACAAAATCGCAGACAAGGAGGATTAGGGGCTATTCAACCTAGTTAAGAGTGATCTGAGTAAGTCGAAATACAAGACAGGGAAAATACTAGGAACTAGCAGTCCGATAAGACACTTTCGAGGGATTTTCAACGTTATCTTTATGTTATAAATGGTTTGAACTGAAAAAATATATGAATTGTTATCATATCCTCCATCGTTAATGTTTGCTAATTTGCAAATCCACACTCGCTCTACCCTTAATTTCAAATTGGTATTTAGTTTGATATATTCAAGACTCGAGCCAACTATAAGGGATGTGGGAGAAGGTTGTTAGAGTAAAATCTCACAGTTTATTATTGATGGACATTGCGCACATAAATATTTTTCGTGAACGAAAATCTGAATACAGACTTCCTTACTCAAAATAGTCACTTAAGCTTCCGCTGAATCTAAAATATATTGAAAGCATCCGGTTACAAGGTATTTAAACTTGCTCAGTTTTTTTCATGGAACAAATTTTCTCAGCTCATACCAAGCTATTCTTTGTCAACTAGTATTTATTACATCTATTTACAAACCGAAGACTAATGGAAACAGCACAATGAAGATTTAGGTAACTAATTGAATAATTTGTTCTACCTTGATGTTACAAAGTTTATATACTAAAGGGCCTCGGTACCCAATGATTTTCATAAACCCACCATATTCGTAGGCAGAGGCGAGGGTAATCAGTTTATTTTGATAACTATTGAGTGGATTAATACTCTTAGTCGACAGTCATTACCAAGAACTGAGGCAATCGCTTGAGATTTGAAGGAAATTTGGTGGTAACTTAAGACGTGCTTAGTAAAGCACGACCACCGAAATCTCCACTTCAATTAAACACAAAATATGATAGAATAAAAGCATAGGTACAATGGATCAACAAATACACATCCAATAAGAAGGTGAACAATGTATATTTTGTCCATTCCTAGAGGATTACTTGAGATGGAATCGATTGAAACTTCACTGGGAGTTTATATTCAGAATCGAGCCACTTCATACAAAAAACTTCAGGTACATGTAATTTGCAGACAGATTTCCATCAAAATAACGTTTTCGTTCTTTCTCTCTAGTTGGAAATTAACTTCTTGCTGCATAATATATTCTAGGTCATACAGAATCTACATTTAATACACAGTCAAACCGACACACGATGAACCTAAAGAGAAGAAGTACAATCGGTCACATAAATTGTGAATCTTATTTAAGGTGTGGTGGATGTGGCATTTGTACGAACTAATGATATTTTTGCACTTGATTGTCATCTGATTTTAAATGCAACACGTTCATTTGTGCTCATCTAGTCCTGCTTGTTACAAATTGAGCGATTTCGGGAATTCACAGTTAGTTCTATAATTCCAATGATAATAACTGTTTGTGAACTATTTTCTCCAGGAATATTTACAGCAAGGAGGCCAAGTTGACGGTCCACACGTGAATCAAGGGGTAATAAACGATCTTTTTCATACAGATAGGCTCCATAGTACACGCATGAGTCAAACACTTCTAGACAGAACCATATAAGTTCTTTACTACCATACTTGATGAATGATGCACGGATACTATCAGGTACTTTTTCAGGGTAGCTATAGCGATTGGTAGTGTATTGATAGAGGTTTCGTGTTGTATATTGTGTCATCTACCAAAATGATGGTTAAACCGTTCACAAATAACGCTTCCCAAATCTTTTCCTACTATATATTTCCCTAGTAAACTTGTGTTTGTTCTATACATTCACCAAAGTGGTCACAGGTTCTGGATGTTACGACAAGGTAATCCAGGTTGGGTATTGGTCACGAGCTAAGATTTCGACGTCAGCCGGGAGATTGTATCTTTTCCATCCAACCAAATTACACAGACCATCCAACACAGATCACTTACATTAGTGATCCACAAGGTTCATATCACCTATGTAAAAACTAAAAGACTATTAGCCCACTTCCGATCTTCACCGAACCATTAGCTTCCATGATCTGTTGGAGAGCTCAAAACCCTTGAAGGATTGACTTGTAGTGACCTATTTTTGTCAACAGAACGCGATTGGTTCGATGAAAACAATTATTATTATAACCAATTGTACCAGTGACTGTTTTATTGTGCTCGTTTGTTTAACTGTGCTAATAACAGCCATTTTGGTCTTCCATTGTACTCCATTACTTCTACGCGGTTTTCGACTACGCACGTATCTTTCCTTGCCGATCGCATTTGTACTCCTTTGGCACGATCTCGGTATTCTTTCGATACCACGAGATTGCCAACAAATATATTGCAACTACTACTATCATCTGCCTTCTGATTTTTGGCCTACCGGAATCTTATTGGTCTATTGGCACGTAGTCTTGTAGCGGTGTTCCTAGTCAAGCTCAACTCGACACCACGCTACAGACTCATGACAAGCAAGATATTTTTCGTTCAGGTCGAGGGTGTGTTGATCATATTGTCGCATTCTGCCAAGTTTTGGAGCTCCGTTGTACTTACTGCAGGCAAACAATCGTATTTCTCGATATTACAGTCGTCTTCGACTAGTTGAACAGGAGTGTTACCTCGCAGGTATTGCCTGTCGGTGCAGGGTGTGCCTGAGACATCTTTTCGGCTCCGTATTTATACACGCCACGTAAAGCGGAAACATACAACCACAACTTTCAATTTTAACATCCCAGCAGTGAGGTTAGGTAGAGTTGTAAAATCTAACAACCCCTACTCACCTGTCATTGGTGACGCTCTGGAAACAGCTCCGATAGGAATAGGTACTATTGTTGTGGACCGATTGCATGGAGAAAGACTTTTCGAGCATACGCATGTGAAAGATACGGTTTTATCGCGCAGTGACGCTCAAGCTATGCAGTCCAGAGTTAATATGTTGGCAATCAATACCCGTAGATATGTCATGTGCTCTACACCCTCCAAATGCGAAGTGACTTTGCAAGACTGATAGGGGCCTGTGCCTGTACTCACTCTTGGAAGTGAGCCGTTAGAAGTGTTCGCAGAGACCGCGAATTTGGATAACTGTGTAAGTGGTGGTGGTGGTGGAGGAGTGAGTAATGAGGCCTAGGAGGCAAGGCGTGATCGATAAACGAACCCACTAATGATAACATGAAACACCCACCACTGCATTAACTTTCTTTGACCTTGTATGAATGTGCCCTGTTTGGTCACCAATCACAATTCTATGTTCATTATATAAAACATTATTCGCTTCGTTGACTTATTTTTCCTATCCTCCAGTTACTTTTCGAAACAGATAAAGTTTATCAAGCCAAATAGCTCACTCGTTTTGACTTTGGCTAAACCAAGACTTTGTGCTCGACAGTCTAGAGAATAGCTTAGAATTACATCTGTAGGAAATTACGTCGTAAAACGTTCCGAACAATAAATTCGACAAACTTACTGGAATGTCTTTCAATATGTACTACCCCATCATTTGGGAGTTTATGACGAAGATCAACTCGAATTGGATGACCCCAAAACCAAAATCATGG
Organism: Schistosoma spindalis; assembly: GCA_946903255.1. Taxonomy (NCBI): domain Eukaryota; kingdom Metazoa; phylum Platyhelminthes; class Trematoda; order Strigeidida; family Schistosomatidae; genus Schistosoma; species Schistosoma spindalis. Next base: position 25,297,235 of record OX336416.1, read on the forward strand.
TAGAACTAGAGTTAGCTAGGTTACGTATAACCCAGTTAAAAAAAGAAATTGAACTGGACAAGTTACGCTGCCAGTGAAGTGAAGGTTTCGGCCAATCAGTAAGCAACAGTGAGAATGCAATATCGAAGAAATCTGTATTTACCTAAAAGATTTGATGGTACACCGATAAATCATTGAAATTTTATTACAAATTTCGAAGAACGTATCGGGAGTGAGAATATTGGATTTACAGCTAAGCTAAATCACTTGATTCAATATTGTGATGGAGAAGCGAGAGCCACTGTCCTTCATTGCACTATACTAGAACCAGAAATATGCTATAACTCCACCAGTAGACATAGACGCCGTACATCCCGAATGATTTGTTCGTTTGCCGTTCTCACTTTCACCTGCCCGTCGAGGCCATGGCTTCCCTGTTCATCAATGGCTTTGTCGCCTGATGGTAAATTCTTCCATACATTCAACTATTTGGGGGGGGGCAGATATTTCCTTATCCACCTATTTCAAAATGCTGTAGTTAACCTCTAAGATTCTTTCCATCTTTTATTGCATAGTAAACTATTATCCTCAGAAAAATCGTCGAATGATAATCCTTTAGAAACCAACAACAATTTATCCGGTGTGAAAGTCTCTGGGGTGCTAGGATCATCCGTCATTTCAACTAATGGTCTGTTATTTGATATCCTTTCGTTTGCAAAGTTTCTTCGGTCGGCATGTTTTGAAATAAAAGCGCTCTTAAAGTTCTTCTAGTTAGGTTTTCATGAAACTCCTGAACTTCGAATAATTCGTCTGTTCGGACGTTCCACTCTATCCTCAGAGTTCGTTTACTTGTCTCATTGGACCCACAGACTGTAATGTTTCCTTCAATAGGGTCTTCCTCTGGAATGAACTCCAACACATCAACACTATTACTAGTCCATTGAGTTAATTTACATCCTTAGAAACTTAGGAGTCCTTTGAAATTTGAATATATCAGTTTGGCTTATTCTATAGCATCCACACTTACCAATAAATCGTCCACATAGGACTGTTCCTTAGCTGCTTGCGTAAAAACCCTGGGAAATTCATCTTAATTATCAGAAATCATTTTCCGTAAAGCAAACATGGCTTTGAAGTTGTTCCGAACAGATGGACGTTCATTCTTTAGACCTCTCGCCTCTTTTCTAAGTTTCCACCAGGCCGTCACAAATACCCATGAGCATCTCGATAATATGGCGGAACTATTACTTGACAGAGTATAGCTTCAATGTCCGCCGTAGGACTTGTTGGTCTTTGCCGAAAACTGGCGAAAAGGTCTATTAAGTTATTGGACAAATAAGGTCCAGATAAATATTCTTTTTCAAATACGTCTCAGCATACTGAGCTGCACAATCGAACAATATCCTTAACGTGTTAGGCTTCTTGCGTTGAAAGACAGGGTGGTGAGGAAAATACCAAATTCGTCCATCAGCGTGATTATCACTTACCCTTTCGACATATTCCCCTTCTATATACCAAGTCATGACACTTACATAGTCTTAGAGCAACTCCGCAACCCCAATAAGTTGACCTTTCAAACAGCTGAGTCTGCGTTCTGCTGCTGCTACCTTGACGTGGTGGTCGGGCTTGCCTATCGCGATGACCCAACCGAGCTATATCAGCTGGAATATATGTTCTTGCAGGTCCTACCATGTCAGACAGGTCGATTGGAGAACGGTAAGACTAAAAGCAGCAACTCAAGGTCTGAGGGCGAAGTCGTACTGCTGACTGCACAGAGATCTGACAGCAGTAAGGTGTTTCCCTCGGACAATCAGCATCTGCAGCGATGCAGCCTACTCACAAGGAAGGGGTTAGTAAGGGTTGGCCCTAAAAATGTCTCACCTCACCTTACCTCACGGAATTCCGTATCCTGCGGTAAGGCCGTTTGAAAAACGAAGCTAACACGTCAAGAACCTCCCACTAAAAGACTATGCGCGACCGGCCTCAAGCAGTTATACCTTAGGCTATGCGGTCACGCTCCCGGGTCTTTAGGACCAACACTAATCCGATTTCCTTTTCAGGTTCCTCAAGAAATATCATTCCACGGTGTGGGCAGTCGGGAGGTGACATCAGCCCTCATACCCGTAACAGCACACAAGACCAAGTTGGTCACATTCAAATCCTTCCTACACCTCCACGACCAACCCCTCTCACGTCCCTTTATCACCTCGCACCGCTATTGCAAACGATTCGAGTATGCGGAACGTTATACCTGGTCTCGATATTACAGTCGTCTTCGACTAGTTGAACAGGAGTGCTGCTTCCCCTGGCCTTGCTGGTGTAGTTATAACATTAATTCCTTAGACTCAATCCCAGTAGACAGTCGTTTGTGCGTTGTCCGACTAAACGGAACAGTAAGAACTCGGAAAGATAGGGACACTCGTCATTGCCTCTTCTTCGTCTCTGCCCACTCTCCCATTAAGTGCAGCTCAGATGAGGTAAAAGATGTGTTTTACAGAAAACTTCTCGACCTTCTCCGAAAATCTAGGCGCTCTGATGTAGTAATAGTGGCTGGTGACTTTAATGCTTAAGTAGGTAAACTAAGCGAAAGGAAAAGACACCTGGGTGTATCTTATAGTGTCTTGGCTCAAAGAACAGACAATGACGACCGTCTGTTGCAGTTATGTTCAGATTACTGCCTCTTTCTTGCAAACAGTAACTTTAAGCATAAGTAAAAACAACTTTTGACATGGCGTATCACAAGATGGTGCACACACACGATCAGACATTTGCAGCCTACGCAGATAATCTAATTCACAGATTCTCCCGGAGCTATAGAAGTGTCGTGAAATAAGCAGGGAGATAATATGCGTATCACAAGATGGTGCAAGGAAACCCCATTAGGATCCTGCTGAATGATAGTCAAGCTAAGAGTATATTTGAGGAACAACTAGGAAAGCAGTTAGGCAGCCATTTATATGATGCCCACCTCGAGGCAGCGTGGAATAACATCCGAAAAGCTGTAGAAACAGCAGTGATGTCTTCAAATACGGTAAACCACAAGGTTAGAGAGAAACACTGGATCTCAGCAGCATCTACCGCACTGATATATGCTCGAAAACTCATTCCATCTGGCTCTGAACAGAACGAAGAACAGAGTCAGCTTAAGCGCAAGCTGACAAAAAGCCTACGCAATGATCGTGAACAGTGGTGGGTAGCGAAAGCAAGAGAGATGGAAAAGGCAGCGGCAGTAGGTAACAGCAGACAACTCTTCACACTTGTTAAGGAAACCAGTGTTAGGAACCCAACTGTTAGCAAAACTATCTCAGAAAAAGATAAATATATTATTCATTCTCAATCCAGGAGATTGGATCGATGGGCAGAACACTTTAGGGATCGGTTAAACTGACCTTCAGCCACACTTCGGTTTCCCACGATCTCCAGTCGACCTGAATGGTAAGGTAATGTAAGTCCTCCGACTCTTTACGAAGTTGAAAAAGCTATAGGAAATCTGGAGCGTGGGAGAGCAGCAGGCTCTAACAGGTTTACCCCTGGGATTTTTAAGGATGGTTGTCCAGTATTAGCAGCGAGATTGACTGAGGTCTTAGGTAGAATCTGGGAACTGGACGTAATCCCATCTGACTGGTCTCAATCACTGATTATGCCAATCTATAAGAAAGGACAAAAATCACAGAGGAACTAGTTTGACTAATATAGTGTCTAAAATATTAGCTTCAATAATTCTTCGACGCCTAACTAAAGCTCGTGAAGAGCAGACTAGAGAAAACAAGGCTGGTTTTCGACCTGGACGTGGTTGTATAGACCAGATATTCACACTAAGTTAGGTCCTAGAACATAGACACACATTCGAACGCCCCACAATCGTAGTATTTCTCGACCTTAAGGCGGCATTTGACTCTGTTGATCGTGAGGTTCTGTGGTAGTGTTTGTCACTGAAAGGAGTACCAAAGAAGTACATCAACCTTATAAAGGCTCTCTACTCGAACACAACTGGTCGAGTGAGAGCTTATGGCGAACTGTCATCAGAATTGATTATCTCGAGTGGTATTCGTCAGGGCTGTCCACCCTCTCCATTCCTATTTAACTTTGTCGTTGACGTGCTTTTAGACATGACACTTTCCTCATTTAAATTTTCAGGGATTGAACTTCTACCGGGAGATTCACTTGTTGACTTAGAATATGCCGATGACATAGTTCTATTTGATGAAGACGATGACAAAATTCAGAGTCTGCTGACCACTCTAAGCAACAATACAGGCATGTTCGGCATGCGATTCTCTCCCTTGAAATGCAAAATGTTGCTTCAAGATTGGGTTGCATCGACATTCGAACTAATCATAGGGAGTGAAGTAGTTGAGCGTGTCGACCACTTCACTTATCTGGGAAGTCTCATCAGCCTTTGTGGTCTGGTGTGTGACGAAATCTCAGCACGGATACAGAAAGCTCGACTAGCTTTTTCCAACTTGCGTCGTTTGTGGCGTAGGCGAGATATCCGTCTTTTATTTATTTTAACACATAAGTATAGGTACAGGGAGGCACCAAATACATATGCGCCACACGAATCTCATTTGATTTGTGTGAGGGCTGTGATACTGCCCGGGTGCCCGAACCGAAGCAGGTAGATATCCGTCTAGTAACCAAAGGACGAGTTTACTGCGCAGCAGTTCGTTCCGTCCTACTTTATAGTAGTGAAACATGGCCGGTAAGAGTAGAGGATATTCGTAGGTTACTAGTATTTGATCATAGATGTCTTCGAAACATTGCTCGTATATCCTGGGACCACCGATTAAGTAATGCAGTTGTTAGGAAACGGGTACTAGGTAAGGATGGCAAATCACTTGATGAAGTAGTGAAACTTCATCAGTTGAGATGGCTGGGACATGTGTTGCGCATGCCAGACCACCGACTGCCTCGACGTTCGATGTTTTATGGTGTAGGAGTAGGTTGAAAGAAAGCTAGGGGCGGCCAGACCAAAACATGGCACAGATCAATGAAGTCACTGACAAGTTGACTGAGCCATGTCGGTAGATGTAGACTGCCTGGTTGGGTTCGGCGAGATGATAGCAACCGATGGTTAGAGACCTTGAATGACATGGCTCAAAATCGTTTGCAATGGCTCAGGTGTATCCACTCTTTGTGTTCTCCGAAATTCTAATCTTCTGAATTCTTCATGTCGTTTATTTTCTTTCCAAATTTATTCCAATGGATTATACTCCTTGAATAACATCATCAAACCCTAATGTTCCCGATTCCTACTTGTACTTTCACTACCACTACGGGATGTGAATCGATAAGTGCATCTCTGTGCTAATGTGGTATGGCAACTCGAACTGATGTACGTGCGTACGAAGTTCCACGTTGTGACTGACTGACTGATATGGTATTTCCAACCGTACGTAGTAAGTATTCGAAAAGTCAATTTAGAACATGTTCTTAGTATCTACAAAGAAAAAATATTGAATACTGCAGGACATCTATCCATGTTCATTCATGACACCTTGCACGTTTATACTGACTGACCGCGTTTTTCTAATTTTCTGTTACTAGGTATCTCATGATCATGCCTCCAAGTCATTGCTTTTTGATTTTGCCCATCTAACTTTTGTACTGAATTTTATGTATCTTTGAGTGCTATGCGTTCTTCTACAGACATCGATGTGCTACGACTAAATGGATCTTTGAATTCAGTCGCGGACAGTTGTTCAGAATTGATCTCTGATTCCTCCTTAGATGAAAGGTAATTAGGTAAACGGCTGCTTTCACGAAGTTCCCCTTAATGGCCGTACAGCGTCCAACCTACTAGAGTTCTCACAGCAGGCGGTTTATTCGCTTGTCCATTTCTTATCTCTTTCATCTCATGTATGCCTGGTCCGTTTCACCCAATTGACAGTTTGACATCGTCGCTTTCTACACTCGGAAAACATTTGTCCTTTAAATGGGACCAGAATGCCATTTAATGTGCCGTCGGCACAGTCCTGTACACCGCCAGTAGTTTTTCGACCGTCAAGACTTTCTGAATCTTTACGCATCACTAAACGTTTGTCGAGAGGAACTCGATCTCGATGTATTTGGATACCGACAACGATTCATTACTAAGAGTTTTTAAAGACACCAGTTTAGGTTTTCCCTCGAGGCTTAACTCATCCGTCAGATCATCTAGAATTAGGAAGGTATCTGATCCACTATTTAGAAAAGAACAAGTCTGAATAATGCTCTCACCACTTGTTATCAGTACAGGCACAATCGCAAATGCTAATAGTCTCTGTACACGCCTAACACTTTCCTTCGTACATAGCTGTGTATTAATAAAGGCATTAATATTACTTTCGCTCTGTTCTTCCTGCTTCCCGTTTAACAGGGTATGATGGATCCGGACACATACTTTGACGACACATGACCTCTGTGATCGACAGATTTTTGCTACATAGTTTGTCTCCAGACAAGCATTACATAACTTGTGCCTAAGAACGAATTCTTTCCTTTCTCTAACATTCTTGTCTTTAAACTTATAGCACTGATCTAAAGAATAGTTGCTTGAGAACTCCAAACAGGATGAACTACGTGAGGTAACATTGCCATCACTAGAACTTGTACAAGATATCCTTACTGGATTGTAATCTCCAATAATTTCCCCTTTTAAACACCAACATCCCTACTGACACTATTGTTACCGCGGTTGACAGGTAGAACATACATAGTATTAGTTGTATCAACTTGTTCCTTTACAAACCTACTAAGATCAACAGACAGAGGTGTTTGATTTTCTCAGGAAATCTTATAAGCTAATTTGACCACTTTTGTTGAATGTGCGTTGGTAATTTGAGAACCATAGTTTCAAAGGTTCTGAAAGAAACAGAGGCAAAACTGAAACTGGATATCAAGAGAGCAGGAACAACCATGAAAATCATTGTTAAACCAGACCAGTAGTAATCTTCCTACATCAATAAATAAAAAACAAAAATTAGATCGAACGTTTATAGAAACTATCTTGTAAATAAATTTTTGAACAAAAGGTTATTTTATATGAATAACTCAAATACTGACAAAAGGCGCTTCATTATTTAGAAGTTAAAGAAACACTACCAAACGCTATAAATATGAGTATTACATCCGGTAAACTAGTAGGAAATCTATGTTCATAAAAAATCCATATCGAGACTTTCTCTGATAAGTTTAAAAATACTATTGAATTCGCGTTCACTCATCGAAATAGAATCAATAAAATTGACAACTGACGTCTGTGAAAGCCCTGTCCACAAACCAACCTGTAAGTCAAGTTTGTTTGTAACTGAAACATCAGATATCTCGTAAATCCAAGAAAAAAGAACAACTTATGTCTCCAAAGAAATGTTGATACGTATTAAAGTTTCAAAAGGACCCCTTGTTGGCATGAATCACTATAATTAGCACACATAATTCCCTTTCGATTGAAAAACCACACTGAACTCAAAGTCCCCTAGTGGAAATCTTTCAACTCTAATAAGGCTCAGAGATCAACCTGGTCGTATAAGTGTAGAATTACGGTCTACTATGATATTAGCACTGCTCTAATAATGGACATAATCCTTAAATTCTATATTTGTCATGATTCAACTGCCTAATCTATAAGATCTTACATGGAAGTCACATTATTATCTACACCACCTCATCGCATCGTAACAATTACCAATACACGATGGAGAACAAGCTTAGGCTAGAGACAGAACAATATATTTAATATGAATAAAAGATATAAGATAACATTCAGCAGGAACCACGCCTGCAAGGCCGAGCCACGCCATCCGATCAACTCGGAATAATTCAACTCATTCTCCCCGCCTTCTATACTCTTCTGTATTTCTCCGCGTTAAATGTTTAATGTCTGTTTCTCATATTGTCCCGTGGTAGGGCCCAATCCTACTACACAAGAATGTCTTAAATAAGAAGCAACACTTCAAATGACCTGGAAACGTGGGTACTGAAAATAAGGCTTACCTACGTCAGGTTTATATGGGTTGTCAAAAAAAGACCTTCCCATGGTTAGAGTTGTTATTCAGTAGAAAAAGTAAGTGGTTGACTAATTAAAGTTGTAACGAACGATCACCGTTATCCGTTTGCAAGGTCATAATATGCAAAGTTTTCAAGCGTCTTCATGTTTCTATCAATCTGGTTATGTGAGGATTGAGGTTCATCACCCAGATGACTTACAACCTAAGAGCATTCGGATTTATAGGAAACACCAAGATGTTTTTGGCCAAATGTATCTTTCACTGATTCCAAACTATATCCACAGAGCCTTCAAACAGGTTACGCTCTGTACTCTAATTTTCCAAGTTCCTACAACATTTTTAATCACATAGTCAATTTCTGATTGCCTACCATGGTCGAGTAATAGAACTTGATTACTTTGCGTAACATTTATGAATGCAAATAAATCAAGATAAAATTCTATGCAATATCTATTCTCTGGTTATTGATATTTTTAAGGCAAACTCGCTAGTTTGAACCTAGCAATCAATTAGTACTGATAAGTCAGCACGTGGAGATGTAGTCATCAGTAACCGGTTCAACAGGCAAAACAAATCTGGATAATAATCTAAAATGACTCACAAACTGTTTAGCCTACGGGATTATTTTTTCTTTTAACCTACATATCCCTGTTACCCCTCAGGAAGAAGAATAGGCCTCTCACCAGCACTCTCCATACAACCCTGTCCTGGGCAATCCTTTCCAGTTCTTTCCAGTTGCTGCTCATCCTTTTCATGTCTACTTCCGATTACCGACGTAGTGTGTTCTTCGGCCTTTCACTTCTCCGTTTCCCTTCAGGATTCCAAGATAGGGCTTGCCTTGTGATGCAGTTTGGTGATTTCCACAATGTATATCCTGTCAACTTTCAACGCCTTCAGCTGGAAGCTGGTTTGTTCTCTCCCACAGAAGACTGTTGTTGATGGTATCCGACCAACGGACATTCAGTATCTTACATAGGCAATTGTTTATAAATACTTCTACCTTTTTGATGATGGTTGTGGTTGTTCTCTAAGTTTCAGCTCCGTACAGTAGGACTGTCTTGACGTTCGTATTAAAGATTGACTTTGATATTGGTTGACAATTGTTTTGAGTTCCATATGTACTTCAGTTGTAGGAATGAGGCCCTTGCTTTTTCAATCCTCGCCTTTACTTCTGAATCAGATCCTCCTTGTCCGTGAAAAACTCCACATCTTCCAGAGCTTCTCCATCAAGTGTGATTGGGTTGGTGTTCTCCGTATTGTATTTGAGGATCTTGCTTTTTCCTTTGTGTATGTTGAGGCCTACTGATGCAGAGACTGTTGCTACACTAGTTGACCTTATCTGCATTTGTTTGTGTGTATAGGATAGAAGGGCCAGGTTATCTGCGAAGTCCAAATCTTCTAATTAGTTCTGAGCTGTCCCATTGTATTCCGTGCTTCCCCTCGGATGTGGAGGTTTTCATAATCCAATCGACTATCAAAAGGAAGAGAAACAGAGAAAGTAATCAGCCTTGTCTGACGTCGGTCCCCACTTGGAATGCATCTGTTAGCTGTCCTCCATGCAGCACGTCGCACTTTAGTCCGTCGTATAAATTCCGTATGATCTTGACGATTTTCTCAGGTACACCAGTGTTGAAGTTTCCATAAGGTTCTCCTGTCCACAGTGTCAAACGCCTTCTCATAGCCAATGAAGTTGATGTATAATGAAGAGTTCCACTCAACTCATTTTTCGACGATGACTCGTAGTGTGGCAATATGGTCTGTGCACAACCGATCCTTACGGAATCTAGCCTGTTGATCACGACGTTGGGCGTCTATTGAGTCTTTTATCCGTTTCAGTAACACTCTGTTAAAGGCTTTCCCTGGTACTGACAGTATTGTGGTGCCTGTTATTCTCACATTTACTCAGATCTCCTTTCTTTGGAATCTTGATGAGAAGTCCTTGTTTCCAGTCCATCGGCACTTGTTCTTCCTCCCAAATCTTCTTGAATAGAACGTGGGACGTGTTTGCAGTTACTCTAATATCTGACTTCAGCTAGTGTACTGTCAGTTCCTGTTGTTTTCCCGCTCTGGATTCGTCTGATGGCTGTCCTGATTTCTTCGGTTGTTGGTGGAGTGACATCTATATGAAGGTCTGTGTGTGCTGCTTCGATGTCCGGTGGGTTCAATGAAGTTGGTCTATTCAACATTTCATCAAAGTAATCCATTTGAAGATGCCACAGGTATTAGGAGTTTGACAGTTCTTTAACCAGTAACAACTTCTAATATGAAGCATACACACCAAGTGAAATCAAAAGACAGAAGCGAGGAGGTTCGAAGATGTATTTGATAAGCTATCAGTATATCGAGGATCGTCTGAACTAATTTGGCAAGCGATTGCGCTAGATGTTGAGCACGGCGTTCTCACACGTGATCTGGTGCGGATGCATGACCGAGCACCTTCAGCTAGACCAGTCCATTAAAGCTAATGTGGTCAGCATCCGATTTCGAAAACTTACAGAACTATTTATTCAGGGGATTTCTTTTCCGCTACAGATCACTCAACTTTAGTTGGGTAGTGATGACCTTAAGACGTGGCCAGCCAGAAGTTTAAACCCAACGAGTTTTTCGTTGGTAAACACTTCTGATAGCTTGATAGGTTTGGCAGCGTCTGGTCGTCTTTCCTTACTATAAGGGACCATGAAGTACAATATAGTAAAAAAAGAAAAAGTACAATGAAGATTTCCGTTTCTCGCAAACTTCATCGTTCTTTTTTCGTCTTTTCCAGCCGTCCTGGAAAAGAAAAAAATATGTAAGTGCATGTCGAAATACACTCGTACGCGCGTAAAAACACAAAGCGGGCGAAAAAACGGAAAATAAACTGTTCAAGGAATTTATACGAGACAAAGCGTCTGCAACTACATTGTTTGCTCCAGAATTGTGTCGAATATCTGAAGTAAACTGCGAAATGTAGTCCAGTTGTCGAGACTCACGTGGTGAGTACTTGTCGGAAGAAGAGCTTAAGGAGAAAGTAAGTAGTTTATGGTCGGTAAAAATGGTAAATTCACGGCCTTCGATGTAGTGTTGAAAATGCCGGACAGCACAATACATAGCTAGGAGTTCCCTACCGAATGTGCTGTACCTCGATTCAATGTCTAGCAACCGTCTATAGAAAAATGCCAAAGGTTGCCAGGAGTGGTTAATCCATTGTTGTAAGACTGCTCCGAATGCTGAGTCGGATGCGCCTACTGCGATGCTAATGGGTGCTTCAGTGTCCTGATGAACAGGCATTGTTGCTTGAGTGATAAGTTCCTTAACTGTGGAGAATGCTTTTCGCGCGGTGTCATCCAGATTGATGGATTTCGCATTTCCACGAAGTTGGTCTGTAAGAGGTTTCATAATTCAGGCGCATTTGGGAATAAACCGTCAATAAAAACTTACCTGACCGTTAAACGTGAGCAATTGCTTGATGGTGTTCGGTTCTGTGTAATCCAGAATGGCCGCCACTTCTGTTCTAAGGGGTCGGATACCTTGCGCATCGATAGTGTGTCCTAGGAAGTCTAAGGGGTCGGTTCCGATTCGGCATTTCTGAATGTTTACAGTAATGCCATGTTTTTTAGTCGGTCGAAAACAAGATCCAGATGCTGGAGATGCGATTCTCTGTCCAGACTTGCTATTAGGCAGTCATCAACATACGCATGTACGAAGTTGAGACCTCGAAAATCATTGTCTATGGACCTTTGGAAGGTCTGTGCTGCGTTTCTTAGACCGAAAGGCATTCGCGAAAATTCATAGAGTCCGAAGGGCGTTATAATAGCGGTTTTCGGAATATCGTCAGTAGCCATAGGGATTTGGTTATACGCTTTAAGCAAGTCGATTTTCGAAAAGACAGTTGTACCTTTCAAGGTAGCTGTCAAATCGTGAATGTGGGGCAGCGGGTAACGATCGGAAATGGTTTTTGCATTCAGTCGCCGATAGTCACCAGTTGGACGCCAATCGTTGCTGTCCTTTTTAGGGACCATGTGCAACGGAGATGCCCATGGGCTGTTTGACGGTCGTATGATACCTAGGTTTATCATGTGGTCAAATTCGTTCTTACTAACCTTAACTTTTCGGGGGCCAGTCGGCGTGCTTTAGAGAATACAGGTGGTCCTGTAGTCGTGATGTGATGTGTAACGTTGCTGAAAGGTTTTGGGACAAGGTAAACGATACTCACTATTCTTGCGGTTGGTAAATGCCGGAATACTTTTCGATTATTGGTTGATAGAATGGGTCTATCGTGTGCTTAATTATGACAGGAGATAACCTGCAACCAGAAAGAGAAGTCAGACAAACAGATAAATTCGTATTTCCATCTACTAGCCTCCGTTTGCGCGTATCGATAATCAAGTTGTGGTGCTGTAGAAGGTCCATACCGATGATTGGCATAGAAACATCCGCAACAACAAAGATCCGGTGAATGGGTTTGTGTAAACCCACGTTAAGATAAACATACCTTTTGCCATACGTAGCGATAGGCTTTCCACTTGCTACCTGTAAATTTAAAACCGATTCGTGAAGCCGGTCGTTGGAATTCGCTGGGAGAACACTAACTTCTGCGCCATTATCGAAGAGGTAGAGAACTCTAGTTATCACATCTGTGACGTATGACAGACGGCTATGTTCGACGGCTACGGTTGACGCTAACGAGTACCAGATTGGAAGTTTCCTAAATCGTTTTTCGTGTCGATCGATTTCGAGTTGGAAAAATTGCAGGGTTACGAAATTTAAGATAACGCGTAAGTGTTTGACATAACTCTGTTATGTCATTCCAGGTCGTTTGAGGCTTTTCTTTGACTGAAAAAACCTCGGCAATACAAGACTTACTTATTTCGAGGCTACGGCCGGCAGATGCAGCCAGCTCGTCTACGGAGCTGTTTTGAAACAAGACCAGCACAGCTTGCAACTGTTGAGGAAGATTTAATGAGAAAAGCCGTTTGAATAAGCCATCACCGAAGGTTCTTTGGCAACATGTCCGTGGTAGAACCGTGTTGCAGGTCGATGTTGTTAAGGAGTTGGTCTCACCTTTGTCGATCGGTTACATCTCCGCGTTTAAGGATGGCATGTTTGAGGGTTTTGTATGGGTCAGAAACATCACTAGTAAACATACTAGGTGTTACGTACCTGTTGAATTCGCTCGGTAGTGCCTTGACTACTGCAAGAAATTGTGCACGTATGTCGTTCAGGTCGTAATCGTAGAAGTCGACTTCTGCGTAGCAAAACCAAGCTTTGATGTTGTCCTGAGGCATCATAATTCTTCCGTCAACTCCCAGAGAATAGTTTGAAAGGTTTTATTTGTTTAGTCTGGTTGATGTTTTTTAGCAAGATTTTATTCTACATGATGAGGCTGCCAACCCCATGCTTAACCCTCCTACTTTAGCTGGGCTTGACACCGGCAGTAACTCTAGAAGAGCCACAGGCGTAATTTTTTCTTTTTACGCTGATTTAAATAACACTTTATTTCCGGTAAGCAATATTTTCAACTAATTTCGACTAAGTGATTCCACTACTAGACAGCAGATCGTAATCCATGTATGAGCTGAAATTGCTTCAAGTTACCGTCACTAGACTATTGTTCGCCATAGTAAGGTCAGTCAGTTGCAACGTAAGACCAGGAACACATGTGCATCGGTCCAAGTTGCCATACCTCATTAGCACAACAAGATGAGTCCCCAAATGCCTTGGTACGGCCGAGAGTGGAGAGAGTTCGCTCACCCTCTCGAAATGCTCTCAAATGACCACGCGTATATAGCCTCTGCCAGGGAAGTCCTACTCACTGCCTTCTCGCGACAGGAGTGTTATGTGCGAAATTGAGAGGATGAAAGGTGAATGTCCGATACCTTAACCGGGTTGGTGGACACGGAGGGTCCACCTAGGGGGGTCGGAAAACCTTGATTCCAAACCAATGGTGTACATCGGCTCCAGGGTCCTGAGAGAAAGAATGGTGTATGAAGCAATTGTTGGTCACCGGCTAGCATGGGACTGCATACCTCCACCGTCTTGTGGATCAGACCTTCAGGTAGAAGGCTCCGGGTGTGGCCCCCTAAGAAAATCACCTGCTTCGGTTTGGGCACCCTGGCAGTATCACAGCCCTCACACAAATCAAACGAGACTTGTGTGGCGCACATGTATTTGATTCCTCCTTGTACCAATATCTCTGTGTTCAAATAATATTAATAATACAACAAGGTGAACACCGGACTCATAGAATTGGTTAATTCAGTGGTGGTAGTATATAAGAGAAAGATTGCATATAAGAACATAGTACAGGAAGAAAGAATTAGTTCGTAGAAAGAAAGATACTTTCAACAGTAAGAAGGTATAGAAAGTAGTTTAATTACTTGTCAGAAGAAAAGGTGTAGATTTAAGATGCAAACGCTTTTATAAAAGTGAATCACGTGACCGAAATGACATAATACTAACCTGAATGTAATACGTATAAACCAAATATGCATCGGATGCAATATCTGCGAGGTAACTCATTATAGAAATGAAAAATATCACAACTTGATACCACCGAAATCCATGAACTTTAAGAAACTCAACTAGCCTTATTTCATCCTCAGGCTGAACAATAGTAGACAATGGAGGAGCACTTGAATGTGGAGTAACAAAGGAACTGGATGGTTCATCGAAAGAAATTTGCTTTGAAATTGAAGCATCCGTAGCATCACAAACAGTAAGTGATTCTACTTTGCTCTTATTCCCCATGAGATTACTGCTGGAATGCAATGTAAATGACGAGTTTTAGTTGATACACTGAATTAAGAAAGTCGGTATTTAAACACGGAAGTGAAATGTCAAGGAAACGGAGATATTCTAAAAACCTGTGGTAAAATGTATACTCCTGACACATGTCAGCATCCCCTTCCTATTTTACTATTTTGATTATATCTCTAATGGTGGTTAGTGACGTTATAAGGAAATCACATGGCTGAAATAAACGTATGCTTTAAACAGTACAATTGTAGTATCAAAATGTGGCGTCAGTCCACTAAGTCATTGACACTTAATATGAACTATGTAGGTAGCTGCATACAACCTGGTTTGAGTGCGTTCCGTGAGATTATCGCAACTAATCGTTAGAGACTGGGTTAAATGGCTCGGAATTGTTCGCAATGGCATTAGTACATTCACCATTCGTTTTCGTTTAGATCCTAACTTACCTGTCTTCAAAAAACCCTTTCAATTCTATGAATCCATATTTTATCGAATCATATCTCCGATCCCCTTTTCTGCTACCAATAATACTGCTACCACTTATACTACTCTGGAATACCCTGTATTTACGTAGTATAACGAAACATGCACATCTGTGTCAGGTCCTATGTTACATGTGACTGGCTAACTGTACATTTGTAGTGATGTACAAAAGTGCTTTAACGTTCCACTTACTTTTCCGTCGACATGGTACAAAATATTTCTAGAGTATCATTCATTATTATCTCTGATTCAAGCTTGTGATGTACATTGCTTTGTGGATTAAGTTTAAAGTGCATCATTCACGACTCATATGACCAAATACAAAATTCAAGTATCCACTAAAGTGTGTTTATTTTAGGAATACCTCTATTCCCGATTGTATTAGAATATATCTTTAGTAAGATGATGAAAATAGTTTTAGATTATATTTTACTTCAACACGATAAGGGAGTTTAAACTGAAGTTTATTCTCCAAAATCTTTCGTAAAATTTGCTCTGAAAATAAAAATGGTATCCTTTAAGTATTTTTGGTATGATTTTGACTTAACGACAGTAAATACTCATGTTGTCGCCTTCTAAGACCAGAAAGTTTCTGTGCTGCAAGTGAGATTGTGACCTAGACCACCATAACAAGGTGGATTACAAATATTATGAGAAGGTAAACGTAAACGCCAAAACTTAAAATTATTCACTGGATTAACACCATTTCCCTTGATCTGCTCACTTGCTATATAGACAACGATCTACACATCAGCAGACTGTTTTACTTCCTTGGAACAAAATGAATGGTATATCATAGAGTGGATGAAATACTTGTACATCATTTACGTATTCTACAGTCAGTGAAGAGATACTTGATGCTTAGACGTTTTAGAAAGCTTACAACTGCGATGCCAATGTAAAAGATTAAGCTTTTTCGCCCGAAATACTACTGGCACAATGTCGAGAGGTTTATTTGGTTGCTTGGAATCTTGATGTAAGCCATGTAATTTGTAGTTATATTTAGATTTTGTTTATTTAGTTTACTTCTGCTTTAAGTAAATCAGTATTTTCTAAGTTTTTATAATCGAAATACCATTGAAACACTTTTTTAAAATGCAGTGAAAACATACATTGTTTGACCGTCATGTTGTACAGGAAAGTTAGCCCACATGGGAACTGCTTGCCAAGACCGTTTTGTAACCAATACCTTTGATGGTTGTACACAATGTAGGTTGGGCAATCCATTTTCACTTCTATTGAACCTAAACATAACTTGGAGATAGAAATGTGATAATCAAAATGAAGTGCTTCTGGATACTAAAAAACAGATGAAATTACACAAGAGTATACATTTATCATTAAATATATAAATTGAACAACTGGCAGGTGTCATTCGAAATATGAACAGCAGACTTATTGCTTAAAAATCTGTATGCACATATCGCTGATACTGCATAGTTTGCAGCTCGATATAACTGACTAATACTCACTAGTCGTGCGGTAAACTGAGATAAACTTTGACAGAATAAAACGCTTAAATGGATGACGTCTAGTTACTTTGCGGGCAGAGAAAATAACTTTGGCAAACAATAGACAATTTAAAGCATACTAATATGTAATACAGAACCAGACTATGTTTAGATGACCAGATAAAAAGACATGAGTTTCTAAAAATTGTTGGCGATACACTTTGTAGTCTTTTAATAACTGCTAATAAACTTCCGATCTCAGTTATTTCCATCACGTCGTGCTAATGTAGTATGACAACTTTAGCCAAGAAATATATGTGCTAGGCTCTACGCTGATGGTGCCTGTCGGTGGTAAGACCGTACGGCATACAAATCAAAATTAAAACGACTTTAAATAAGCCCGTAAAGTTAGCGTTATTTCATATTAGTCTAAAATTACTGCTTATGGTGATTGTATATATTACATATAACTAATGAATTAAAGCTATCACAAACGAAGGCTGCTTACTCTTTAACAGGGATTTTCAGTCAGTTAGTCATCCAAAACGTGAGATCCGAGAAAGTCAGTCTTCAGTAATAAAGATAGTAGGTTGGTGAACCTGTGTTAGTCTTGACAGATTGTCTTCCAGTGAAGGTCCAGTTTCTCCTTGAAAATATTCATTGATGGGGCCGATACCACTTGTTCCAGTAAGGCGTTCCAGTCATTGACTACTCGATGAGAAAAACGGGACCTCACTTTAAGTTTATTAGATCGCAGTTTGTGGACCTTCTTGCGCAAGAAGGTTATAGCGCTATAACCTCGGAGATTATTAGTGCTGGATGGAGCAAAAAGATAAGACATATTAACACCAAATCATAATTAAAGATACGAAATGCCAGTATAAGGTCACCTCGAGTCCTACGATACGACAAGGGGAAAAGGTTTAGGCGTTTTAAATGCTCATCGTAAGGGAGTTTAAAAGACCCTTCACTAATTTCGTTCCCACACGCTGGACACGCTCGAGTGAGGTAGTATCCTTTATCAGACATGGGCTAGCTGCTTGGATACAGTACTCTAAATATGGTGTTAAATAGGTGGGATATAAAATTCGAAGCATTTCCTCGTCAAAGCATTTGAGCGCTCGGTGAAGTGACCATAACGCACTAAAACCTTTGACAGCGGCTGCGTTGCAATGCGTAGTTGTTTTTAAGTCATGACTTATTATTACTCCTAAGTCTTTATGTTCTTGAACGCATGGAAGAGGTTTACCATCAATAGTATAATGGTAACTATTACCGTAACCGATGTGCATTAGCACACTCTTCCAAGTTTTTAATCGAAATACCATTGAAACACTTTTTTAAAATGCAGTGAAAACATAAATGGTTTGACCGTGCTATGAGTTTAAAGACAAGAATGTTAGAGAAAGGAAAGAATTCGTTCTTAGGCACAAGTTATGTAATGCTTGTCTGGAGACAAACTATGTAGCAAAAATCTGTCGATCACAGAGGTCATGTGTCGTCAAAGTATGTGTCCGGATCCATCATACCCTGTTAAACGGGAAGCAGGAAGAACAGAGCGAAAGTAATATTAATGCCTTTATTAATACACAGCTATGTACGAAGGAAAGTGTTAGGCGTGTACAGAGACTATTAGCATTTGCGATTGTGCCTGTACTGATAACAAGTGGTGAGAGCATTATTCAGACTTGTTCTTTTCTAAATAGTGGATCAGATACCTTCCTAATTCTAGATGATCTGACGGATGAGTTAAGCCTCGAGGGAAAACCTAAACTGGTGTCTTTAAAAACTCTTAGTAATGAATCGTTGTCGGTATCCAAATACATCGAGATCGAGTTCCTCTCGACAAACGTTTAGTGATGCGTAAAGATTCAGAAAGTCTTGACGGTCGAAAAACTACTGGCGGTGTACAGGACTGTGCCGACGGCACATTAAATGGCATTCTGGTCCCATTTAAAGGACAAATGTTTTCCGAGTGTAGAAAGCGACGATGTCAAACTGTCAATTGGGTGAAACGGACCAGGCATACATGAGATGAAAGAGATAAGAAATGGACAAGCGAATAAACCGCCTGCTGTGAGAACTCTAGTAGGTTGGACGCTGTACGGCCATTAAGGGGAACTTCGTGAAAGCAGCCGTTTACCTAATTACCTTTCATCTAAGGAGGAATCAGAGATCAATTCTGAACAACTGTCCGCGACTGAATTCAAAGATCCATTTAGTCGTAGCACATCGATGTCTGTAGAAGAACGCATAGCACTCAAAGATACATAAAATTCAGTACAAAAGTTAGATGGGCAAAATCAAAAAGCAATGACTTGGAGGCATGATCATGAGATACCTAGTAACAGAAAATTAGAAAAACGCGGTCAGTCAGTATAAACGTGCAAGGTGTCATGAATGAACATGGATAGATGTCCTGCAGTATTCAATATTTTTTCTTTGTAGATACTAAGAACATGTTCTAAATTGACTTTTCGAATACTTACTACGTACGGTTGGAAATACCATATCAGTCAGTCAGTCACAACGTGGAACTTCGTACGCACGTACATCAGTTCGAGTTGCCATACCACATTAGCACAGAGATGCACTTATCGATTCACATCCCGTAGTGGTAGTGAAAGTACAAGTAGGAATCGGGAACATTAGGGTTTGATGATGTTATTCAAGGAGTATAATCCATTGGAATAAATTTGGAAAGAAAATAAACGACATGAAGAATTCAGAAGATTAGAATTTCGGAGAACACAAAGAGTGGATACACCTGAGCCATTGCAAACGATTTTGAGCCATGTCATTCAAGGTCTCTAACCATCGGTTGCTATCATCTCGCCGAACCCAACCAGGCAGTCTACATCTACCGACATGGCTCAGTCAACTTGTCAGTGACTTCATTGATCTGTGCCATGTTTTGGTCTGGCCTCCCCTAGCTTTCTTCCAACCTACTCCTACACGATAAAACATCACACGTGGGGGGAGTCGGTGGTCGGGCATACGTAACATATGTCCCAGCCATCTCAACTGATGAAGTTTCACTACTTCATCAAGTGATTTGCCATCCTTACCTAGTACCCGTTTCCTAACAACTGCATTACTTAATCGGTGGTCCCAGGATATACGAGCAATGTTTCGAAGACATCTATGATCAAATATTAGTAACCTAGGAATATCCTCTACTCTTACTGGCCATGTTTCACTGCCATAAAGTAGGACGGAACGAACTGCTGCGCAGTAAACACGTCCTTTGGTTGATAGACAGATATCTCGCCTACGCCACAAATGACGCAAGTTGGAAAAAGCTAGTCGAGCTTTCTGTATCCGTGCTGAGATTTCGTCACACACCAGACCACAAAGGCTGATGAGACTTCCCAGATAAGTGAAGTGGTCGACACGCTCAACTACTTCACTCCCTATGATTAGTTCGAATGTCGATGCAACCCAATCTTGAAGCAACATTTTGCATTTCAAGGGAGAGAATCGCATGCCGAACATGCTTGCAGTGTTGCTTAGAGTGGTCAGCAGACTCTGAATTTTGTCATCGTCTTCATCAAATAGAACTATGTCATCGGCATATTCTAAGTCAACAAGTGAATCTCCCGGTAGAAGTTCAATCCCTGAAAATTTAAATGAGGAAAGTGTCATGTCTAAAAGCACGTCAACGACAAAGTTAAATAGGAATGGAGAGGGTGGACAGCCCTGACGAATACCACTCGAGATAATCAATTCTGATGACAGTTCGCCATAAGCTCTCACTCGACCAGTTGTGTTCGAGTAGAGAGCCTTTATAAGGTTGATGTACTTCTTTGGTACTCCTTTCAGTGACAAACACTACCACAGAACCTCACGATCAACAGAGTCAAATGCCGCCTTAAGGTCGAGAAATACTACGATTGTGGGGCGTTCGAATGTGTGTCTATGTTCTAGGACCTAACTTAGTGTGAATATCTGGTCTATACAACCACGTCCAGGTCGAAAACCAGCCTTGTTTTCTCTAGTCTGCTCTTCACGAGCTTTAGTTAGGCGTTGAAGAATTATTGAAGCTAATATTTTAGACACTATATTAGTCAAACTAGTTTCTCTGTGATTTTTGTCCTTTCTTATAGATTGGCATAATCAGTGATTGAGACCAGTCAGATGGGATTACGTCCAGTTCCCAGATTCTACCTAAGACCTCAGTCAATCTCGCTGCTAATACTGGACAACCATCCTTAAAAATCCCAGGGGTAAACCTGTTAGAGCCTGCTGCTCTCCCACGCTCCAGATTTCCTATAGCTTTTTCAACTTCGTAAAGAGTCGGAGGACTTACATTACCTTACCATTCAGGTCGACTGGAGATCGTGGGAAACCGAAGTGTGGCTGAAGGTCAGTTTAACCGATCCCTAAAGTGTTCTGCCCATCGATCCAATCTCCTGGATTGAGAATGAATAATATATTTATCTTTTTCTGAGATAGTTTTGCTAACAGTTGGGTTCCTAACACTGGTTTCCTTAACAAGTGTGAAGAGTTGTCTGCTGTTACCTACTGCCGCTGCCTTTTCCATCTCTCTTGCTTTCGCTACCCACCACTGTTCACGATCATTGCGTAGGCTTTTTGTCAGCTTGCGCTTAAGCTGACTCTGTTCTTCGTTCTGTTCAGAGCCAGATGGAATGAGTTTTCGAGCATATATCAGTGCGGTAGATGCTGCTGAGATCCAGTGTTTCTCTCTAACCTTGTGGTTTACCGTATTTGAAGACATCACTGCTGTTTCTACAGCTTTTCGGATGTCATTCCACGCTGCCTCGAGGTGGGCATCATATAAATGGCTGCCTAACTGCTTTCCTAGTTGTTCCTCAAATATACTCTTAGCTTGACTATCATTCAGCAGGATCCTAATGGGGTTTCCTTGCACCATCTTGTGATACGCATATTATCTCCCTGCTTATTTCACGACACTTCTATAGCTCCGGGAGAATCTGTGAATTAGATTATCTGCGTAGGCTGCAAATGTCTGATCGTGTGTGTGCACCATCTTGTGATACGCCATGTCAAAAGTTGTTTTTACTTATGCTTAAAGTTACTGTTTGCAAGAAAGAGGCAGTAATCTGAACATAACTGCAACAGACGGTCGTCATTGTCTGTTCTTTGAGCCAAGACACTATAAGATACACCCAGGTGTCTTTTCCTTTCGCTTAGTTTACCTACTTAAGCATTAAAGTCACCAGCCACTATTACTACATCAGAGCGCCTAGATTTTCGGAGAAGGTCGAGAAGTTTTCTGTAAAACACATCTTTTACCTCATCTGAGCTGCACTTAATGGGAGAGTGGGCAGAGACGAAGAAGAGGCAATGACGAGTGTCCCTATCTTTCCGAGTTCTTACTGTTCCGTTTAGTCGGACAACGCACAAACGACTGTCTACTGGGATTGAGTCTAAGGAATTAATGTTATAACTACACCAGCAAGGCCAGGGGAAGCAGCACTCCTGTTCAACTAGTCGAAGACGACTGTAATATCGAGAAATACGATTGTTTGCCTGCAGTAAGTATAACGGAGCTCCAACACTTGGCAGAATGCGACAATATGATCAACACACCCTCGACCTGAACGAAAAATATCTTGCTTGTCATGAGTCTGTAGCGTGGTGTCGAGTTGAGCTTGACTAGGAACACCGCTACAAGACTACGTGCCAATAGACCAATAAGATTCCGGTAGGCCAAAAATCAGAAGGCAGATGATAGTAGTAGTTGCAATATATTTGTTGGCAATCTCGTGGTATCGAAAGAATACCGAGATCGTGCCAAAGGAGTACAAATGCGATCGGCAAGGAAAGATACGTGCGTAGTCGAAAACCGCGTAGAAGTAATGGAGTACAATGGAAGACCAAAATGGCTGTTATTAGCACAGTTAAACAAACGAGCACAATAAAACAGTCACTGGTACAATTGGTTATAATAATAATTGTTTTCATCGAACCAATCGCGTTCTGTTGACAAAAATAGGTCACTACAAGTCAATCCTTCAAGGGTTTTGAGCTCTCCAACAGATCATGGAAGCTAATGGTTCGGTGAAGATCGGAAGTGGGCTAGTAGTCTTTTAGTTTTTACATAGGTGATATGAACCTTGTGGATCACTAATGTAAGTGATCTGTGTTGGATGGTCTGTGTAATTTGGTTGGATGGAAAAGATACAATCTCCCGGCTGACGTCGAAATCTTAGCTCGTGACCAATACCCAACCTGGATTACCTTGTCGTAACATCCAGAACCTGTGACCACTTTGGTGAATGTATAGAACAAACACAAGTTTACTAGAGAAATATATAGTAGGAAAAGATTTGGGAAGCGTTATTTGTGAACGGTTTAACCATCATTTTGGTAGATGACACAATATACAACACGAAACCTCTATCAATACACTACCAATCGCTATAGCTACCCTGAAAAAGTACCTGATAGTATCCGTGCATCATTCATCAAGTATGGTAGTAAAGAACTTATATGGTTCTGTCTAGAAGTGTTTGACTCATGCGTGTACTATGGAGCCTATCTGTATGAAAAAGATCGTTTATTACCCCTTGATTCACGTGTGGACCGTCAACTTGGCCTCCTTGCTGTAAATATTCCTGGAGAAAATAGTTCACAAACAGTTATTATCATTGGAATTATAGAACTAACTGTGAATTCCCGAAATCGCTCAATTTGTAACAAGCAGGACTAGATGAGCACAAATGAACGTGTTGCATTTAAAATCAGATGACAATCAAGTGCAAAAATATCATTAGTTCGTACAAATGCCACATCCACCACACCTTAAATAAGATTCACAATTTATGTGACCGATTGTACTTCTTCTCTTTAGGTTCATCGTGTGTCGGTTTGACTGTGTATTAAATGTAGATTCTGTATGACCTAGAATATATTATGCAGCAAGAAGTTAATTTCCAACTAGAGAGAAAGAACGAAAACGTTATTTTGATGGAAATCTGTCTGCAAATTACATGTACCTGAAGTTTTTTGTATGAAGTGGCTCGATTCTGAATATAAACTCCCAGTGAAGTTTCAATCGATTCCATCTCAAGTAATCCTCTAGGAATGGACAAAATATACATTGTTCACCTTCTTATTGGATGTGTATTTGTTGATCCATTGTACCTATGCTTTTATTCTATCATATTTTGTGTTTAATTGAAGTGGAGATTTCGGTGGTCGTGCTTTACTAAGCACGTCTTAAGTTACCACCAAATTTCCTTCAAATCTCAAGCGATTGCCTCAGTTCTTGGTAATGACTGTCGACTAAGAGTATTAATCCACTCAATAGTTATCAAAATAAACTGATTACCCTCGCCTCTGCCTACGAATATGGTGGGTTTATGAAAATCATTGGGTACCGAGGCCCTTTAGTATATAAACTTTGTAACATCAAGGTAGAACAAATTATTCAATTAGTTACCTAAATCTTCATTGTGCTGTTTCCATTAGTCTTCGGTTTGTAAATAGATGTAATAAATACTAGTTGACAAAGAATAGCTTGGTATGAGCTGAGAAAATTTGTTCCATGAAAAAAACTGAGCAAGTTTAAATACCTTGTAACCGGATGCTTTCAATATATTTTAGATTCAGCGGAAGCTTAAGTGACTATTTTGAGTAAGGAAGTCTGTATTCAGATTTTCGTTCACGAAAAATATTTATGTGCGCAATGTCCATCAATAATAAACTGTGAGATTTTACTCTAACAACCTTCTCCCACATCCCTTATAGTTGGCTCGAGTCTTGAATATATCAAACTAAATACCAATTTGAAATTAAGGGTAGAGCGAGTGTGGATTTGCAAATTAGCAAACATTAACGATGGAGGATATGATAACAATTCATATATTTTTTCAGTTCAAACCATTTATAACATAAAGATAACGTTGAAAATCCCTCGAAAGTGTCTTATCGGACTGCTAGTTCCTAGTATTTTCCCTGTCTTGTATTTCGACTTACTCAGATCACTCTTAACTAGGTTGAATAGCCCCTAGTCCTCCTTGTCTGCGATTTTGTTATTTGACTTCGGTTACAGATTTACAACACATACTAAATTTTACTGTAGCGTGATGCCAGTTCATCGACGATAAGGTCATTTTTCTTGAAGTCAGTCACTAGTGAGCAGATGATTATTACTAGAATGGGTTTTGTGGAGAATTGGTAATTTCAATAGTTGAAATCATGAATCAATTGAAGCTAGACCACTATGGAAAACCTGGAAGCACTGGACGGCCGTTTCGTCCTAGTATGGGACTCCTCAGCAGTGCGCATCCATGATCCCGCCCCACGCGGGATTCGAACCCAGGACCTAGCAGTCTCGCGCCAGGCGCTTAACCAACTAGACCACTGAGCCGGCATCCAACGGTGTTAATGTCTAACTTCAACCAATCCCCGAAATTGCGCCACCGTCACCATTGTCTCACAACAGACCTGGTTGAACTCCACTGGTCACGGCTTCTCACTAGAACTCCAGGAGTATCTCTTGAAGTCAGTCACTAGTGAGCAGATGATTATTACTAGAATGGGTTTTGTGGAGAATTGGTAATTTCAATAGTTGAAATCATGAATCAATTGAAGCTAGACCACTATGGAAAACCTGGAAGCACTGGACGGCGGGATCGTGGATGCGCACTGCTGAGGAGTCCCATACTAGGACAAAACGGCCGTCCAGTGCTTCCAGGTTTTCCATGAAGGTCATTTTTCATCAAACCCAAGATTACGATGTAGTTCAGTTGATGATTGCCGTTCTTGAAGCTTTGATATAGAACCAGTTCATCTCACTTATTTGGCGGTCGCGGTCACCTGCTACAAATACTGGGTCTCGGTTGATGATATTTTGATATATGTAAAAATATGCAGTTCAGAAGCACGTCAATGTAAATCACATAGAACAGGCTGTATTTCTTATGTGTTTTCAATTATAACTCGACCTGGAGCCCCTCTGGGGCTATTGCCAGTCCCAAGCCCGGATAAAGGAAAAGGGTTTGACATGGGATTGGCGACACACATCCCGTAAAAAAATAACCCGCTAAGAAATACTAACCAGAAAAATAATTCAAATCACTTAAACCCCGTCCCGGGAGTTAGAAGGTCGTCATTTAAAAGAGCTATGACGTCCCATGATGAAAGCCGAGTTTCTTCGCAAGTCACGAGGCTGATACCGCCTCTGACAACCATAGCAACCATTGCTTTAGGTACATAAAATGTTCCTACAATGTGGAAGACCGGGAAAGTCATTCAAGTTGCTGAAGAAATGAAAAGATACAACCTGGAGGTGCTTGGAATCAGTGAAACACATTGGACACAGGTTGGACAAAAAAGACTAATTTCAGGGAAGCTGGTGTTATAATCCGGACACGAAGGAGTTGTACTGATGCTATCCAAACAAGCACAAAAAGCACTTATAGGATGTGAGTCTCACGGACCCAGGATCATCAAAGCCGCCTTCAAAACATAGAAAGAAAGCATTACAAAGAATGTCATCTAATGCCATGTGTCTATCAACGATTACAGGGAAGATCAATTCTATGATAGACTGCAGCAATCGAGAAGTGCTCAATGTTATATCCGAGCAAAGATTAAATCACGAGTAACTTCTGAGACGTTAATTGACTTATATTATCTATGTATTCTTACGGTATAACTATTCAATAGTTAGATTATGTATATTTATATTCCCCTTATTATAATCTTCATTTTGACTTATAAATTATCATTGTACGATTTACTGTCCCTAAATTATGCTCAGTTTATTAATTACTGTCTCCCATGTTCACAGCCACTTTTTGGCTTATTTGTGTACACATGTTATTTTCTATTTTATGGTACGTTGTGGTCTGCCTGATTGATATATAAACCGAGTATGTCTGAAATAAATGATTAGGTTCGATTCGATTCATATTACGGAAGCTGGTGTTGTGTTCTGGACTCAAGAGGACGGGTTAGAAGGACGTAGGACCCAATAAAGACGCTAGACTGCTCAGACCGGTTGCACGTCATTGGTCTTGTCATAGTGCGAATATTTGTATAAGCCGTCACGAGATCGTAAGCCGGACATCAAATCATAACACTCAACAAAGGACTTGACCATTCTGATGAGAGTTTTCAACACCAAAGTCGGAATGAAGAACACCGGATATGAAGATATCCTGGAACGGCATAGTCTAGGAGAAAAGAACAAAATTGACGAAAGATTTGCGAATCTATGTTTCCTGAATAAACCGGTCATAGGCGGCACTATATTCCCACATGAACGCATACACAAAACCACATGGACATCAACGGATCACACTATGCAGAACCAAATCAATCATATCTGCATCAACAAAAAGTTCAGGAGGACGATGGGGCTGATATAGCATCAGATCATCACTTGCTGGTCGCCAAGATGCAATGAAAACTTAAGAAGCAGTGGACAATGGAGCGGACAACACCACAAGAGTTTAAAACGGCTTTTCTTCGGGATGCTGACAAACCCAACAAATTCAAGACAGCCCTCAGCAATAAGTTCCAGTCCTTTCATGGTCAACTCAATGGAGAGGCAAATAATATGGAGTGCAACAGGAAAGAGATCAAAGAGGTAATTACTTCAACATGTCATGAGGTTCTGGGTCACAAGAAGCACCGCTACAAGGAATGGATCACTGGTGATACACTGGATATGACTCAAGGAAGAAGGAGGCAGCAATCAATACGAACCGAACAAGAGAGGAGAAAGCCAAGAAAAAAGCTGAATACACAGAAGTAAACAAGCAAGTAAAGGGGAGCATCAGAGTCAACAAACGTAAATATGTGGAAGATCTAGCAATGACGGTGGAAAAGGCTCCAAGAGAAGGAAACATGTGACAATTGTATGATACAACAAAGAAACTCGCTGGAAATTATCGTAAACCAGAACTACCAGTGAAAAGCAAGGAACGCAAAGTAATCACCAACATTGAAGAACAGCGAAACAGGTGGGCAGAACACTTCAAATAACTCTTAAATCAACCGACCCCACTGAACCCACCCAACATCGAAGCAGCACCCACGGACCTCCCAATTGATGTTTACCTACCAACAGTTGGAGAGATCAGCATGGCCATCAGAAAAATCAAGAGCGGCAAAGCAGCAGGACCAGAAAACATTCCAGTAGAGGCACTGAAAGCAGATGTAGCATTAACTGCAATGATAGTCCACATTCTCTTCAGCAAGATTTGGGTCGAAAAACAAGTACCAACAGACTGGAAAGAAGGACACCTGATCAAGATACCAAAGAAAGGCGATCTCAACAAATTTTATACCTACAGAGGCATCACACTACTGTCAGCACCAAGCAAAGTTTTCAACGCAGTGTTGCTGAACCGAATGAAAGACTCAGTAGACGCCCAACAGGCTGGATTCCGTAAGGATCGATCATGTACAGACCAAATCGCAACGCTACGGATCATTGTGGAACCAATCGAATGGGATTCATTACTCTACACCAACTTCATTGACTATGAGAAAGCATTTGATAGCGTGGACAGGACAACCCTATGGAGGCTTCTTCGACACTACGGTGTGCCTGGGAAGAAAGTCAATATTATACAGAATTCCTATGATGGATTAAACTGCGAAATCGCGCATGGAGGACAGCTGACAGACTCGTTCGAAGTGAAGACCTGTGTCAGGCAAGTTTGTTTACTCTCACTCTTTCTCTTTCTCCTGGTGATGGACTGGATCATGAAGACGTCAACATCTGAGAAGCATCAAGTCTCAAAATATTTAAACTTGCTCAGTTTTTTTCAGGAAACAAATTTTCTCAGCCATACCAAGCTATTCTGTGTCAATTAGTATTTCGAATTTTTCAATAAGGATTGTTGTCAGTAAATGTTTGAATATCGATACTGTAATGTGTGAAAATATGTTCATCTATAGTATCAAATTATTGATTTTTCCTCGAACGCTATCAAAGACTTGTTTTGGGCCGCATATCTTGGATCTCGTTTTAGTAGAAAAAGATAAACAATTATACGAAATAGAGGATAACTGGAACTTACACTTGGGTTTTATGGTGAGATGATTTATGCAGTTAAAAACATGCTTTTGTAGAAAACCAAAGCACTGACTAATGAAATATAAAACACAAATGAAGAAGGTTGATAAAGACCAAGGAAATTTATTTACTCGTTGTCACTGTACGGAGTATAACAAATGAAAATAATTTCCCATTCAACATTGAATTTTAACATTATGGGGAAATAACGGGTGAGAATTAAACTAAACAATACAACAGAAATACGATTACATTCATGAAGGAGAAGTAAATTTCTGAATCACCTATAATTTTTCAGAGTTGTGTTATTTCTTTGTACGCCATGACAGAACGTCGTAACTATAGAAGTCAAGTCAAACAGTTACTTCTTTCACTGAAGATCTCGATAGGGTAATTTTGTGTCAAACAACAAACAAGTTATAAACCTGACTAAACATGTATTGGGAATTTACTGCTGATATTAGGTTGTATGACAGAATGACGAAGCCAGTGTTTGACATGCAATGTGACGATACATAATATGAAAAATTAAACAGACGGTAAAAGCCTTGTGCCACTTACAAACAATTGATGAGACTATAATACTCTAAGATTTATGTATAGAATATTGGAAATTCATTATGGTGTTTCATTTGTAGTAGGAAGCAAGTAGGCTATATTATTAGTAAAAACAGCTAGCAAATAAGAAAATTTCGAGTAATCCACAGAAAATGTTATCGAACATGTCGACACCTTTGAGCAAATTACTGCAACTAAGAATTTGGACGTTACGAAGTGGATTTCAGACTAAAATTGCCATCTAAGATTTTAAGTGAATCAATACACTTGAAGGGGGCTGAAATTAGACAGTAGGAATGTCCTAGACAGTGGTCTCAAGTGAGAAAAATAAAAATAAACCCAATGCATAGTGGAATACAGATGGATTTTAAAAACGATAGCAGAATTTTGTATAAATACACTTGATCGTTGATTTTAGAACTGATAGTTTATAAGAAACAAGTTTTAAAACTACCAATGCTTCTGGCAACAATTGCTAGATTATCACTTTAAGCTGTGCACTCATACTAAAATTTATGTAAGATATTATTGATATGTTACCAGTCTTTGTGCCATGCCATTGTTTTTTAACTGAGATAGAAAAACCATTTCTAGAAGCAGTAGCAAATAGATTATAAATTGAAGTAAAATAACAGTATAAAAGTTGAATGAAGAGTTTTGATCCAACTGCTTTTCTAAAAAGATTATAACTTCTGCACTCTCTTCGTACAGTTTATTATATGAAGTAGGCTTGTTAACTTTGTAATGTACTTCAGAAGTTACTTCATCCAAGAACGCTTCAATCTATTTTTGAATGGAAGTAATTACCTTTAATAAGTGAATAAACAAGACTAATATGCAAATTAAAAGTCTGTATGATTGACTGAATCTTGTTTCAAAAAATCCCTTTTACATTTAAAGCACTGAAAAGAAAACTAAGATTTTCCTTAAATGTCGAGGATAAATAGATTGCCAAAATACCACAATGTTATCAGACAAATGATTTTGATATAATGAATAGCGAAAATAAAAATGAATGTAAAAATGTTTCTTAAACATTAAAAATGTCTCATATTCATGACTTCTGATTTCTTGAAAGTTGTACATAAAAAGCTACATAACAGAACAGGTTCGTTGTTCAGCGTTTAAAGACCCAACCGCTAAATTTTCGGCTGTTCCATCAAATAAATATTCATTTTTGCCACTAGTATCCGTTTCATTGAGATTAAGAACCACAAGACGCCCTAGTGGGTTAGGATCGTTTACAGACTTCCAGCGATCAGGATAACTAGATGTCCAATATTTAGTAATGGCAGCTTCGTTACTAAGAATAATTGGTGTCGAACAACTAGAATTGTCCAGGGATGTGTGATGTGAATCCAAAAGTACTGAACGGTTAACAGTGTTATTTTTAAGAACAACTGTTTCATCAATTGCAGACGATAAGGTAAGATCCAAAAGACTAGGACTTACTTTCGCTACCTGTAAGTGAAAAAAAAACAGAAAAAGGACATTTAAATGCGTAAGCACTCATAAGTAAATAATCTATATGACTCAAACTGCTTTCCAAACAACATATGGTCCCAATAATAATTTGAGTACTAAATTTGTAAGACTAAACAATGATTCAGTTATAAGATGTTAGCTCAATTTAAGTCATTATTTTTTTAACCACCGACGCGGATTTTAAACTTGTATTATGCTTTGAAACAGAGAATACTTGTGATATCAAATATAAAACTAAGAAACCGATGTTTTAAAAGTCTATTGATCCATCGTACAGAATGTAACGAAGGGTATGCGAAGCAAAGAGAAATAGAATTAAACACTGAAAGGTATGATAAAAACAAATTTTTATTAAGAACAAAACAAATAATAGAAAAACAGTTTATATTCAGCATACACTGTAGAATAACTCCGCCTGTAACTCTTCCAGAGTTACTGCCGGTCCCAAGCCCGGGTAAAGGAGGAGGGTTGGGCATGGGGTTAGCGTCCCCATCCCGTAGAAACCTAACTCGCTAAAAAAACGCTAACCAGAAAAAATAACTCAAACCATTTAAACCCTGCCCTGGGAGTTAGAGGTAATATGACGCTTCATGGTGAAAGCCGAGTTCCTTCGGAAGCCACGAGGCCGATGCCCCTTCTAACAACCAGAGCAACAATTTTTATAGGTACATGGAACGTCCGGACAATATGGGAGACCGGGAAGACCAGTCAAATAGCAACGGAAATGAGGAGATACAACTTGGCAGTACTGGGAATCAGTGAAACCCATTGGACCCAAGCTGGACAACAAAGGCTAAATACGGGAGAGATGCTGCTATACTCCGGTCACGAAGAGGAAAATGCTCCACACACTCAGGGAGTTGCTCTAATGCTATCCAAAGTAGCACGAAATGCACTAGTAGGATGGGAATCTCACGGATCCAGAATCATCAAAGCATCATTCAAAACAAAGAAGGAGGGGATCACAATGAACATTATCCAATGTTATGCACCTACCAATGATAGCAACGACGACGTTAAGGATCAATTCTATGAGAGGCTGCAATCAATCATAGAGAAGTGCCCAAGAAAGGACCTCACCATTCTGATGGGAGATCTAAACGCCAAAGTCGGAATGGACAACACCGGATATGAAGACATCATGGGACTGCATGGACTGGGAGAGAGAAACGAAAACGGGGAAAGATTTGCAAATCTGTGTGCATTCAATAAATTGGTCATAGGCGGTACAACATTTCCACACAAACGTATACACAAAGCTACGTGGATCTCACCGGACCACACCACAGAGAACCAGATAGATCACATTTGCATCAATAAAAAGTTCCGAAGGACAATGGAAGATGTGAAAACCAGGAGAGGAGCGGACATAGCTTCAGATCATCACCTAGTTGTGGCCAAATTGAAACTGAAGCTAAAGAAGAACTGGACTACTGGACAAACAGCACCACAAAGGTTCAATACAGCCTTCCTTCGAGATACTGACAAACTCAATGAATTCAAGGTAGCTCTCAACAACAGGTTCCAAGCCTTACAGGATCTACTGAAGGAAGAAGAAACTACTATGGAGGATAGCTGGAAAGGTATCAAAGAAACATTAACTTCAACGTGTGAAAAGGTTCTGGGCCCCAAGAAACATCATCACAAGGAATGGATCTCTACAGAAACACTGGACAGGATCAAAGAAAGAAAGAACAAGAAGACAGCAATTAACAACAGTCGAACAAGAGCAGAGAAAGTCCAAGCACAAGCAGAGTACATAGAAGCAAACAAGAAAGTGAAGAAGAGCATTAGAGCTGATAAGCAAAAATAAGTGGAAGAACTAGCAACGACGGCGGAAAAAGCTGCAAGAGAAGGAAATATGAGACAGCTTTACGATACGACGAAGAAGCTTGCAGGGAAATACAGTAAACCAGAGAGACCAGTCAAAGACAAAGAAGGAAGACCGATCACTGAGATTCAGCAACAGCGGAACAGATGGGCAGAGTACTTCGAGGAACTCCTGAATAGGCCGGCTCCAGTGAATCCACCGGACATCGAAGCAGCACACACAGATCTTCCTATAAATGTCAATCCACCAACGACAGAAGAAATCAGAATGGCCGTCAGACAAATCAAGAGCGGAAAAGCAGCAGGACCTGACAATATACCAGCTGAAGCGTTGAAGTCAGACATCGAAGTAACTACAAGCATGCTTCATCTTCTATTCAAGAAGATTTGGGAGGAGGAACAAGTGCCGATGGATTGGAAAGAAGGACACCTCATCAAGATTCCAAAGAAAGGAGATCTGAGCAAGTGTAAAAACTACAGAGGCATTACACTACTGTCAATACCGGGTAAAGTCTTCAACAGAGTGTTACTGAACAGGATGAAAGACGCAGTTGACGCTCAACTTCGAGATCAACAAGCTGGATTCCGTAAGGACCGGTCGTGCACAGACCGAATTGCGACACTACGGATCATCGTCGAACAATCAATTGAGTGGAACTCGTCACTGTACATCAGCTTCATTGATTATGAGAAGGCATTTGACAGCGTAGATAGGAGGATGTTATGGAAACTTCTTCGACACTACGGAGTTCCTGAGAAGATTGTCAACATTATCCGGAACTCATACGATGGACTACAGTGCAAAGTAGTGCATGGAGGACAGCTGACTGAGGCATTCCAAGGAAGGACCGGAATAAGACAAGGCTGTCTACTCTCTCCCTTCTTGTTTCTCCTGGTGGTCGACTGGATTATGAAGACCTCGACATCTGAGGGAAACCACGGCATACGATGGACAGCTCAGAACCAATTAGACGACTTGGACTTCGCAGATGATCTAGCCCTCCTATCACATACACACAAATGCAGATAAAGACAGCCAGCATAGCAGCAGCCTCTGCATCAGTAGGCCTCAACATACACAAAGGGAAAACCAAGGTCCTCAAACACAACACGGAGAACAGCAATCCAATCACTCTTGATGGCGAAACTCTGGAAGACGTGGAATCCTTCACATACCTGGGAAGCATCGTCGATAAACAAGGAGGTTCAGATGCAGACGTCAAGGCGAGGATTGGAAAAGCAAGGATAGCATTCCTTCAACTGAAGAACATAAGGAACTCAAAACAACTTTCAACCAATATCAAAGTCAGAATCTTCAGTACCAACGTCAAGGCAGTTCTACTGTACGGAGCTGAAACTTGGAGAACTACAACAACCACCATCAAGAAGGTACAGGTATTTATCAATAGCTGTCTACGCATGATACTCAACATCCATTGGCCGGATACCATCAGCAACAGCCTTTTGTGGGAGAGAACCAACCAGCTTCCAGCTGAAGAGGAAATTAGGAAAAGACGATGGAAATGGATAGGACATACATTGAGGAAATCATCAAACTGCATTACGAGACAAGCGCTAACTTGGAATCCTGAAGGGAAGCGGAAAAGAGGAAGGCCAAAGAACACATTACGTCGGGAAATAGAAGCAGATATGAAAAAGATGAATAAGAACTGGAAAGAGCTTGAAAGGATTGCCCAGGACAGGGTTGGATGGAGAATGCTGGTGAGCGGCCTATGCTCCTTCACGAGGAGTAACAGGCGTAAGTAAGTAAGTAAGTAATACACTGTAGAATAAGGAATGTGAATTAGTTTAGTGTCAGTTCATTTTTAATTGCATATTAAGCAACTAGACTCATGAAGTTCAATATCTAATAGATCATTCAGAAAAGTTGCTACTACCTATTCACTCTAGGTATCCAAAAAGCTAATTTCTGCAACATAACAAACAAAAATCAACTTTAGAACACGTAGAAAGAACAGTGGCTTTACTAACACACAAGTTTGTACATATTCAAATGAACTGTCTATGAATTAAGCAAATTAGTGGACAGACTGTTATTTAAGCCCATAATAATTCATATATATATATATATAAAGTGTGTACGATCGAGCAAGTTTGTCAATCTACGCACATATTTCCCTAATCCGCTTAAACACTGATTACTTAAAATACCTGATACATCCTCTTACACATACGTATTTGCCCACTAAACAATATTGATTGTTCCGCTTGCTATTCGTGTCGTTTGAAATAAACGATACAAATAAACTGTTCCTAACACATTTCGTCAGAGACTGAATGTCCTGCATTGTCGGTGGGTTAACTTCAGAACGGTTATTCAGTTGAAGCCTACACGAAGATAAGAATAGGCACATAACGTTATGTTATTAGGTTATTTAAAGCGAAACCTTACATTTTTTTATACTTGGAAGTTATCATAATTCAAATTTTTATTAATGAGATAGTAATAATAAATATTCCTCAGTATATTAACTTTATTTAAGATATGCACATTAATTTCAACAATATAAAATAAATAGGAAGTATTTATATGAAAGTACTGCAAAAAATGAAAACTTTGCTTATGCCAATGGATGGCTTTAGTAGATGGATTAGTGGTTAAAACATGTGACATTCAATGACTGGATTTCAGGTCAAAATCTCATGTAATCTAATCCGATTTTGGAAAATTGGTAGTATAACACCAAATGTGGTAAACGCGAAGTACATGGGCCTGTTCTCGGTAAATGAGTCAAATCGAGAGTTTCAAGATAGACAACTAACATACAGATGTAACTACAACTAAACTAATCTATATAGGACACATTAAATATCATTTACTATCTTAAAATAACACTCAGAGAGAGAGAGAGAGAAGGTTGATAACTACTAGCAAAAAGGAAAACGATAAAAACGGCCTTACTTTTAGTGAGATAAGACGGTCCTGTCCTAAGTTTAACTGACACGCTTTTGAATATTGGTATGTATCTGTTATAGATGAAACAGATGAACTCTTTAATCCCATTATTTGGTTTTTCTGAATTTTATTTGCGATATCATCTTCAACCAACGTGGTGCTGGAGAATGTTGATACCATTGGTACCTTATTTTTCTCATCAGAAATCTGGTACACCTTTTCTAAGATTACCCTAGAAGCAAAGATATGGTTGTTCAATATATTGTAAATGGAGTGCAAATAGTAATAAAGAACTGCTTACTACATATTAAGATGTGGGTCTCTGAAATCAAATAATGCGAACTTTAATTATATCATTGAGTGGATTTCTGTAGTTAATAATAGAATTGAAAAAAAATCATAAGAAAATTGATTTGCATACAACAGCTATACAAAATTTCGACAGGCCATAAAATTATGTGATACCTATTACTACATGCTTATGAAATATATAGGTCATTAATAGCATTAAATTAAAGCGTCGCACACCACCAGAAGTTAGTCCATCATAATCAACATAAATACAAGTAGAAATATGAACTAGCTCAAGTCATCATACCATGTCAGTGAAGCAAGATGAAATTAATATTGTGAATCGTAAGGGAGTTGAGACAATCGTAGTGCAAAGAAAGTAAGAACTAAACACTAAGAACATGATGTGAAAAAACTCAATGGAAAGGTATATCAGAAGGAATACTAGAGCTGAAGATAGAGATGAAAGATAAGTACGGATTTAATACAAATGGAAAGCGGACAAATTTCGAATACCAATTAAGTACTTTAAACGTATTATTTAAATACACCGTCCTAAAAGATACAATTGGCAACTACGGAACGTGGTCATAAAAATAATAATAGGGAAACAAAAGAAGCACTTAATCGATGTAAAAAGTAGCAGAAATTGTCGCAAACAATAGTCAGTGAATGGTAAACGTGAAAAAACAAATCACAGTATACTAAATCCGAGCAAAAATCTTTAAAATTATTAACTATTTGAAGGAACATATTGGTTTTTAAAAAACGTATGCGAAATTTTCGAGAATTACAAGGAAAAAGTCCCAAACTGAAAAAGCACAAAATAACAAGACTAAATAAGGAGTATCAGCAAATAGGTAAAATACACACGGTTTTGAAGTTTTAAACAAGAATTTGTGTGTAATCAATAATGAAAACGAAGGAATGAGAAGCAATTATGTTGTATATAATGACATGACAGCATAAGGTATATTCCATGACTTTTTCAAACCATCGGTTAACTGCAAAATGTCAGCTGATCCAGATATGCACGTTTTAATATCTCTAGCAGATAAACAGCCTCTATAAGTGTATGTACTGGTCAAAATAGAAACACCATGGAAATTGAGTATTTATTAATAGGTACTATTCGAAAGAATCAAGATGTATAAGGTCGACGGAAGTGAACATACATTGTACTGTATTGTATAAAATTAATAGTATGACAAAAAACTTCATCAAAAGATCATTTAATTACACAAATTTAGGAGTTCATGTTGAAGAAAAGTGACGGAGGAAGCAGAATGTACACATTAATTGGCAAAAATCCACTATTAGCCGTAAAAGCAAAAATAACTTGACTTTTAAACTAATCCCAAGTTAAAGAAAGGAACAACAATATACTTACTTTATGTGAGGCTCACAAGACTCTAAAAAGTAATAGTACGCAGGAATCTTGCCATGTGACCACTGTTTTATTTCTGAAAGACCAGTTATCAGCTTTTTTAAACAAAGGTTGGTGACAGAGACATCCTGATGGGTTTCAGAGTAATCTGAAAACATAGTCCAGTTGACAGCCATACTAACTGACCGTAAGAACGCATCTCTATCTAGACAAAGCAAACTAATAAGGCAGATCCATTCTTTTGAACGAACTAAGGTTAACTGGTTCAACAGGTATCGTAACTGACAAAGAGCCTCTTTATCAAAAAACCTAGAGAGTAAAAAGACGGAAAAATATTTTACGCAAGCCCACTGAAGTAAGACTGCTCTAAGTAAAATTATTCTTAGCCAGCTTACTTATGAATATACATAAGTGTAGATCAGTTAAAAAAAGTTGTATAAAAAGGTTTATTGACTAGTCATCAGAAGCTTTTACTTGAATAAAACTGATTACAATGGGATCCCAAAAGGTATTCATTACCCGCATCGTTTCCGTACGTATGTAACCATCTCTTGATTTATTACCCTATTATATTTGTCGCATTTTCTGGATTAAAATCTCTGGTCAAGCATATGATATACTTATTATTTTCCATTAACCTTCGTTATTCGTATTAAAAAATCCTCTAATCCTATTCAGTTCATAATTTGATTCAGTTTATTATTATATACAATTTGCTACAATATCCATACAGTTTTCATGTACTCAGATCTTAATTTTACTTAGTTACTATAAAGTATTTATTACCATTACCATTGGTCTAGGATTATGACTGTCGAAACCGTTGAGGATTTATTGAAAACTAACCAAGTAAAGCTAAGTGTATTGTGAGCAAATGTTGTCTTTTGTGTGTGCGAAATATTGATTCATATTCTCCGCTTGTCTTTCTATTTTTAAAAGCTTGGTAAGGTTTAGGTTGTATGTGTTTCTTGTTTACCGTTGAATATCTCCATATATTACTACTTAGTTACATTTCGTTTCCCATGAAATAATTTTTCATGAATATGTTCACATGATACTAGTTATTAAGTGTTCATATATTGGAAACACAACCACTGAAAGTAAAAATAAAAACAAGTGAATATATTAGTTATAGAAATACAAATAAGCTTGTTAACACGAAACTCACGATAGGGAGTCAAAGTTAAAAGGTGAAGATTCAGAAAACGTATTATCAATCTGTACC
Source organism: Schistosoma spindalis (assembly GCA_946903255.1). Lineage (NCBI taxonomy): Eukaryota > Metazoa > Platyhelminthes > Trematoda > Strigeidida > Schistosomatidae > Schistosoma > Schistosoma spindalis. Next base: position 25,335,586 of record OX336416.1, read on the forward strand.
ATAATAGACGAATTTAACAAAGGTTCATTCGGAGAAGTTGAGCAAGTGTATATCTTTCCACTGCGGTTAGAATCTACCACAACAAAATTGAATTCTTTTAACAAATTTAAGAAAACCTGGGGCCAGTTAGGTTCTGGTTGGATATTATTACTATAATAAAGAGATAAAATAAACCTTGATTTTGAACAAAACACGTTGAGTTTTCATTAAATTCTTAACAAGAATAACAAAATTGAAATTACGAGACATATAGTATCAAGAAAACGAATAGTTAAAATTCTTGACTGCCAACATAACCAATTCGTTCAACATTATAGTTTTTAATAAACTGGGATTTTCTTTTAGATTATTGGAAAGACAGTAGACAGATGAAGAAGTAAAGATAAATGAAATACAGAAGACTGTCGAAGACAAGCGAAAGCGTATACACTCGATTCAGTTGGTGAACGTTTTCCCAGTGTTAGAAGCATTTATATAACAGACAAACATAGGAGAATCTTGCATAAAATTACATTTGTTCAGGTTTTCAGAATTCAGTAAATATAAAACCAACAAAAGAAAATAATGCGATTTAAAGATAATACTCAATGTCAAAATGACTTAAGTTAATTAACCACAGATAACTTACATATTTTTATTTAGCCACATTTGCAATACGTTTGTATGACCAGTACAAAAACCATCGTTAAAAATTTCAGGAATGTTTGTAACCAATTGGGATGCACGTTTAAGGTAACCTTGAGAAAAATAATCCACAGCAACCCTAAACAAGAGCTGTTCAAGCTGATTTCGAAGAGTGGAAGGAGGTTTTTGGATATGACTTACTGACGAGTCAGACGATATCTTGATGCTATTACACAAATCTTTGATCTGGTCATTTCTTAAGTCCAGTAATTCGATAGGAACTCTTGTAGGTAGATACTTCGACATTCCACCATACCAGGCGATCTTGTTGATAGATTTCTCAGGACTGGCTTTTATCTGCATATGATCATTATCAAGATTAGGTAATTTTTTAAAATGATTACATGGGTCGAAGTACATATTATGGGATTTGTTAAAGTCTTTTTTTCTACTATGCTCACCACTTGAACTACATTCAGTAGGATCTGGACAGTTAAAAATAAAAGAATATTCGCATATGTATATAGTGGATTAGATATGTATAGCAAATACTTAAGCTAGTACTATATACTTAATTACAGTAAGGAATCCCCAGTAAAAATATGCAATAAAACTGTCCAATACACATTTTACTGGGCAGTATTCAAATATAATTAAAAAAGCATTTCAACAGTGATCAATTTCCGCTCATCTTCATGCGCGAAAATGCTTTTGCCCATCTCAGCTTCTATGACATTTTTCCCTTCGTGAATCTTATTGTGATGGATTCACCATTTTCTAAAGAATGAGGGGATAAATAAACTTACCAATGTAGTGGTTCAACTTGAATTTTACCGTAATCAGTTTTACGATAGGTCGTATGTTTTTAATAAAAAGACATGAGTACATGCAATCGGAATTCCTAATTAAACAACGAAAAACCTAAAACAAGAAGATTAATAGTAATATTATTTGGATAGTTGGAAAATTTGAGTGGGAAATAAGTCCGAATAGAGTTTCTATACGGATGAAATTAAATCACATTGAGATTTTTTTTTAAGTCACCTAGAAACTAGTGATCTTGAAAATGATTTATAATAGACTAAGGTATTAATGTGATTATACTGATAAAGGTATGAATGAGGTAAGGTCTTTAGAGAAAAACACGGATTTAGTCAGTCAGTAACGTTGAACTACGTACAGTCAGTAGTACGACCTCGCCCTCAGACCTTGAGTTGCTGCTTTTAGTCTTACCGTTCTCCAATCGACCTGCCTGGCATAGTAGAACCTACAGGAACATATGTTCCAGCTAATATAGCTCGGTTGGGTCATCACGATAGGCAAGCCCGACCACCACGTCAAGGTAGCAGCTATGGTCGGGGGATTTAGTCGTAAATCTATTATTTGTTACCAAGCCTTAAAAAACAATTGAAACTCAACCGAAGTATTGCGTCCATATATATAAGTTAATTCTTTTATCCGTGTATTAATAAAAAGAGATACAAAAATTACTATACACATGAAGAGAATAATGGTTTAGGTGATATAATTGCAATCGCACTACGGTATAGGACTGAGAAACTTGAAAACATGTATACGAGAAATTTTTTTCTTACAAAAAGATAATTTTGAAGACTTTTTGTCTGATCTGGTTATATATGACAGTCTGAATTGAAACGTGATTTTGAGTGAATGAAAGCATCAGACAGATTCATGTGATCGATATTCCTTTGAAATCTAAGAGGAGCTTTGGACTATTAAGCAGAGATAGGAGCTGCTATGTTGGTGTCGATATCAAAGATTTTTTTGCGCACAAATGTCTAGTTGAAACTCCATACAATTTACAGATATTAAACCAGTACAGGGATTTTTAAACGAGGAAACTAAAATATGCAGAGATAAAAAGCACAACTTTAACCACTAAAACATATAGTCAGAATTGAATAAAAGTATAGTTAATTCAAGTTGAAACCTGTTAAAAAAACATGGTATAGGTGGCAAATAGAAGAAAACGGCTTACATAAGAAGAAAAGTACTTGGATGGCCTTAAATGAACCACTCAGATTTCTGATAACTACTGGGTTCCAGCGGGGAATTCAAGACGCAATGACGACTAGCTGGTTGATTGTTAGGACATTTGTAGCAACTAAACAAAATCTATCAATATTTCGGTACTAAGCTGCTGAAAACAACAAACTAACGAGACAAAGGATCGTGATTCTTAAAATAAAATGGGGAATTTCATAGCTTTGCAGGCAAGAAAAAAAAATAGTAGAAAACAAATAAATCTAAAAAAACGAAATATTGACAGGATTTATGAGCTTTATAAAGCCTGAAAGATTTTGAGGTGAAATTATACTTCATGGAAGAACTAAACAGAATTAAGACAGGGCCTTATAAATATTTGCGCAAGATCCATTAATCTATATTTATCTAAAGCACGAACATTATGTAGCTAAGCTATGTAACCTTAAACCTTGCATAACAATAGATTTTCGTTCGTGCTAAAAAATTGTAGCACTTTTACCTATGGTTAAAGAAGCAGTTCACATAAGAAGGTGGATTATTCATGCTGATACTATTTATCCATTGACATGTTATCACCTTTTTTATTGCAAATTGTTTTACAACTAAACAGTGCCTTTTGATTTGCTAAAATTCCCTTAAGTTTTTACAGCTACCATGGTACAGTTTAGAATTAAGTTAAACAACGTATGAAAAAAATCCAAATTATGCTGGGTTAATGGTTAGTGTTCAATCTTCAAGTTCCGGGTTCGAGTCTCGCTTATCTTACTTCAATGGAACTGATACTACTAGATAAACAAAATTGGAGTTTTTAAAAGATTGGTAATTTAGGAATAAGAACAGTAGCAAAATATACTGTAATTTTACCGTGGTAATACAGTAGATTCTGAAAGATCATCGTTTAGCCGCTTATAATCACTTTAAGGTTGAGATAGTAGAATTTTCAGGTCACATTTACTTACCAATAGCACAAAGAAAACGCAACAGATCACGAATGAGATTCCAATTCATAGATTGAAGCGACGCTCGAAACAAGGTTAATGCGCACTACAACAGTGAGAAAATGTGCAACGCTATGAAGTTGAAGCAAAATTTTCGGTACGTTAATTAAAAAATAACTTAACAAGCCTAAATACAAAACTAACATTTTTGTGATACTGAACAGTTAATCTCAATAAATAAGAATAATGCTTCCAACTGAGAACCCATGTTCATAACTTCATCAAGTCATTTACATTTAAGAATTCTTAAGGGAAATAATCCATTGTTTGTTGTTATGATACGCTGTGTTCGAGATCTGAAACGGATACAAGAAGTGATGCGCCCCAAACATGAGTCAAGGGAAAAAATTTATTATATGCATAAACATTCATATGTACACTTCTACACCTAAGGAAATCAATAAATTTCTCAGCTAGTGGGACGCACCTGTATTTTAGGATAGCAGCAATAGACCTTCTCATTTCGCTAATGCCGGTTGAGTCAATATCAATTTTATTATACAGTATTTCTCAGCACAATTGTAAATAATCACGTTTTCATCTGTGAAATTCTACAGTACATCTAAAGAACCGTCGAAGTTGACGGATGGACGAATTCTAAATGTAACTTATTAGAAAAATTTACAAACTGTATCAAGCGTTATGATTGAGTAAGAAAGATATACTCTACAAAACTAATAGATAATGTAATCAAAAATGATCATATACGTCATATTCACTACATAAATAACAACCTATGTTTTGAATGTGGAAAGGAATACAAAGACACAGGTATATATATATATATATATATATATATATATATATATATATCACTAGGTACATCAATTTAGCAATAATATGATGGATTGTAAAATTAGTAAGAGGAAACTGTGTTTAGTCTCGAATTTCAGAAAGTTTTTGGTTTTACTATGTTTTCATATTGCAGGACACCTCAGTAGATATCGATATTAATCTGCACATTAACACTAGGATGCAGGTACCCATAGCCAATGAACCTTAAGTAGACCGAAATGTGTGTTCTGGATTCCACTGTTATGTGTAATCTAAAAAAATATGAAACTTGTAACCATAGGCAATATCGAAACCTCCATTGGTGGTATCAACGGAGGTTGTTCAGAGTTCAGTTCTGAATATCAACGAGGAAAAACAGACTTTTACGAATAATAGTCGTTTCCCTTTCGTATGAATAATTCGATAATTATACGGAACGAACCACTAAGAGAAAATGAAACCAATGCTTTGCGAAAAATGATATTTAGAAATGTATGGAATAAAGTTTACAATTAAACGTTAAATGAAATAACAAAACTGGTACAAAGAAGGTGATGAAAAGTACTCGGTGTGTTGCAGAGTTATGGTTACGACATATAGGATAAGTAGAAGCGTACAAAATAGTTTGTGAAAACATTACCTCCCAACTAACAGAAAGAGGTTCCGATGTTTGAAGAAGAATTAGAAAAGAAGCAGCTGTCTCCAGTTTATTATTTTCCAAACACAGTTCAAATAGATCTTTTGGTTTCCTTCCGATGGTAAAGAATAAATGAGGCCACCAAGTGACATCGGTTTTACGAGAACAATGGGCCAAAATCTCCAGAAAATCGGAGAATTCTTGAATAAATGCTACAACTTGCGGTAGTAATGGATCTAAAACGGTAACAGGAAATTTCTAAAATAGTATTCGAAACAATGAATATATTCATTAAAAAGCTTATTAAAACATATTCGGTAGTGTCATCAAATCAAGTAAATAACAATGAAGTAATTCAAAGGGATTCTCTTGAGTAAACATCAGAATGTATGTGAAATATAAAGGTGAAAACATTAAAGGAAGGATTTATATCTCCGAATACCAAGGATTAAAGAACAAGATGGCTGAGAAAAATAACACAACAAACCGTTGTACTAATGTTTTCAGCAGCGCAACACATCAGAAGGTCATTTTTAAGGTCGAAAGAACCAATATAATAACTCTGAGATACGAATTTCGTGTATACAAAGATGGAATAAGATAAATTATAATAAAACTAGAGCATAAGAATATCATGTATGAGCACTGAAATGTGTAGGACTGTCTGTTATCCAAATATTATGTATTTAAATGTGAGATAAGTATGGGTTCGTTCGAAGTTCCCAAAATATATTTACCGAGTTTTAGTGCACTGATAGTAAACACACTTGTGGTTCATTGTATTTTAAAAATGTATGGACTATTTCCTGATAACCCACTGAAGTAAATAAATAACTATTAGAGATAAAACATGGTAAGTTAACATATAAATTGTTCAGCCAGAGATGTAACCACTGGTCAATACTACCATATGGAATATATATATATATATATATATATATATATATATATATATATATATATATATATATATATATATCAGAAAAGCCGTACTAGAGTAGGGAATGTACGAAATATCATTATTGAACAACGAACCAACATACCATAATTCACGGCACGAAATGAATTTCAACTAGTAGTGTATATGACGCAGGTTTTGATTGACTTACAGTTCTCATCTAGAACTTTATTTCTGATATTATTCCACAGTTCTTTCGCGTGAAAATAATATCTTGTAAACCAAAATTAAAAGCAGTGATTTTAGTTTGTGCCACTTAAAAGATGCTATTTATTCAAATTCTGAGACAAATTTTACGAGTATAAGCAATCAATAATAGACAATCAGATATTTGCTGAGGCTATCAGTGACTTCATTTATACAAAACAAAAACTGTTTTTGTTCATAATAAAACAAAACGAATTTAGAAGAATAGCAGAATCGGAAAAATGAGTACAAAGTCATGAAACGTTTAACTGGTTTTCGTAAACAGTGTTTGCTATGACAAGCATAAAACGTGAAAATTTCACGGTTCAACTGATAACTTTAACATATACTATTCCTTTTTACGAATACACTAGTAGAAATAATATAGAATTACAAGGCGTTGAGAACAGTACTATATAATATATTACGATGAGACATTATCTAAATCAAATAAATTCGTGGTACTTCCCCTTTGACAACTATCAATAAAATTAACAAGGCTTCAAATTGCAGGTGCAAATAAACAGTAAAATAATGAAAGATAGATTATATCGTATTTGAATTTTCTACCTGGCGTTGGAATTTTGGAGGCAGCTTCAACCTCCAAGACTTCATGTAATAAAAGTTCCAAAATACGAGGAAAGTACGGTAAATGTTGATAAGCTAAACTCATTTGAAACGCATGTATTCCCAAACTACATGTGCAAAATTAAAAAAAACGTATTAGAAATTACGCAAACACTGTAGAAAATTACAACAGTTCAAGAAAAATAAGGACTTCTGTTAGCGGGACATAGATGGGATTAAAGCATATTCCGTTCAGGACTGTGTTGGAGCAAGCTGATCGGCCATCACTTGACCAATCGGTGCTAGCGGATACTTACAGAAGACTTTAGAATCTACTTATGTAAAAATTATGAATACACTGTTTTTCTTATTGTGATTCCTACTTCTACCCAACCTTATTTATATGGAATACAATTATGTTCCTATTCAACCATGTTCTAATTCGAAGACTTATCGAGTGAAGTAGTGCCCAAGAATACTAAGCAAACAGAGTAGCTAGATCGTAGTAAGAGAACCCAGTTTTACTGTAGTGAACTAGAATACCAATGGGGACAATCGAATGTACTTGGTAACAAATTACAGAACTAGTTATTAAAATCTAACAACCATATAGTAAATCGTTAATTTGCAAAATATTAATCCATCATATCAAACTGGACTGTTACTGTTGCAAACATCAATCGATTGTCTGACATTTCATTGTTCATGCGTTTTCATACAAATTCCATTGTGTTCCCGCTCTTTCTTTCTTCATCTTCCCCCCATCTTCTGCTGCCAGACATACCGTTTTAACTCGCGTAATATACTACTTATACCAATATAAGTAGCGCGCACCACACTACTACTTCATGTGCATACGGAAACTTTACCAACGAAAACAATATAGCTTTCCATAGCACATAAAAATGCAAATCCTCTAGGACATACGAAATCCTTTTTAAACTGTAGGACAACAAATTAAAGCTGGTTATATTTTGAATCTAGTAAATAGTAGTAAAGATTTTTGGATTGGGTATTATACCACTCCAATGGAATGTGTTATTCGCTTATCCCACTGAAGTAAAGGAGAACACAAGTGAGGATAACCGATTATATTTAGCACAAAATTACGGAGTTACTTGATAAAATAGAAAAACCATACACCAATACTTCATTTGGAAAATGTTCATTAATTGTCTCAAACTCCATTGTTCCCGCATTTCCACAACAATAGCTTTCTGTTCCCATTCTTGCCTCTTCGATTTTCTCAACCTTCTCCTGCCACACATTTTATTCCCGAATAGCGTCATATAATACTTGCGTCGACATAAGTAGCACACACTACACTCGCTTCCCCTTTTATTAAGGTGTCGTAATCTTTCCGATCGCCGTACCTCTATCTCCTTTGATGCTGTTCGTGACTCGCACTCATGATGATCTTGAAATCATCACTGCAGTTGACTGGCATTTACGCGCTCCTCCTAGTCTTCTCTCCGGATCGTGTAAACCGAGCCACGTCTCTCTGCGACAATATACGGTCCTTCCCACTTCGGGATCAGCTTTCCTGGCCCTGATTTCCCTGCTATGTTACTTTTCCGTTCTCTACACTTTAACAGGTCATCCACTGCAAAAGGCTTCCACGTTCTCCTCTGCCGTCCCGCCTTTTTTATGTCTGATATTTGTTTATTTTCCACGTTCCTTAATGCCTCCCTTCTCTCCTAACCTTGTTGCCATCCACTTCTGTTGTTGTGGTCAGGTCTTATTATGCATTGGAAGTTGTGACTACCTACCATGCATAAGCAGGAAAGGTGACTTCTTAGTTGTTTCATGTATGGAGGCACGATGGCCAGCAAAATAAATGGTAACGTTTCCTCGAATTTCCTCATATAGAGGCTAACAATTCTATTAACGTCAGGTTGTTTCTTTCTGTAAGCCCATTCGTCTGAGGGTGGTATGGTGTAGTTCGTATCCTCTTGATGCCAAACTGCTGTAAACGGGCTTTAAGTTCGTCACTTTCAAAACAGGGACCCTGGTCGGTTAATATAATCTTCGGTATCCCGTAACACGCTATAATATTCCGGATTACCACTTCGGTCACTGTTTTTGCTTGCTGGTCTGCAATGTGTACGGCGTCTACCCAACGTGTAGCATGTTCCGTCATCACCAGCAGGTAATGGTTACCGCTCGCCGTCTGTGGAAACGGTCCCATCACATCCACCGACTGCGGTTACTGGAATTGACTGTAACGGCGGTTGTGTGTATCGATCGCCTTTTATTAGTTGACACGGCTGGCAAGTTAACACGTATTGAGCCACATCGTCTCTCATGCCCAGCCAGTGTGCACTTTGTCCTAGTAAGTCCGTCGTTCTTGCGATACCTGTATGCACTACCTGGTGACACTTATGTATCATCTTACGTCGCCAGTCTTTTGGGATCACGGACACCCAATTTTTGTCATATTTCTGCCAGATTAGGGCTACATATGCGTTCACCCTCAGTCTTTCCTTTTGCCGTAGCAACGTTATTACCTTCTTGTCTATTGCTTGTTTTTCGATGTCTGCTCTCTCTTTAATCGCTCTGATTACCTTTTGATGCTTAGGGTCAGCTTTTTGCTGCCGGACGAGTTCTAGTGGGTCTCCCTCTAAACTATTCACTGTGTATGCAGTCAATGGAAGCTTGACTTCCATGTCTGGTCTTGACAAATAGTCTGCCATTACCGTTTCCTGTCCTGGAACATGGCCGATACTGAAGTCGTACTCTTGCAGACTTATCATCGATAGCGCCAACTACCCTCGGGGGTCTCTTGCTGTTTTCAACCACTGAAGAGGTTTATGGTCAGTCTCAATGTGAAATAGTCTACCTAAAATGTACGGTCTCCATTTGTCTACTACTCACACGATTGCTAAACACTCCTTTTCGATCGTTGAATACTTCTGTTCATCAAGTGTGAGAACGCGACTCAAACAGACTGACTCAAGACGTTACCTATACCATGATCACTTGCGTCTGTGGCCACTGAAAACGGTTTCTCTGGTTCAAGCAGTCTGAGCGTCATCTGGCGGTCGTCTAGAATGTTTTTGATTCGGTGAACAGTTTCAGTCCACGTAAACTTGGTGTTTCTCAACAACTTATAAAGGGGCGTTGTTATTTCGTTGAAGTTCTTGACGAGCCGACTGTAGAACGCCGCCCTCTTCGGAAACTGCCTCAATTTCCTTTTTAAATAAGGTACTGCAATCTTTTTTATGGTTAGGATGTTCTTCGGCAGTGGTTTCGTTTCTTCATTTCCCACTTTATGTCCCAACAACGTGACGGTATTTTTCTCTATCTGAGACTTGTCCTTATTAATTCGAAGTTCAAATCCCTCGATTCGCTTTAACACCGCTTCCACATGCTTGATGTGTTCTGTTTCTGTATGGCTGTACACATCTACAAAGTCGCCATACACCTCGACGTTAACTAGATCCATGAGCAGCACTCATTAATCTTCTGAACGTAAACGGTGCACTTGGCGACCCAAACAGCATTCATCTAAATTGATACTGTTTATCACGTACAGTAAAAGCTGTCTTGCTTAGATCGCTCTTTTTTACAGGCAGTTGCCAATAACCTGACCGCAAATCCAGCACTGTAAATACCGTGGCATTCTGTAGCCGATCTAATGTTTCCACCACTGTTGGCATAGCACAAGGTTTCAGGTCTGTTATATTACTCAGTTCTCTAAAGTCGATACAAAATCTATAATTTCCATTCGGTTTATTTACCAAGAGTACCGGCGAGCTATACGAGCTGTCCGCTTCCTCAATTATACCTTCTTTCAACATCTCCTGGACCCGTCGATTTACCTCAGCCCCTAAATGCACCGGGACACGACGTGTTGCAAATATATTTATTCGATTGTTTTTTATCGGGATTTCGTGCTTTACTTTGTCACAAAATCTGTACCGCTTTCCGTCTCCAGTGAACAGTTTTGTATACTTTGTGCACAACTCGTTGATGTTTGGTTTTTTCATCGAAACGTCTCTTCGTGTATTGGGAATGAATCATACTTTGTGACCACCTTACTGCTTCTTAAGTCAACTAATGATTTTACTTCTCTTAGGAAAACTGCTCCTTATATCGGTCTCGATAGGCTAGTTTGTGGTTACTATGAACGGGGAATTTATAACAGCATCATCCAACTTTACGATAGTGTTAGACACACTTAAAACCTTTAACACGTTTTATTTATTTGAACACATAAATATTGGTACAAGAGGGCACCAAATATATATGCGCCATACACGTGCCCTCCTATCCTGTGAACTGCTAATGTAGATGGTTTGAGTCTCCTACACTGCTCTTTGCCTATTAACGATACTGCTGCACCTGCATCGATCAGACACACTAAATCTTGTTTACTTATGTTCATCTTGTGTAGATTACCCCACTATTTACTAGTGCAACAACCCCCAGATTCCTAGGGTAGAAAGAAACACGCATTATGGCCTCTAAAATATATGCGTTCTCATCTTGTTGGACAGTTTATCCCTAATTTCCTGTCCCTCCACAAGCGTAACACTTATCATTTCTTTTACGATTCACTCGTATCGCAGCAATCTCATGCCGCAGCTCCTCAATCTTCTCGATCGGGTCACCTTCGCTAGCACACTGATATCAATAGTTTGTGCGGCGTTTACTAGTCTCAGCTGCTGGGAAACGGTGGCAGGCACGCTCTCGATAAATTGCGACGCCGACAACTGCGCTTCCGACTCCTCACCCAGATTTCGTAACGACCTGGTAAGCTCCATAGCCAGCACCAGTGGGTCACCATCGATCGCCAACGGGAACTTCTGCAGTGCTTCTTCCCTCTCCACTGGATTGTCGAACTCCGAGATCAACCGCTCTTTAACTGCCTCCCATGTCGAAATTATTACCCTGTTAAAAGTTATGTGATTAGGTTCTAAAATAACTTCACGGATCTTAGACCACTTAAAGGACATGTCATTTAGCCATAACTTTTAAGTAGTTTCGCAAAGTATGTGCAATGATTGTTTTACAACAAAAAGTATAAAAATTGAATTTTTAAATAAGACAACTTACTTTTTCTTTAGAAGCTGTCGAATAATATGATGTAGTGCTACCTGAATCTGGAAAAAAAGAATGTTCAACGAATTCGAGCGTCATGTATAATATACTGAATAGAATAGAATCGAAAGTGACAACGCAAAGAAAAAACGTAAACCAAACGAACGAAATCGGAAATAGGAGCCGAAGAAATAACCAGGCATGAATAGATTAAATACATAAAGGAAGTACAATTTATTTCCTGTTTTAAAAAAGGTGAGATAATCGCGAAACATGGGAATGTTTAACACAAGTGAGTCTACATATTGTTTCATAGCTGTGAAAAAGTTAAATGGGATTGATTATCACTTATTTAATAACGTATAGGAGAACACTTAACTCACTTCGGTGCACACATAGGAATTAAAATGTCAAGACAGGATAAAATCAGTAAAATACTGTTACTTAATCATACAGAAATGCTTTAATTTAACAGTACCCGCGTTTTTACACATCTCAAAATGGTTTTCTTATGAACGTATATTAATAAAAGAATCTGTGAGAATTACAGTCAAGAAACCCACAAAAATTAAGTTACTTGTACTTTAGGTGACAATAAAAGGAACGGATGTTATCTGCAAATACGGTATGACAAGAACAAAGGGAAAGGAATAAGTCACTTTTGAGAAAAAGCCTGTTTTCATACGACTTAGCCTCAAAGGTGATGTAATGATCTATTAAATGGAGTTTAGACTAAGAGATTTATACAGTCGCTCAACTGGTTTTCCTGTATCTAACAAACTGCTGGCCCAACATTACCTGCAATTATGTTTACCAGTTTACATGTCCCGAAGCGCACATATTGCAAAAATAAAAAGATTTATGGGTGACATCTCTAATGACGTTCTTTAGAAATTGAAGCTTAGAGGTTAAAATGTTTTTAGCGGTGTGATCGCCTGTGATCTAACTGACAGTCAACGCGATATTGACATTTCAGAATTATCAATAAGCAAGTGATTTCAAACTTACTACTAAGTTTTGTCGAAAGCATAGATAGAAAAAGGCCAGACAAATGCATTCAAACACTTAGCTACTTAGTGTCTTTGTGTTCACAACTACAAATCCATTTTTTTATTCGATTTTGTGTCTTAACTTGACTCATGTTAATCGAATATTCAATCATTCTCTATGTGTTATTACGTAACTTTCAGTGAGTTGATTAAATGCTTTTTACAGACTTTTTAGTACTATTACACCATTCAACATAACAACCATAAGACCATCGCTTATAATTTTTCCATATTTATTATTCCTTTTACCAATCATTATCGAGAAGAAGCTTTCTGTATTACAATATTACGAAAAAAGTAGGGAATTTCCAATCATATTCCGACACATACGGAAGAACAAGCTATTAAAATTCGGTGGATCGACAAAGTAGTCAGATTGTTAAGTATTAGTTTATATCAATAAGATTGACCAGTCACTTAGAATAAGAAATGATGATAATTTGTCCATTTGAAGAGCGTTTATTTGTAGTGGCTAACAAAATTAATGGGAATTCGTGTGGGAAGTAGAAAGCACAAAACAAAAGCATTTTCAAAGTCATCCGCAGCCAGAAATATTATCACGACTGTCCTTAAACCTAAGCACGACAATGCAAAACAGTCAAATCAAATGGATACGAAAAATTTATTCGACTTAACCTTAATTAACAAAGTTCCATAAGGAAATAACGCGAATAAATCTGAAGATATATCTTCCTTCCAATGAACCACTGACTTGTTCCAGCAACGATGAAACTCATTAAGAATACCGACTAGCAAGCCTTCCTGAAAGCCAATACCTAAAAATGAATATACTCATAGTGAAACCCAAATCAGTAAATATATACTACGATTATATGATACTAAAAACTTTAATCGGGGATTTTTATTGAAATCAAAATTATTTAGAAGCCTGATGAAATATTGTCCCACAGTGATTATGAAGGCATTATATTTTATCCGTGACAGCTCAAAGTAGAAAATCAAAGGATAAGTACTTATTTATTATCCATTTAAACACATAAACATTGATAAAGGGAGGCACCTAATATGTATGGCGTCACACTTCGTCATACGACTTGTGTGGAGGCTGGAATGCTGCCCGGGCACCCAAACCGAAGGAGGTTATTAAGGACGAGACGGAAAATATTTAGGATTTATAAACACCAGTCCCGATTTCCAGCCATCGTTCGACTTCCTGATACTGAATTGTAACCAACAAACAAACCACAAACTTGAATGACATTCTTGATGGGTAGAGGATTGATGACCTATGAAACCAGTTAGAAGAAATCTAAGCCATATGATACGAAATTTACCACCCTTATCAGCGTGGACATCCATGAAAACCGAGTAAAACTACGATATTATGAGAATTACTTAGCGCGTATAGCTGGAAATTGGATGGGGATGAAGGCTTAAATAAGTATAAATGTCTTGGTTGCTTACTCCTGAATCATAATTACATGATTAGTAACTACCGATTTTAAGATTTCACAATTTGATTCCAACAAGAGCATATTGATTTTTTAACGATTAAGATAGGTAACAAATGAACCTAATTGCACTTTTAAATCCAATAAACAAAACTTTGTATGCCATAGTACTTTCAGACTTATTCAAGATATCACACCTGATTTAAATTGTGATTGAATGAAACTCAACTAACTAGGATACCTATCAGGATATTAGTTTCAAAACGCGCTATTGATGTCAATTAAGGGTAACATCACTTTGTCTTAAAAATAGTTGGTGGTGCACTGAGAATTGCTCCAATATCAATGGCACCTATTAAAAGAGCACTAGGGGCATAATATCACGAAATCAAACGCGAATAAACACAACTACATTGCATTCAAGCAATTAATATACGATCAGAAACCAAGCAACATAACCATCGGTGACACAAACTAAAAGTAAAATGAGTTTCTAAAACAAAGACAATAATAATACACTATCAATTTAACTCACTAAGAGGGTACAAATCGCCACCCAACTCAAATGACAGCATTATTCTTCGATAATCATAATTTAAGACCGATGAACTATCGTGATCCGTACTAAATTTGTGGTTGGTATCTGACCTCACAGATTCATAATTAAGACTAAATGCAAGCGAAGAAGGAACTTGCGGTAGTGGAAGCCAAACACTAAGTCCAGCTGCTCCGGAATAAAGCCACAAGGAGTCTCTCGTATAAGCATTTGCATCAATCCCATTCAATGACGATAAACGATCATTATCAGCCTGAGAAGGGATTGGTGTGAAACAGCTTGTAGACCATAGAATTTCTATTTCAGAAGCAACTAATAAAGGTGTTCCGAATGATAGTAACTGATCGAAAACAATCATATTTTCAAAAGAGAAATAATAATAGTTTAGCACAAACAAATGGTAACGAACATTATATATATATATATATATATATATATATATATATATATATATATATATATATATATATATATATAACCAGATACAAAATGAAGCACATTTACGAATACGCTGAAGAACACTCACTTCAAGGAAAGCTGAAAGGTTAAGTCCCAAATCTTTTAGGGAACTGATGTTTTACGGGCTTAGAAACAGTAGGTTCAATTATATCGAGAATAACTGAAAACTTGAACGGATAGACAAATGGATCTTACTTTCTAATACTAAGAACATTTAGGAATCTGCTACTAGTCAAAGTCTCAATACTTGATGTTTAATTAATCGGAGAATGAGACTACAAAATATAAAAAGTTGGTAATAATGTGTACAATGTAACTGACTTATCAAATAAAGACTCATGTATTCAAGTTTGAGTTACACTCTAGATATGAGAGTCAGTGACGCTCCTCTGATTGAGCCTTAGTAGGTGAAGGGGATTCGAAATTGGGATCCAGAGGTTAAGTGATGTGTGTGGAAGTTTGCTGGAATAATTAATTCTCAATTTCTACTACGTTTATAAGAACACTGACTATCTCTTAAGCGACATTCACCATCTGTCTAAAAACAGCAAAGATAAGTGATTTTAATCACCGACTAATACTAGCTAGAGAACCATTGAAAACCAAACACTATACCATAGTCGATTCGATCTAGTCTGAGGAACTTCAGCGATAAACCGGAGGTCAGAAACTTAAGATTTAGTTTCGTATTATCCGAAAACGTTGAGTTCATGACATAGATTCCTCTCAGGTAAGACGATGTTTTACTATTAACACCATCATTATACATTATCCACTATTGTTTTTCGTGATTGATCGTATTTTGCATTAAGCTATGCATTTTCTATGTGACTAGTAAAGTTAGGAGCATTTACAACTTGTACTACGGGACTTAAACATATGATACATTTCCCCCTGTAGTTAATAAAAAATTGTGCATATGTAAACACACTACCATACACGAAATGAAATTACTTAATTCCAGTATTTGTTTTCCTTTATTTTTAAGATGAGTGATGTTTGCATTACCTGTTGGTTAATTTCCTCAGAAGTTCCAGAATGGCTTTTCGGAGTGACATCCAAATACGAACGTTGCAACATAAACACATCACCGGAATAATTCATAACTAAGCTTTCAACTGAGCATAAAGCTGGGTCGAATTTACGAAACGAATTAGATCCTGAAGTGGTTGTACGGGTAAAAGCTGAAAAACGTTTTGAAAGATAATAACCAAAGTTAGGTTATACATCTTCAATGGTTATTATTAATGATGTGACGAACAAAAAACCGTCCTAACAAATCATAACTACTGACAAATCATTTACATAAACAAGAAACTGATTTATCCACGAACTTTCCTTATTCTCATGCAGAATCTCAGTAAGCGAAGCCAAAAGGAGAGAATTTTAGACTTACATGCATTACTCTTTAAAGTTGTAAAGCAAATTCGAACAACACATGCTGGGAATATGACAATATCTGTTAGATTTACAGCCTTGAAAGGAGATACGGTGACAGTGCCTATGATGAAGAAAAATATATTTGGCAAAAGTATATGGGAAAATAATGAAAATTAAAGAGTGGGTGTTAGATGAACGTTACGCAAAAAACTGTAAGCTATAAACCATTAAAATAGAATCACCTTTTCACTTTCGAAGGAACAAAAACGGTTAAATTTTAAAAAATGAGACACTGATTATATCTTTACCTTTAGAAGACCCCGACTACTGTTAAATGAGATAAGTGGAGAAAACAGACTAAGCAAGAAGTAAATCCATTGGCTGAAAGGTTTCAGTATCAATTGAACGAAATGATCTTATAAAGAAAGAAAGTAAGCCAGATGGAATAATAAAGACAACTTTGTAGAAACGTGATACTAAGCATAAATAAAATACGGACTATGTGGAACTGCAAAAGTGGTTTTTTATATTTGATATGAGATTATTAAGTCCTAATTTGATGACACAACAGATATATATATATATATATATATATATATATATATATATATATATATATATATATATATATATATATATATACGGCATTATTGTATTAAATTAACATGTACTGTGCTTAGGATGACACGCAGTATGTGATTTGTTATAATTCTAAGGATTTTTCATTTATATGATTTCATCTTAATTAATAATCGAAATGCGTGTACAATCAATATATAAATGTGTGTATTTTCGACTAGGGTCGTCGTTGTGTTTTGGGGTTAATTAATCTTTATTTGTACCAGTCATGGTGTTCTTACTTCGCGTTGTGGGTACCTCAGTGGTTCCTCGTTTTGCAAGTACAAGTAAAAAGCGGTTCCAACGTAGCAATTGGCGACGACCAGTCATTATATATATATATATATATATATATATATATATATATATATA
This sequence comes from Schistosoma spindalis, assembly GCA_946903255.1. Lineage (NCBI taxonomy): Eukaryota > Metazoa > Platyhelminthes > Trematoda > Strigeidida > Schistosomatidae > Schistosoma > Schistosoma spindalis. The sequence goes on from OX336416.1 coordinate 25,353,226, forward strand.
TATATATATATATATATATATATATCATAGAATTATCAACAACAATAGAGAACCGACCAGGTAACCTGCACTATAGTTTAGGAACTGGTATGTAGTAAGTAGGTCTAAAATTATGTGTTGGTGCTACAGGATCAGAAGGAAAGCCGATGCTGCTGTTCGCTTGCACCATCATTGTGTAAAACATTTACATATAAGTTTCCTTAGCTTTTCTTAATCTCTGACGGACATCAATGCACATTTTAATTTAAACTGCGGGCATGTGCTACCTCAACACTTTCATGGTTGATCATATATATAATTTGTTATCCAAAAATGCACCTGACATCATGATTATTTGACTGATTTGCAGGAAATCTTTTTTTACCCAACTTGTATTCAGTAAAATCCGTATGACATAGAGTAGCAAAGATTAAAAACATGCTTAGGAATTGAAAGCAGTCTCCACTGCTATATTATTATCTAAGATTACCAAGTTGTACCATGACGCAGATAGTCACCGTAAATCTCTGTTATGAATTGACGATTGTACGGGAATAAATTCGGGAGACGACTATGGATATCTGTTACTTGAGCTAAAATGCTAGGAACAATACCTAAGTGCTTTACAGATTGGCCTCGCCTACGTATATAGGTATTTTTAAATTACTGCATCGAAGCAACTAATTTTGGAGAAAAGGGTTGAAAGCTTTCAGCATAAACAATAATCTACAAATTAATTTGGGTTGTAGTTAGTGTGGACATAAGCAGTGACTAAGAAATGATAACGCCATGTATTCTCTCTTTCGAAGTTCTTACAGCTCCATTCCGCCAAATGGCGTACAAACGACTTTACCCAGAGACCTATCCCAGGAATGCTAGTTTGCTTCTGACCTTAGTGCTGCACATACATCACTGAGTTATTAACAACTCTCTAGATGTCGAAGAGTGAGCTGAACTAGTTTACTCTAACTGAGATAACTTGGATCCTGTCTGGGGAATACAGAGGTACGAAAAATATACATACACCAGAAGAACGTTGAGTCTTAATATTGGTAGCATCATCGACATGAATGCACGACGAAAGAACACGAAAGGTAACTTCCTGAGGTCAGTAGCACATTTTATGAATGGTTATTTTTCTGCTATTAATTCTAAACCACAGGAACAGGAAATCTGTACGGCAAAGAAACGTGTGTAGCTTCCCAAACTCTTCACCTGTTTGTAGGAAGGCAGAGATGCCGAAGAAGCTACTCGTAAATACCTTACTGTCATCACACTCCAGAACAACTAGTAGCACGAATTTGCCTTTAGACCTGAAGTTTACTAAGGTGGGGTATCATCGCTCTGTAATCTATTTATCTGACATAATGGGATCTTAATTTACACATCAGCCTCTAAAACACAGAGACAACGGCAAAACAATTTAAAATGTAACAAGATAAGCTTCCAAAAAACTAACTTTTATTGGAAACAGACTCTGATAAACCAAAGATTTGCAGATATCCATCGTTGGTAAGTACAAGAAACAGATTTCCGAAATTGTCTACAATGACGGGTAATGTAAGGGATGGAAGATCACAGATGGAGCTAAATTGATTGTCAAGTTTATGGTCCGACGAGTAGACACGAACCTACAGTTTTTAAATATTAAAATATTGTAGAAGGCCAATATAATAACAGAGTAAAAGTTTGTACACACATTATTGCGATGTACAGAATACATACCTCTGCATTATTTCTTGACTCAAAAAAAATTCAGATAAAGATGAGAAGGATCCCATTTTTACGTAAAACATACAAAAGAGATATGCCAAAGTAAAACAAGCAAAATGGAATGCTAGTAGGCAGATAAATTATACAAGAGCACCACCGTCACCTATGATCAACGTAAGGTAGAAAACACAAGCAGATGTCTGTGGAGTTGAATAATATGGCGACATTTTCCGATAATCAATAACTAACCTACTTTGAATCGTAAACTCAGAGAACTGTGGTGATTTGGTTGAAGTCTATCGTGAGTAAGGTTTTAGGATTATTTCATGTACTAAAAAAGATTGCCTCAGGGAGATAAATGAGGTAATGAGTAATACACAAGCGTATAAGTAATACCTCACCCACAAGTTTGCAAACACTTTATTGGAATAACATGAAACCGACTGTACTTTAAAATTGGTATTCTCACTCATCCACGCAGTAAAGAGAGCTTTTCCACACATTCTCGCTTGCATTCCTCAAACCTGTCGTCCAACAGTATTGATAGTTCTTAAAAAGATTTTACTGGTTTAACATTGGTGTGAAAACCAATCATTTGTGCGATGAAGAACGTTTTGATAACAATGAGCTCAAATAATCATGCTATTACTACTTCAGATTCAAGTTCTAAAGTGGTTACAGTCAAAGGGGATTTATCTCTGAGTATGCTGTTTCTAATAGCACTTCTGTCGCTGGAAGCACTCAAGAATACAGTCAGAGAATTTCAACGCGCAGCGTTTTGCCTATCCTGATTCCAAGTCCCATCGGAATCAGGAACTGTATGTGAAGTTTGTATGCAGTAGAAGTGGTCTCAAAGCTCCTAGTCGTCTCCAGAGGAGGTAACAATTTTATGATCCTGTATCATCCAGAGCTCTATCTAAATTTAGTGATTTAGATTTTAGATTTTCTAAAGAGATAAATGAGTATTGGACTATAATACGTGGAAACGTAAACCACAGCCATAAATGCAATTCTTTGGCTTATCACGATAGTTTATGGATGCGAAAGCTAATGAAATCAGAGTTCGAATTCGTCAGACCTCTACTGATTTTACGTTCCATGCATTTGACGTCGTTGACTATGTATAGTCATCATTTAGGAAGCGCCGGTACTCACAGGATGTGTTCAACTTGAGACATAAAGCATTTTCTCAGGCTCATCTTTGAGGTAAATAATGTCGCTATTTTAATGAATAGATTACAAGTTGTATAATTTCGCTAGGAGGATGCGATGAGTATACGACTGGATGAAGATAGTGAGTTGCACCTGATGATCAAACGAACTTAACGAACACTTACCTTGATGGTGTTAGTTTACATGGAACCCATAAAACTAACAGTGAAAAATTATTTGTTTATCAAATTGTTGTACTCGACATGAATTTCATGGCAATACCAATTTGTTTCGCCTTTATCCGTCGACAAACATCCGTAATCATTAGACAGCTACTGCATTTCTTCAAACGAGTCAGTACGTTTTAATACAAAATTGTTTTGCCAAAAATACCGGCTATCATACTTTGAATCCTTACAGTAACACGTTTACTGTATTCAGCACCGTCACTTCCGAAAAACTAAGCTTTACAAAACTTCAAAACGTAGAAAACAACAAATGACTTAAGTACCATGTTTTGTTAGACAAATGTAATTGACAGTTTTTGATACCCAGGATTTTCTAAAAGACACCGTTCAACACTATACATAGAAAGCTGTGCTCGTCTGAAAATGTATGATTTGTTTCATTCCACAGCAAGTTATTGACTAAAGTATGAAACAGAAACATTGAACTCAACATACCTCACTAGTGCCATAATTTTCTGTGAAACAGGTGAGACAAATATATTGTTTCCACCATGCCATACCTCCAAAGACGTGTAAGGAGTTTTCCTACGACATAAAATAACATAAAAGTAACAAATGAAGTATTTGATCATAAGAAATCTAAATGAAAAAGGCAGTTGTTGCCCGAGATTAAATGTCTACGGGCAGTTAGTTAGAACTAAAACACAGGTATGGCAATGTTAAACAAGAAAATTCGAGATATTTCGTAGGTACTGAACACTTTCGTTGTATTTTCTAGTCACTTCAGGTTTAAGTACTACGTTTTTGTTTAAAAAACGAGTAATAACAATAAAAATTCAAAAACTGAAAAGCTGAAAATAAGTTTATAAGTGTTAAGTTCTAAAAATGTAAGTAATAAAATTCTTACAATCTAATAAAATGCAATAACAGGCTGGGTACAGTTAGCAATTTAAGAAGCAATGCGCACTTAGAAAGATATATTACTTTGCAAATTAATCCGATTAGTATTTAATTTTATGAAATGAACTATCAATTATCTGTCACACAAACCTAGTAGTTCTTGGGACAACTTTCTTCCCACTGAACGATGAAGATTGATACAACAATAATATTCGCAACTATCTACTCATACAGTAAGCCTCTAGATATCATTATCTAATTTCATAAATCCAAGTAAAAAGGAGTCAAATGTCCACCAAGTACTTTCATTGGTAACGATAAAAATGATAAAGGGCAGTGTACATTATTTGATATACCTGCTTTACATTACCGAAAACATGCCAACGTTGTGAATCGGCGTTATAATGAATAAATCCATTGCGACCTGAAACGGCTATTTTTTTACCATCTGTAGAAACAGCAACATACTAAAAAAGAAGACAGGAAAGTTAATTCCCACAACGCAGAAAGAACCAACAGATAAAAAGGGTTTAGTCTACGGTAGTTATTTGCGATTCAAGCATGACGTGTCTTGAAGAACAGAACCATCACTAATTTCGACATACCTAAAGGGTAATGTAACTCCAGTAACCACAATATTATTTGAAATATAACTATTAAATTCATTTCGCATTGTTTGTTTGAATCTTCCGATTGATGTTTAAAACTTCGATTGATCAGTCTCTTATTAGTATATATTCATCCTGTCCGGATCGCCTCGACATTGCCTTAAGTCACAAGTATGATAAGCAATGATGGATGGTGGCTAGCATTAAACCGTGTCAACGTTTCGCATTGTCTTCTGGAATTTATACACCGTTGGGGAGTTGAGATATTTAATAACTTTTGTCAAAACGAGTGATATATGAAGCATTAAGAATTATCTCGAAGACATTATACTACAATGCACATTTAAAAACAGACTTAGTTTTAAATAAGCATCACATGATATAGTGACAGTTCTGACTATATTATTTATTTGAGCATATAAAAATTGGTACAAAGGGGCACCGAATACATATGTCACTTGGTTGGTATGTGGGCTGTAATACTGCCCGGGTGCCCAAACCGAAGCAGGTGGTTTTCTTAGGGGGTCACACCAGGAGCCTTGGATCTAAAGGTCTGATTTACAAGGCAGTGGAGCAACGTCAGGAGATGCAGTCAAATGGTAGCCGGTGACCAACCATTGGTTCATACGCCATTTGTTCCTTTAAGATCATGGGGTTCATGTGCACCGTTGGTTTGGAATCAGGGCTTTCCAACTCCCCTAAATGGATCTTCCGTATCCACCACCCGGTTAAATCACCGAACATTCACTTTTCGTGTTGTCAATGCCGTAAACAACACTGAGTACAGATGCTAGATTGATGTGGTGGTTGAACTTACCTATCGTAATAACAAGAGAGGGTTATCTTGATTGGAGCATATTCTCTGAGGTTCTGTTATGATAAAAAGGTCAGTCGACTAGCGGGAAAACATTACCAACTTTCTGCACCCAGAGCCTTATCATATTATAGACTGAAATGTGATACTTGTGAGATATTTTTAAAAGATAGACAGGATCTCCAGTGGTGTTAACTTCTCGCAATGAAAAGATGGATTGGGAGAAGTTGGCCCTGAAATTAGAACACTTTGTCTTGGTCGCGGATTCCCAATGCCAGCGGTATATTCAAAAAGTATAAAGAAATACAATTACTAGTAGGAAATGAATAAGATCAGCAACACGCAGATGACTTTTGGGGTCTGGCTTTAGACTTCCCGGTCGACAAAACCACTATGTACTCCTAATTGTGCAGGAATTGATATTGGTCAGAATAAAATCTACTTATTGTTTCATAATATTTAATTTGTTCCTACTATCAATACACTCTCTCTTGTCGCATCTTTTCAGGAGTATTTTTGTTATTAAGTAGCATTTGTTAACAACTGAACACAGTCAACTATTATATTAGTTTAAAACATTCATTCCAAAAAGAATAGTGTAAATAAAGGATGGGTTGACTTTTCTCTTGAAGAGCTCAAGCTTAACAAGCACAAGGCATAATTCCAGGTTTCATAAAATAAAAATATGTAGCCTTACATACTTTTTACCACGCCAAGTCAAGATTTACCTTCATATGAGTTAAACCAACACATTTTCACCGTACTCAGGAAATTGTCATTTCAATAAAAATATTAAAGGTTATCGAGTTTCCACGTCATACATAAAAACGTCCGTATCACGTTATAAAGCTTACTCTTACATTCCAAAATTTCCAAAGCACTTGCAAGCTACTGATATACGTGTGAGACAGAATAATCGAATTACGAATAATTAACAGCGAAACAGCTTTTCTTTTCAGAAACCTATTTCCCATCCGGTCAACTCCCTATAATACTGCTTGTGAGCGGTTTCTAACGACATAAATCAGATCGTGCTCGTGTTAACGATAATTTTTATAAAACGGACTGATTAGAATATAAAAGGCAAAGTAATGGTGGTTTGAAATTACCCGAACTGGCCAATTAGAGTTGATATACTGTTTTGGGATTAATAAATTCTCGGTTTGTATTCTAGAGGTAAATAGATCCTTGTTCGTCACAATTATTCGGTCAGTAGTTTGAAGAACGATATGCAAATGGTTATCCTGAGGTAAGAAGAAATAAAATGAAATATTAAGATAGCTTATTAACCCTGCTGTAAAGAACACTAACACTTCTTAATAAAATTTCTGAATTCTGACAACTGTAAATCAGTGAAGGTAGAGAGTAAGTTCATTTAAGAGAACCAGTCATAATCGCTTATTGGGTAACAATCACATTCATTGACAGTCTTCGAATAGACATAAAAACCGTATATTGATTATTCTAACTACATGTCCGAAACTGACAAGTTTTTACAACATAAACCATACTAAGTAAATCCATACTTTATCTAAAAACGGATGAAGTCATAATTAAATGAAATCCAAATGTTCACAAATGATTAATCCACATAGCTTTTAACAAAGATTGTTTCGCAATGATTGAGAGGTCAGAGAAGAATAGGAGGATCGAAGTAATTTAAAATTCAAAAATATGAGATAATTGTCCACTTAACAGATATAAAGAAGAAATGTACATATACGTTTACTTGCTCTTGTGGGGTAGGTTACATTGGTCTCGTAAAGAAGACACATCCTAAACCCGTTTCCTAAAATTACCCGGTGTGCCTTTTAAAAGAGGAATGAAAAACTATCGCTAGCTCAGTATAAAAGCAATAATTAACACAGAAGATATGGCTCTAAAAGAATCGTCCTTCAAAATAACCTTCACAGTCAAAAGAATTGGATAGACGGAGGGTCGTATCAAAACCCTACGAGTGCTGAAGCATTGTGGGGTTCTCTGATTCAAGCCCGAACTCTGCGTTTAACTTCTCATTCTCCCACGGTCCTAATTCCCTTTCCCAGTATATTTTGGTTCTTAGTACCATTTTGTACTTCTTAAACCGTAATCAGTTATTATTCTCTAACATTTTATTACTATCATTAATCGATTGTTATTATGACCTTTGTGTTTTTTCTTTCTGTTAAGTGGACAATTATCGCCCATATTTCTGGTCCATACACTATTTTTATACTCCTATTCTTCTGAAACACCTTAACCATTAAGCAACATTCCATTGATGTTTGGAAGATTGTTTCACGTTATATAATGATCCGTTGCTCTGTATACCTCCTTTCTTTCAGCTGATTTAAAAGACGACACTTAAAAATCAACCAAGAAATAAACATGTTTCAACGTCACCATACCGAATACATTAATGTGAAGGGTTTTTAAGTAGGGAACGTTTGACAATAAAAGTACCATACTACCATCCCCACTTCCATGAGACACTATGTGAGTCACAATGATAACAATAAATTATGCACACTATCGAGTTTGATTCCATACAGAAAACTCCGCAAATGTTAGTAGTGTATCAATATTAACACGATACTTTTCAATATTTTCGACAACTACATAAATTAGCATATTGAAAAGGAATCTTTTTCTAATACTAACTATAAGGTCAACCCGTCAGTCAAACGCAACGTATAACTTAGAACTTGTGTAGGTCACTTCGAGTTTTCTTATTCTCGTTTAGCACAGAGAAACGAAATGGTTAGGGCTAGTCCCTTAATAGTACAGGTAGTAAAACTATTTGTCGCAATAGAAAAGATGGAGATTCATAACCTCATCAACAGATTTACAACCGTTCCCTAATACCCGGTGATCTCAGCAGATGTCAGAAATATTTCTAAGGCATCTGTGGTCAAATACTAGTAGCATACGAGTATCTGCCACTCTTAATGACCATGGTTCGCAGCAGTAAAATAAAAAATAACGAACGGCTGCGCAGTATACTCTTCCCGTAATTGATAGACCGATGTCTCACCTTCGCCAAAAGTGATGTAAACTGGCAAAAGCAAAACTACATTTATCAATACGTCCTGAAATTTCGTCAGTCACCAACCCATTTGTACTGATCAGAAATCCAAGAAAAGTGAACTTGCAGATGCGTTCGACTACGTCACTCCCTATCAAAAGTTCACGTGTCGGCGTTCACAAATTCTAAAGCAACAACTTGCATTTAGAGGGAGAGAAGCGCATCCCAAACATTCTGGCATTGTTGCTCAGTGCTACCAAAAGACTCTGCATTTTATTAGCGTCTTCACCAAACAGGACTATATCATCTGCGTATTCTAAGTCGATAAGTGGACCTCCTGGTAGGAGATCGATGCCCGAGAATTTAGTCGATAAGAGCGTTATTTCCATCAGTAAATCTATGATGAAGTTAAACAAAAATGGAGAAAGTGGACAGCCTTAACGGACACCACTTGAGGTTGCGAAATCAGATGAAAGTTCGCCATAAGCTCTCACTCGATTAGTAGTGTTCGAGTAAAGAGCCTTCACAAGGTTTATGTACTTCTGAGGTATACCTTTTAATGACAGACACTGCCACAGAACCTCTAGGTCTACAGAGTCAAATGCTGCTTTTAAGTCAAAAAAGACCACCATTGTCGGACGCCGATAAGTATGTCTGTGTTCTAGAACCTGACGAATGGTGAATATGTAGGCGATACAGTCACGATCGTGTCTGAAGCCAGCTTGATTCTCTCGTGTTTGCAGTTCACGAGTCTTAGTTAGGCGTCTGATAATTATCGAGGCTAGTATTTTAGATACTATATTAGTCAAACTAATCACTCGATGGTTGTCACAAGATGATTTTGACCCTTTCTTATATATTGGGACGATAAGTGATTGTGACCAGTTAGATGGGATAACGTCTAACTCCCAGATTTTAGCTAAAATATTAGTCAACCTAATCGCTACAACTAGTCCACCATTCTTAAAGACCTCTGGGGCCAATCCATCTGGACCTGCTGCCCTTCCTCGTTTCAGATTAACTATAGCCTTTTGAACTTCAGCTACAGTTGAGGGACCTACACTTCAATGTTCCATTCACACTATCTGAGAATGGAGGGTAGTTGTAGAGTAGCTGAAGGCCAGCTGAACTGTTCTCTAAAAAGTTCCGCCCATCGTTCTAAATGTCTGGACTGGGAGCAGATGAGTGTTGTTTTATTCCGAAATAGTCTGACTTACACTTGACTTATTAATTCCAGTTTATTTTATTAGTCTGTAGAGTTGTCTTGTGTTCCATATAGCCGCCGCCTTTTTCATCTCTTGCTTTCGTTACCCATCACTGCTCACGGTCGTTCCTTAGACTTTTGCTTAACCTAGATCTGATTTCTTTACGCTCTTCATCGTATTCAAAACCTGATGGGATGAGTTTACGAGAATCCATCAGTGCAATAGACCTTGAAGAAATCCATTGGTTCTTTGTAACCCTGTGGTTTAAATCACTAATAGATGTCACTGCTATTTCCATAGCTGCTTGTATATCTTTCCAAGCAATATCTGGGTCAGCCTCGTTTTCAGAACTATCTAAGTGTGACCTCCGTTGTTCCTGGAACCTACTTTTGGTTTTCTCATTACTCAATTCAGTTCTAATGAGTCTTTTTTGCGTCCAGTGAGGCGCAAGCAGATGCGTGCTCGTATTAGGGCATGGTCGAACTCAAGACAGGTACTCCAGAATGAGCGACAATCTTCTATCGACCCTCTCCAACGATCACTGATGGCAATATGGTCTATTTGAGTCCATCGTTGGTTTGGTGCAGGGGGTCACCATGTTAGACGATGTCTCTCCTTATGCTTAAAATTTGTGTTTGCTACAAATAAACGATTGTTTGAGAACAGTTGCAGTAGACAATCACCATTATCTGTTCGCTGTGCCGGCACACTAAAATACCCACCTAAATGTCTTTCTGTTTCGTTTAAGCTACCTACCTGGGCATTAAAGTCGCCTGCTATGAGTACTATGTCTGAACGTTTAGCTTTCTGAAGAAGTTCAGAGAGTTCTCTGTTAAATTCATCTTTCACTTCATCCGAGCTGCAGTCAGTGGGATCGTAGGCGGAAACGACAAAAAGGCAACGACGTGTGTCCCTATCCTTCCGAGTTCTTACGGAGCCGTTTAGCCGAACAGCGCATATTACTTACCCGGTGATCCCAGCAGATGCGGGCAATATTTTTAAGGCATCTGTGGTCAAATACTTGTAGCTTACGAGTATCTTCCACTCTTAATGACCATGTTTCGCAGCCGTAAAGTAAAACAGAACGAACTGCCGCAGACCAGTTCTAAAGCAACAACTTGCATTTAGAGGGAGAGAAGCGCATCCCAAACATTCTGGCATTGTTGCTCAGTGCTACCAAAAGACTCTGCATTTTATTAGCGTCTTCACCAAACAGGACTATATCATCTGCGTATTCTAAGTCGATAAGTGGACCTCCTGGTAGGAGATCGATGCCCGAGAATTTAGTCGATAAGAGCGTTATTTCCATCAGTAAATCTATGATGAAGTTAAACAAAAATGGAGAAAGTGGACAGCCTTAACGGACACCACTTGAGGTTGCGAAATCAGATGAAAGTTCGCCATAAGCTCTCACTCAATTAGTAGTGTTCGAGTAAAGAGCCTTCACAAGGTTTATGTACTTCTGAGGTATACCTTTTAATGACAGACACTGCCACAGAACCTCTAGGTCTACAGAGTCAAATGCTGCTTTTAAGTCAAAAAAGACCACCATTGTCGGACGCCGATAAGTATGTCTGTGTTCTAGAACCTGACGAATGGTGAATATGTAGGCGATACAGTCACGATCGTGTCTGAAGCCAGCTTGATTCTCTCGTGTTTGCAGTTCACGAGTCTTAGTTAGGCGTCTGATAATTATCGAGGCTAGTATTTTAGATACTATATTAGTCAAACTAATCACTCGATGGTTGTCACAAGATGATTTTGACCCTTTCTTATATATTGGGACGATAAGTGATTGTGACCAGTTAGATGGGATAACGTCTAACTCCCAGATTTTAGCTAAAATATTAGTCAACCTAATCGCTACAACTAGTCCACCATTCTTAAAGACCTCTGAGGCCAATCCATCTGGACCTGCTGCCCTTCCTCGTTTCAGATTAACTATAGCCTTTTGAACTTCAGCTACAGTTGAGGGACCTACACTTCAATGTTCCATTCACACTATCTGAGAATGGAGGGTAGTTGTAAAGTAGCTGAAGGCCAGCTGAACTGTTCTCTAAAAAGTTCCGCCCATCGTTCTAAATGTCTGGACTGGGAGCAGATGAGTGTTGTTTTATTCCGAAATAGTCTGACTTACACTTGACTTATTAATTCCAGTTTATTTTATTAGTCTGTAGAGTTGTCTTGTGTTCCATATAGCCGCCGCCTTTTTCATCTCTTGCTTTCGTTACCCATCACTGCTCACGGTCGTTCCTTAGACTTTTGCTTAACCTAGATCTGATTTCTTTACGCTCTTCATCGTATTCAAAACCTGATGGGATGAGTTTACGAGAATCCATCAGTGCAATAGACCTTGAAGAAATCCATTGGTTCTTTGTAACCCTGTGGTTTAAATCACTAATAGATGTCACTGCTATTTCCATAACTGCTTGTATATCTTTCCAAGCAATATCTGGGTCAGCCTCGTTTTCAGAACTATCTAAGTGTGACCTCCGTTGTTCCTGGAACCTACTTTTGGTTTTCTCATTACTCAATTCAGTTCTAATGAGTCTTTTTTGCGTCCAGTGAGGCGCAAGCAGATGCGTGCTCGTATTAGGGCATGGTCGAACTCAAGACAGGTACTCCAGAATGAGCGACAATCTTCTATCGACCCTCTCCAACGATCACTGATGGCAATATGGTCTATTTGAGTCCATCGTTGGTTTGGTGCAGGGGGTCACCATGTTAGACGATGTCTCTCCTTATGCTTAAAATTTGTGTTTGCTACAAATAAACGATTGTTTGAGCACAGTTGCAGTAGACAATCACCATTATCTGTTCGCTGTGCCGGCACACTAAAATACCCACCTAAATGTCTTTCTGTTTCGTTTAAGCTACCTACCTGGGCATTAAAGTCGCCTGCTATGAGTACTATGTCTGAACGTTTAGCTTTCTGAAGAAGTTCAGAGAGTTCTCTGTTAAATTCATCTTTCACTTCATCCGAGTTGCAGTCAGTGGGATCGTAGGCGGAAACGACAAAAAGGCAACGACGTGTGTCCCTATCCTTCCGAGTTCTTACGGAGCCGTTTAGCCGAACAGCGCATATTACTTACCCGGTGATCCCAGCAGATGCGGGCAATATTTTTAAGGCATCTGTGGTCAAATACTTGTAGCTTACGAGTATCTTCCACTCTTAATGACCATGTTTCGCAGCCGTAAAGTAAAACAGAACGAACTGCCGCAGACCAGTTCTAAAGCAACAACTTGCATTTAGAGGGAGAGAAGCGCATCCCAAACATTCTGGCATTGTTGCTCAGTGCTACCAAAAGACTCTGCATTTTATTAGCGTCTTCACCAAACAGGACTATATCATCTGCGTATTCTAAGTCGATAAGTGGACCTCCTGGTAGGAGATCGATGCCCGAGAATTTAGTCGATAAGAGCGTTATTTCCATCAGTAAATCTATGATGAAGTTAAACAAAAATGGAGAAAGTGGACAGCCTTAACGGACACCACTTTAGGTTGCGAAATCAGATGAAAGTTCGCCATAAGCTCTCACTCGATTAGTAGTGTTCGAGTAAAGAGCCTTCACAAGGTTTATGTACTTCTGAGGTATACCTTTTAATGACAGACACTGCCACAGAACCTCTAGGTCTACAGAGTCAAATGCTGCTTTTAAGTCAAAAAAGACCACCATTGTCGGACGCCGATAAGTATGTCTGTGTTCTAGAACCTGACGAATGGTGAATATGTAGGCGATACAGTCACGATCGTGTCTGAAGCCAGCTTGATTCTCTCGTGTTTGCAGTTCACGAGTCTTAGTTAGGCGTCTGATAATTATCGAGGCTAGTATTTTAGATACTATATTAGTCAAACTAATCACTCGATGGTTGTCACAAGATGATTTTGACCCTTTCTTATATATTGGGACGATAAGTGATTGTGACCAGTTAGATGGGATAACGTCTAACTCCCAGATTTTAGCTAAAATATTAGTCAACCTAATCGCTACAACTAGTCCACCATTCTTAAAGACCTCTGAGGCCAATCCATCTGGACCTGCTGCCCTTCCTCGTTTCAGATTAACTATAGCCTTTTGAACTTCAGCTACAGTTGAGGGACCTACACTTCAATGTTCCATTCACACTATCTGAGAATGGAGGGTAGTTGTAAAGTAGCTGAAGGCCAGCTGAACTGTTCTCTAAAAAGTTCCGCCCATCGTTCTAAATGTCTGGACTGGGAGCAGATGAGTGTTGTTTTATTCCGAAATAGTCTGACTTACACTTGACTTATTAATTCCAGTTTATTTTATTAGTCTGTAGAGTTGTCTTGTGTTCCATATAGCCGCCGCCTTTTTCATCTCTTGCTTTCGTTACCCATCACTGCTCACGGTCGTTCCTTAGACTTTTGCTTAACCTAGATCTGATTTCTTTACGCTCTTCATCGTATTCAAAACCTGATGGGATGAGTTTACGAGAATCCATCAGTGCAATAGACCTTGAAGAAATCCATTGGTTCTTTGTAACCCTGTGGTTTAAATCACTAATAGATGTCACTGCTATTTCCATAGCTGCTTGTATATCTTTCCAAGCAATATCTGGGTCAGCCTCGTTTTCAGAACTATCTAAGTGTGACCTCCGTTGTTCCTGGAACCTACTTTTGGTTTTCTCATTACTCAATTCAGTTCTAATGAGTCTTTTTTGCGTCCAGTGAGGCGCAAGCAGATGCGTGCTCGTATTAGGGCATGGTCGAACTCAAGACAGGTACTCCAGAATGAGCGACAATCTTCTATCGACCCTCTCCAACGATCACTGATGGCAATATGGTCTATTTGAGTCCATCGTTGGTTTGGTGCAGGGGGTCACCATGTTAGACGATGTCTCTCCTTATGCTTAAAATTTGTGTTTGCTACAAATAAACGATTGTTTGAGCACAGTTGCAGTAGACAATCACCATTATCTGTTCGCTGTGCCGGCACACTAAAATACCCACCTAAATGTCTTTCTGTTTCGTTTAAGCTACCTACCTGGGCATTAAAGTCGCCTGCTATGAGTACTATGTCTGAACGTTTAGCTTTCTGAAGAAGTTCAGAGAGTTCTCTGTTAAATTCATCTTTCACTTCATCCGAGCTGCAGTCAGTGGGATCGTAGGCGGAAACGACAAAAAGGCAACGACGTGTGTCCCTATCCTTCCGAGTTCTTACGGAGCCGTTTAGCCGAACAGCGCATATTACTTACCCGGTGATCCCAGCAGATGCGGGCAATATTTTTAAGGCATCTGTGGTCAAATACTTGTAGCTTACGAGTATCTTCCACTCTTAATGACCATGTTTCGCAGCCGTAAAGTAAAACAGAACGAACTGCCGCAGACCAGTTCTAAAGCAACAACTTGCATTTAGAGGGAGAGAAGCGCATCCCAAACATTCTGGCATTGTTGCTCAGTGCTACCAAAAGACTCTGCATTTTATTAGCGTCTTCACCAAACAGGACTATATCATCTGCGTATTCTAAGTCGATAAGTGGACCTCCTGGTAGGAGATCGATGCCCGAGAATTTAGTCGATAAGAGCGTTATTTCCATCAGTAAATCTATGATGAAGTTAAACAAAAATGGAGAAAGTGGACAGCCTTAACGGACACCACTTGAGGTTGCGAAATCAGATGAAAGTTCGCCATAAGCTCTCACTCGATTAGTAGTGTTCGAGTAAAGAGCCTTCACAAGGTTTATGTACTTCTGAGGTATACCTTTTAATGACAGACACTGCCACAGAACCTCTAGGTCTACAGAGTCAAATGCTGCTTTTAAGTCAAAAAAGACCACCATTGTCGGACGCCGATAAGTATGTCTGTGTTCTAGAACCTGACGAATGGTGAATATGTAGGCGATACAGTCACGATCGTGTCTGAAGCCAGCTTGATTCTCTCGTGTTTGCAGTTCACGAGTCTTAGTTAGGCGTCCGATAATTATCGAGGCTAGTATTTTAGATACTATACTAGTCAAACTAATCACTCGATGGTTGTCACAAGATGATTTTGACCCTTTCTTATATATTGGGACGATAAGTGATTGTGACCAGTTAGATGGGATAACGTCTAACTCCCAGATTTTAGCTAAAATATTAGTCAACCTAATCGCTACAACTAGTCCACCATTCTTAAAGACCTCTGAGGCCAATCCATCTGGACCTGCTGCCCTTCCTCGTTTCAAATTAACTATAGCCTTTTGAACTTCAGCTACAGTTGAGGGACCTACACTTCAATGTTCCATTCACACTATCTGAGAATGGAGGGTAGTTGTAAAGTAGCTGAAGGCCAGCTGAACTGTTCTCTAAAAAGTTCCGCCCATCGTTCTAAATGTCTGGACTGGGAGCAGATGAGTGTTGTTTTATTCCGAAATAGTCTGACTTACACTTGACTTATTAATTCCAGTTTATTTTATTAGTCTGTAGAGTTGTCTTGTGTTCCATATAGCCGCCGCCTTTTTCATCTCTTGCTTTCGTTACCCATCACTGCTCACGGTCGTTCCTTAGACTTTTGCTTAACCTAGATCTGATTTCTTTACGCTCTTCATCGTATTCAAAACCTGATGGGATGAGTTTACGAGAATCCATCAGTGCAATAGACCTTGAAGAAATCCATTGGTTCTTTGTAACCCTGTGGTTTAAATCACTAATAGATGTCACTGCTATTTCCATAGCTGCTTGTATATCTTTCCAAGCAATATCTGGGTCAGCCTCGTTTTCAGAACTATCTAAGTGTGACCTCCGTTGTTCCTGGAACCTACTTTTGGTTTTCTCATTACTCAATTCAGTTCTAATGAGTCTTTTTTGCGTCCAGTGAGGCGCAAGCAGATGCGTGCTCGTATTAGGGCATGGTCGAACTCAAGACAGGTACTCCAGAATGAGCGACAATCTTCTATCGACCCTCTCCAACGATCACTGATGGCAATATGGTCTATTTGAGTCCATCGTTGGTTTGGTGCAGGGGGTCACCATGTTAGACGATGTCTCTCCTTATGCTTAAAATTTGTGTTTGCTACAAATAAACGATTGTTTGAGCACAGTTGCAGTAGACAATCACCATTATCTGTTCGCTGTGCCGGCACACTAAAATACCCACCTAAATGTCTTTCTGTTTCGTTTAAGCTACCTACCTGGGCATTAAAGTCGCCTGCTATGAGTACTATGTCTGAACGTTTAGCTTTCTGAAGAAGTTCAGAGAGTTCTCTGTTAAATTCATCTTTCACTTCATCCGAGCTGCAGTCAGTGGGATCGTAGGCGGAAACGACAAAAAGGCAACGACGTGTGTCCCTATCCTTCCGAGTTCTTACGGAGCCGTTTAGCCGAACAGCGCATATTACTTACCCGGTGATCCCAGCAGATGCGGGCAATATTTTTAAGGCATCTGTGGTCAAATACTTGTAGCTTACGAGTATCTTCCACTCTTAATGACCATGTTTCGCAGCCGTAAAGTAAAACAGAACGAACTGCCGCAGACCAGTTCTAAAGCAACAACTTGCATTTAGAGGGAGAGAAGCGCATCCCAAACATTCTGGCATTGTTGCTCAGTGCTACCAAAAGACTCTGCATTTTATTAGCGTCTTCACCAAACAGGACTATATCATCTGCGTATTCTAAGTCGATAAGTGGACCTCCTGGTAGGAGATCGATGCCCGAGAATTTAGTCGATAAGAGCGTTATTTCCATCAGTAAATCTATGATGAAGTTAAACAAAAATGGAGAAAGTGGACAGCCTTAACGGACACCACTTGAGGTTGCGAAATCAGATGAAAGTTCGCCATAAGCTCTCACTCAATTAGTAGTGTTCGAGTAAAGAGCCTTCACAAGGTTTATGTACTTCTGAGGTATACCTTTTAATGACAGACACTGCCACAGAACCTCTAGGTCTACAGAGTCAAATGCTGCTTTTAAGTCAAAAAAGACCACCATTGTCGGACGCCGATAAGTATGTCTGTGTTCTAGAACCTGACGAATGGTGAATATGTAGGCGATACAGTCACGATCGTGTCTGAAGCCAGCTTGATTCTCTCGTGTTTGCAGTTCACGAGTCTTAGTTAGGCGTCCGATAATTATCGAGGCTAGTATTTTAGATACTATATTAGTCAAACTAATCACTCGATGGTTGTCACAAGATGATTTTGACCCTTTCTTATATATTGGGACGATAAGTGATTGTGACCAGTTAGATGGGATAACGTCTAACTCCCAGATTTTAGCTAAAATATTAGTCAACCTAATCGCTACAACTAGTCCACCATTCTTAAAGACCTCTGGGGCCAATCCATCTGGACCTGCTGCCCTTCCTCGTTTCAAATTAACTATAGCCTTTTGAACTTCAGCTACAGTTGAGGGACCTACACTTCAATGTTCCATTCACACTATCTGAGAATGGAGGGTAGTTGTAAAGTAGCTGAAGGCCAGCTGAACTGTTCTCTAAAAAGTTCCGCCCATCGTTCTAAATGTCTGGACTGGGAGCAGATGAGTGTTGTTTTATTCCGAAATAGTCTGACTTACACTTGACTTATTAATTCCAGTTTATTTTATTAGTCTGTAGAGTTGTCTTGTGTTCCATATAGCCGCCGCCTTTTTCATCTCTTGCTTTCGTTACCCATCACTGCTCACGGTCGTTCCTTAGACTTTTGCTTAACCTAGATCTGATTTCTTTACGCTCTTCATCGTATTCAAAACCTGATGGGATGAGTTTACGAGAATCCATCAGTGCAATAGACCTTGAAGAAATCCATTGGTTCTTTGTAACCCTGTGGTTTAAATCACTAATAGATGTCACTGCTATTTCCATAGCTGCTTGTATATCTTTCCAAGCAATATCTGGGTCAGCCTCGTTTTCAGAACTATCTAAGTGTGACCTCCGTTGTTCCTGGAACCTACTTTTGGTTTTCTCATTACTCAATTCAGTTCTAATGAGTCTTTTTTGCGTCCAGTGAGGCGCAAGCAGATGCGTGCTCGTATTAGGGCATGGTCGAACTCAAGACAGGTACTCCAGAATGAGCGACAATCTTCTATCGACCCTCTCCAACGATCACTGATGGCAATATGGTCTATTTGAGTCCATCGTTGGTTTGGTGCAGGGGGTCACCATGTTAGACGATGTCTCTCCTTATGCTTAAAATTTGTGTTTGCTACAAATAAACGATTGTTTGAGCACAGTTGCAGTAGACAATCACCATTATCTGTTCGCTGTGCCGGCACACTAAAATACCCACCTAAATGTCTTTCTGTTTCGTTTAAGCTACCTACCTGGGCATTAAAGTCGCCTGCTATGAGTACTATGTCTGAACGTTTAGCTTTCTGAAGAAGTTCAGAGAGTTCTCTGTTAAATTCATCTTTCACTTCATCCGAGCTGCAGTCAGTGGGATCGTAGGCGGAAACGACAAAAAGGCAACGACGTGTGTCCCTATCCTTCCGAGTTCTTACGGAGCCGTTTAGCCGAACAGCGCATATTACTTACCCGGTGATCCCAGCAGATGCGGGCAATATTTTTAAGGCATCTGTGGTCAAATACTTGTAGCTTACGAGTATCTTCCACTCTTAATGACCATGTTTCGCAGCCGTAAAGTAAAACAGAACGAACTGCCGCAGACCAGTTCTAAAGCAACAACTTGCATTTAGAGGGAGAGAAGCGCATCCCAAACATTCTGGCATTGTTGCTCAGTGCTACCAAAAGACTCTGCATTTTATTAGCGTCTTCACCAAACAGGACTATATCATCTGCGTATTCTAAGTCGATAAGTGGACCTCCTGGTAGGAGATCGATGCCCGAGAATTTAGTCGATAAGAGCGTTATTTCCATCAGTAAATCTATGATGAAGTTAAACAAAAATGGAGAAAGTGGACAGCCTTAACGGACACCACTTGAGGTTGCGAAATCAGATGAAAGTTCGCCATAAGCTCTCACTCGATTAGTAGTGTTCGAGTAAAGAGCCTTCACAAGGTTTATGTACTTCTGAGGTATACCTTTTAATGACAGACACTGCCACAGAACCTCTAGGTCTACAGAGTCAAATGCTGCTTTTAAGTCAAAAAAGACCACCATTGTCGGACGCCGATAAGTATGTCTGTGTTCTAGAACCTGACGAATGGTGAATATGTAGGCGATACAGTCACGATCGTGTCTGAAGCCAGCTTGATTCTCTCGTGTTTGCAGTTCACGAGTCTTAGTTAGGCGTCCGATAATTATCGAGGCTAGTATTTTAGATACTATATTAGTCAAACTAATCACTCGATGGTTGTCACAAGATGATTTTGACCCTTTCTTATATATTGGGACGATAAGTGATTGTGACCAGTTAGATGGGATAACGTCTAACTCCCAGATTTTAGCTAAAATATTAGTCAACCTAATCGCTACAACTAGTCCACCATTCTTAAAGACCTCTGAGGCCAATCCATCTGGACCTGCTGCCCTTCCTCGTTTCAAATTAACTATAGCCTTTTGAACTTCAGCTACAGTTGAGGGACCTACACTTCAATGTTCCATTCACACTATCTGAGAATGGAGGGTAGTTGTAAAGTAGCTGAAGGCCAGCTGAACTGTTCTCTAAAAAGTTCCGCCCATCGTTCTAAATGTCTGGACTGGGAGCAGATGAGTGTTGTTTTATTCCGAAATAGTCTGACTTACACTTGACTTATTAATTCCAGTTTATTTTATTAGTCTGTAGAGTTGTCTTGTGTTCCATATAGCCGCCGCCTTTTTCATCTCTTGCTTTCGTTACCCATCACTGCTCACGGTCGTTCCTTAGACTTTTGCTTAACCTAGATCTGATTTCTTTACGCTCTTCATCGTATTCAAAACCTGATGGGATGAGTTTACGAGAATCCATCAGTGCAATAGACCTTGAAGAAATCCATTGGTTCTTTGTAACCCTGTGGTTTAAATCACTAATAGATGTCACTGCTATTTCCATAGCTGCTTGTATATCTTTCCAAGCAATATCTGGGTCAGCCTCGTTTTCAGAACTATCTAAGTGTGACCTCCGTTGTTCCTGGAACCTACTTTTGGTTTTCTCATTACTCAATTCAGTTCTAATGAGTCTTTTTTGCGTCCAGTGAGGCGCAAGCAGATGCGTGCTCGTATTAGGGCATGGTCGAACTCAAGACAGGTACTCCAGAATGAGCGACAATCTTCTATCGACCCTCTCCAACGATCACTGATGGCAATATGGTCTATTTGAGTCCATCGTTGGTTTGGTGCAGGGGGTCACCATGTTAGACGATGTCTCTCCTTATGCTTAAAATTTGTGTTTGCTACAAATAAACGATTGTTTGAGCACAGTTGCAGTAGACAATCACCATTATCTGTTCGCTGTGCCGGCACACTAAAATACCCACCTAAATGTCTTTCTGTTTCGTTTAAGCTACCTACCTGGGCATTAAAGTCGCCTGCTATGAGTACTATGTCTGAACGTTTAGCTTTCTGAAGAAGTTCAGAGAGTTCTCTGTTAAATTCATCTTTCACTTCATCCGAGCTGCAGTCAGTGGGATCGTAGGCGGAAACGACAAAAAGGCAACGACGTGTGTCCCTATCCTTCCGAGTTCTTACGGAGCCGTTTAGCCGAACAGCGCATATTACTTACCCGGTGATCCCAGCAGATGCGGGCAATATTTTTAAGGCATCTGTGGTCAAATACTTGTAGCTTACGAGTATCTTCCACTCTTAATGACCATGTTTCGCAGCCGTAAAGTAAAACAGAACGAACTGCCGCAGACCAGTTCTAAAGCAACAACTTGCATTTAGAGGGAGAGAAGCGCATCCCAAACATTCTGGCATTGTTGCTCAGTGCTACCAAAAGACTCTGCATTTTATTAGCGTCTTCACCAAACAGGACTATATCATCTGCGTATTCTAAGTCGATAAGTGGACCTCCTGGTAGGAGATCGATGCCCGAGAATTTAGTCGATAAGAGCGTTATTTCCATCAGTAAATCTATGATGAAGTTAAACAAAAATGGAGAAAGTGGACAGCCTTAACGGACACCACTTGAGGTTGCGAAATCAGATGAAAGTTCGCCATAAGCTCTCACTCGATTAGTAGTGTTCGAGTAAAGAGCCTTCACAAGGTTTATGTACTTCTGAGGTATACCTTTTAATGACAGACACTGCCACAGAACCTCTAGGTCTACAGAGTCAAATGCTGCTTTTAAGTCAAAAAAGACCACCATTGTCGGACGCCGATAAGTATGTCTGTGTTCTAGAACCTGACGAATGGTGAATATGTAGGCGATACAGTCACGATCGTGTCTGAAGCCAGCTTGATTCTCTCGTGTTTGCAGTTCACGAGTCTTAGTTAGGCGTCCGATAATTATCGAGGCTAGTATTTTAGATACTATACTAGTCAAACTAATCACTCGATGGTTGTCACAAGATGATTTTGACCCTTTCTTATATATTGGGACGATAAGTGATTGTGACCAGTTAGATGGGATAACGTCTAACTCCCAGATTTTAGCTAAAATATTAGTCAACCTAATCGCTACAACTAGTCCACCATTCTTAAAGACCTCTGGGGCCAATCCATCTGGACCTGCTGCCCTTCCTCGTTTCAAATTAACTATAGCCTTTTGAACTTCAGCTACAGTTGAGGGACCTACACTTCAATGTTCCATTCACACTATCTGAGAATGGAGGGTAGTTGTAAAGTAGCTGAAGGCCAGCTGAACTGTTCTCTAAAAAGTTCCGCCCATCGTTCTAAATGTCTGGACTGGGAGCAGATGAGTGTTGTTTTATTCCGAAATAGTCTGACTTACACTTGACTTATTAATTCCAGTTTATTTTATTAGTCTGTAGAGTTGTCTTGTGTTCCATATAGCCGCCGCCTTTTTCATCTCTTGCTTTCGTTACCCATCACTGCTCACGGTCGTTCCTTAGACTTTTGCTTAACCTAGATCTGATTTCTTTACGCTCTTCATCGTATTCAAAACCTGATGGGATGAGTTTACGAGAATCCATCAGTGCAATAGACCTTGAAGAAATCCATTGGTTCTTTGTAACCCTGTGGTTTAAATCACTAATAGATGTCACTGCTATTTCCATAGCTGCTTGTATATCTTTCCAAGCAATATCTGGGTCAGCCTCGTTTTCAGAACTATCTAAGTGTGACCTCCGTTGTTCCTGGAACCTACTTTTGGTTTTCTCATTACTCAATTCAGTTCTAATGAGTCTTTTTTGCGTCCAGTGAGGCGCAAGCAGATGCGTGCTCGTATTAGGGCATGGTCGAACTCAAGACAGGTACTCCAGAATGAGCGACAATCTTCTATCGACCCTCTCCAACGATCACTGATGGCAATATGGTCTATTTGAGTCCATCGTTGGTTTGGTGCAGGGGGTCACCATGTTAGACGATGTCTCTCCTTATGCTTAAAATTTGTGTTTGCTACAAATAAACGATTGTTTGAGCACAGTTGCAGTAGACAATCACCATTATCTGTTCGCTGTGCCGGCACACTAAAATACCCACCTAAATGTCTTTCTGTTTCGTTTAAGCTACCTACCTGGGCATTAAAGTCGCCTGCTATGAGTACTATGTCTGAACGTTTAGCTTTCTGAAGAAGTTCAGAGAGTTCTCTGTTAAATTCATCTTTCACTTCATCCGAGCTGCAGTCAGTGGGATCGTAGGCGGAAACGACAAAAAGGCAACGACGTGTGTCCCTATCCTTCCGAGTTCTTACGGAGCCGTTTAGCCGAACAGCGCATATTACTTACCCGGTGATCCCAGCAGATGCGGGCAATATTTTTAAGGCATCTGTGGTCAAATACTTGTAGCTTACGAGTATCTTCCACTCTTAATGACCATGTTTCGCAGCCGTAAAGTAAAACAGAACGAACTGCCGCAGACCAGTTCTAAAGCAACAACTTGCATTTAGAGGGAGAGAAGCGCATCCCAAACATTCTGGCATTGTTGCTCAGTGCTACCAAAAGACTCTGCATTTTATTAGCGTCTTCACCAAACAGGACTATATCATCTGCGTATTCTAAGTCGATAAGTGGACCTCCTGGTAGGAGATCGATGCCCGAGAATTTAGTCGATAAGAGCGTTATTTCCATCAGTAAATCTATGATGAAGTTAAACAAAAATGGAGAAAGTGGACAGCCTTAACGGACACCACTTGAGGTTGCGAAATCAGATGAAAGTTCGCCATAAGCTCTCACTCGATTAGTAGTGTTCGAGTAAAGAGCCTTCACAAGGTTTATGTACTTCTGAGGTATACCTTTTAATGACAGACACTGCCACAGAACCTCTAGGTCTACAGAGTCAAATGCTGCTTTTAAGTCAAAAAAGACCACCATTGTCGGACGCCGATAAGTATGTCTGTGTTCTAGAACCTGACGAATGGTGAATATGTAGGCGATACAGTCACGATCGTGTCTGAAGCCAGCTTGATTCTCTCGTGTTTGCAGTTCACGAGTCTTAGTTAGGCGTCCGATAATTATCGAGGCTAGTATTTTAGATACTATATTAGTCAAACTAATCACTCGATGGTTGTCACAAGATGATTTTGACCCTTTCTTATATATTGGGACGATAAGTGATTGTGACCAGTTAGATGGGATAACGTCTAACTCCCAGATTTTAGCTAAAATATTAGTCAACCTAATCGCTACAACTAGTCCACCATTCTTAAAGACCTCTGAGGCCAATCCATCTGGACCTGCTGCCCTTCCTCGTTTCAAATTAACTATAGCCTTTTGAACTTCAGCTACAGTTGAGGGACCTACACTTCAATGTTCCATTCACACTATCTGAGAATGGAGGGTAGTTGTAAAGTAGCTGAAGGCCAGCTGAACTGTTCTCTAAAAAGTTCCGCCCATCGTTCTAAATGTCTGGACTGGGAGCAGATGAGTGTTGTTTTATTCCGAAATAGTCTGACTTACACTTGACTTATTAATTCCAGTTTATTTTATTAGTCTGTAGAGTTGTCTTGTGTTCCATATAGCCGCCGCCTTTTTCATCTCTTGCTTTCGTTACCCATCACTGCTCACGGTCGTTCCTTAGACTTTTGCTTAACCTAGATCTGATTTCTTTACGCTCTTCATCGTATTCAAAACCTGATGGGATGAGTTTACGAGAATCCATCAGTGCAATAGACCTTGAAGAAATCCATTGGTTCTTTGTAACCCTGTGGTTTAAATCACTAATAGATGTCACTGCTATTTCCATAGCTGCTTGTATATCTTTCCAAGCAATATCTGGGTCAGCCTCGTTTTCAGAACTATCTAAGTGTGACCTCCGTTGTTCCTGGAACCTACTTTTGGTTTTCTCATTACTCAATTCAGTTCTAATGAGTCTTTTTTGCGTCCAGTGAGGCGCAAGCAGATGCGTGCTCGTATTAGGGCATGGTCGAACTCAAGACAGGTACTCCAGAATGAGCGACAATCTTCTATCGACCCTCTCCAACGATCACTGATGGCAATATGGTCTATTTGAGTCCATCGTTGGTTTGGTGCAGGGGGTCACCATGTTAGACGATGTCTCTCCTTATGCTTAAAATTTGTGTTTGCTACAAATAAACGATTGTTTGAGCACAGTTGCAGTAGACAATCACCATTATCTGTTCGCTGTGCCGGCACACTAAAATACCCACCTAAATGTCTTTCTGTTTCGTTTAAGCTACCTACCTGGGCATTAAAGTCGCCTGCTATGAGTACTATGTCTGAACGTTTAGCTTTCTGAAGAAGTTCAGAGAGTTCTCTGTTAAATTCATCTTTCACTTCATCCGAGCTGCAGTCAGTGGGATCGTAGGCGGAAACGACAAAAAGGCAACGACGTGTGTCCCTATCCTTCCGAGTTCTTACGGAGCCGTTTAGCCGAACAGCGCATATTACTTACCCGGTGATCCCAGCAGATGCGGGCAATATTTTTAAGGCATCTGTGGTCAAATACTTGTAGCTTACGAGTATCTTCCACTCTTAATGACCATGTTTCGCAGCCGTAAAGTAAAACAGAACGAACTGCCGCAGACCAGTTCTAAAGCAACAACTTGCATTTAGAGGGAGAGAAGCGCATCCCAAACATTCTGGCATTGTTGCTCAGTGCTACCAAAAGACTCTGCATTTTATTAGCGTCTTCACCAAACAGGACTATATCATCTGCGTATTCTAAGTCGATAAGTGGACCTCCTGGTAGGAGATCGATGCCCGAGAATTTAGTCGATAAGAGCGTTATTTCCATCAGTAAATCTATGATGAAGTTAAACAAAAATGGAGAAAGTGGACAGCCTTAACGGACACCACTTGAGGTTGCGAAATCAGATGAAAGTTCGCCATAAGCTCTCACTCGATTAGTAGTGTTCGAGTAAAGAGCCTTCACAAGGTTTATGTACTTCTGAGGTATACCTTTTAATGACAGACACTGCCACAGAACCTCTAGGTCTACAGAGTCAAATGCTGCTTTAAGTCAAAAAAGACCACCATTGTCGGACGCCGATAAGTATGTCTGTGTTCTAGAACCTGACGAATGGTGAATATGTAGGCGATACAGTCACGATCGTGTCTGAAGCCAGCTTGATTCTCTCGTGTTTGCAGTTCACGAGTCTTAGTTAGGCGTCTGATAATTATCGAGGCTAGTATTTTAGATACTATATTAGTCAAACTAATCACTCGATGGTTGTCACAAGATGATTTTGACCCTTTCTTATATATTGGGACGATAAGTGATTGTGACCAGTTAGATGGGATAACGTCTAACTCCCAGATTTTAGCTAAAATATTAGTCAACCTAATCGCTACAACTAGTCCACCATTCTTAAAGACCTCTGAGGCCAATCCATCTGGACCTGCTGCCCTTCCTCGTTTCAGATTAACTATAGCCTTTTGAACTTCAGCTACAGTTGAGGGACCTACACTTCAATGTTCCATTCACACTATCTGAGAATGGAGGGTAGTTGTAAAGTAGCTGAAGGCCAGCTGAACTGTTCTCTAAAAAGTTCCGCCCATCGTTCTAAATGTCTGGACTGGGAGCAGATGAGTGTTGTTTTATTCCGAAATAGTCTGACTTACACTTGACTTATTAATTCCAGTTTATTTTATTAGTCTGTAGAGTTGTCTTGTGTTCCATATAGCCGCCGCCTTTTTCATCTCTTGCTTTCGTTACCCATCACTGCTCACGGTCGTTCCTTAGACTTTTGCTTAACCTAGATCTGATTTCTTTACGCTCTCAGTCGTATTCAAAACCTGATGGGATGAGTTTACGAGAATCCATCAGTGCAATAGACCTTGAAGAAATCCATTGGTTCTTTGTAACCCTGTGGTTTAAATCACTAATAGATGTCACTGCTATTTCCATAGCTGCTTGTATATCTTTCCAAGCAATATCTGGGTCAGCCTCGTTTTCAGAACTATCTAAGTGTGACCTCCGTTGTTCCTGGAACCTACTTTTGGTTTTCTCATTACTCAATTCAGTTCTAATGAGTCTTTTTTGCGTCCAGTGAGGCGCAAGCAGATGCGTGCTCGTATTAGGGCATGGTCGAACTCAAGACAGGTACTCCAGAATGAGCGACAATCTTCTATCGACCCTCTCCAACGATCACTGATGGCAATATGGTCTATTTGAGTCCATCGTTGGTTTGGTGCAGGGGGTCACCATGTTAGACGATGTCTCTCCTTATGCTTAAAATTTGTGTTTGCTACAAATAAACGATTGTTTGAGCACAGTTGCAGTAGACAATCACCATTATCTGTTCGCTGTGCCGGCACACTAAAATACCCACCTAAATGTCTTTCTGTTTCGTTTAAGCTACCTACCTGGGCATTAAAGTCGCCTGCTATGAGTACTATGTCTGAACGTTTAGCTTTCTGAAGAAGTTCAGAGAGTTCTCTGTTAAATTCATCTTTCACTTCATCCGAGCTGCAGTCAGTGGGATCGTAGGCGGAAACGACAAAAAGGCAACGACGTGTGTCCCTATCCTTCCGAGTTCTTACGGAGCCGTTTAGCCGAACAGCGCATAGACGACTGTTAACGGGGATCCACTCTAATAGCGCTTGTTCCGCCCTCATGCTTAGTGCTATGCCTACACCTGCCAGTCCACGAGAACTAGCCATCGGGTCGCCAGATACACGGAGGGTGTATCTCGTCGGCACTCCGTTTTGCCGAGGTGAGGTCAAGTGAATGTCCCACACTAGGATCATGTATGCATGTTTCGGAGACACAGCATACATCAATCGTACGAGATTCTAAGGTTTTTAGCCAAGGAAGCCTGCTGACGGATTTGGCATAGTGTGCGTACGTTGAAGGCTCCAATGTGTAGTTTGGAGCGAGGTTTCAGTAGACCTGGGACAGTGTTTTGCGCACAAGAATCGTTGGCTGTGACGTCACTTGAGGAGGAAGCCGAAAGAGGGAGTTTAGATTTGAAAGTTGATGTAGGAGGAATAATAGGAATTGAAGAGGGGTACTGATTATGAATACAGTGGTCTTGAGTGCTGTTAGAGGTATGAGGACGGTTATCACTTCCCGGTTGCCCACACCGTGGTAGGGTTCTGCTGGAAGTGCCTGAAAAGGAAATTGGATTAGGGGTGGTCTTAGTGACCTGAGAGCGTGACCGCAGTGCCCAAGGGACAGCTGCTTGAGGTCGGTCACACACGATCATTTTTATGAGTAATTTGTGTGTTAGCTCCGTACTTGTTGAGACCTTACCGCCGAAACGGATATCCGTAAGATAAGGCGAGGTGTGCATTTTTAGGGTCGACCTTTTCTAACCCCACCCCTCCTTGTGGAAGGCAGCATCGCTGCTAAGCTGGTTGTCTGAAGGAAACACCTTACTGCTGTCACACCTCTGTGCAGTCAGCAGTACGACTTCGCCTTCAGACCTTGGATTTGTTGCTTTTAGTCTTACCGCTCTTCAACCGACCTGTCTGGCATGGTAGGACCTTGAGGAACGGTTGTTCCAGCCAGTATAGCTCAGTTGCTTCATCACGATAGGCAAGCCCGACCACCACGTCAAGGTAGCAACAACGGTCAGGAAGGATACACAGAGTAAAGAACAATCAAGAAACTAGGAAAATATGAAAAACGTGGGACTTACTCATAATATTGTGAATAAGACAGTCTAGTTGCTGTTTTACTACAGATACAATACCTTCGATTAAATCCTCCATGAGTAAAGGCCGTGGCATATCTGGTCCAACAATAATATTTAAAGCTGTACGAGCGCAATCTAAACCAATGAGAGAGGAGGACCATTCTGGATCAGACCATAAGACTGTTTCTGTAAAATAGCCATTCCGAGTAGAAGAATTATCACTGACTCCAACTTGTTCCCGATTATACTTATGGCGTTTCTTAGAAATTCGATGTGTTTCAGCCTAGATTAAAATAACCACGAAGTGTTCAGTAGCAAGCTGAAATCGTAACAATTATACTCTCATAATTCGAAAAATAAAAAAATCCCAACTTAATGGAACTGTTTCCCTTGAAAAGTATTGACCATCAGAACTGGCAAAAACAGTCGTAACCTCACTAGTAGAAATTATTATATGATGATATCCACATCACATCATTTGGAAAATAACTTTTCTAGTGTGAAGGCATTTATTTGACGCCCAGCTAACGAATAAATAAAGACAGAAAGAGGCATTTTATGTGTAAACATGGGCTGTAATGATCTTGTTACGACATAATTCTTTTTTCTAAAATAAATTGTTCTTGATCTTAGTCGGTATTTCGGTAATTTTGAATTTGGAAATGAAAGAAAATGGGATATCCGATTAACGTATCTAAAAATTTACAAAAGTAATTGCTGGACTCAACAGGGAGTTTTAATATCAAGTAGAGTAGGACCAAAATATTTCGAACAAATTAATACTATTAATTATTTTAACAATCAACATGAGAGAACGTCTACTGACAACCACCTTCATAAACTTGATGAGTAAGTAAAGTTTTCATTTTTCTGGATGAAAAATCACTGCCAATCACGTTTGAAACTAAAGAGGATGCATTAAAACAGTCACCACATTGTCTAATAGTTGAGTTAATGTAAAATTTTGAAAAATATTTCACATTGATGAATAAGGATGGGAAGATCTGTACGTGAGCTAATAAGAAATTTCAAGTTGTTCGAATATTATTCACTTCATTTAAGATAACAGAAAGAGCGATAATCTAAATTTTCAGATCTATGAATCAATAAGAAAATATGGATTAGCACACTTTGAGTTTAACTAAAGTTTATTAACCAAAAAAGTTTAAGAGCAATGTAATTAATAGATCTATACTGTCTATTGTGAACAAGTGCAGAAATTAAGCCAACTGAGGTAAGTTTTGATGTCCAGCAATGATCGAGTGAACAGTGAATGAACCTTATCTCAAAAGATATGGGAAGTGATGAAAAAAGGTGGTTGTTAAAACAATACAACAAAATCATTGCATCTAGCTTTAGACAACAGTATTCAACGATTTAACATATAACGAAATGAAAACGACAAGAATGTGGATAGAAACTAACTTACAATGTTTGAAATATTTGGAGAAACGGAAGCAGCTTCTTGCATATTTACCAACAGTAGAGTTAGAAATCGAACCAAACGACCTGTTGGTATCGTTGACATGGACCCAGCAAATCGGATTTTGGCTGAATCGGAGCATAACGATATGATTTCTTGTTTAGTAAGACGAGCTGAATCGGGCAAAGTGGATGAAACATTATTGCGTGCACAAGACTCATCACTATCCTCTTGATCAGAGGAACTTCTTTTGTAAACAGTACCAAGTTTGCTTTGAACAACAGCTGCTAGCTGGAGCAAATCAAGTTCTTCAACACGTCGTAAAATTTTGCTTAGACGATTTGTAAATTGATGGAGAACAGTTGATGAAGAGCAATCTGACTGACGAGAGTGTTCGAATTCATGCTCATCAGAGAAAATAGTAGCTACATCATCAGTGATAGAAGATAACGAAGACGGTGAAAAGGAACCGAATTCGTTTGCTTTCGGCGCATCAAAATCTGTGGAAGCAGAACAAGATTTGATTTCTGAAGAGTCAGAATCAGAATCAACATCTAGTTTGGTATCATGTCGACGGCAGTTGACGTCAGGGGAATCTTCATCATTATCTTCCATGGCAGAGCTGTGGGTATAGGCTATTGTACTTGGTGTACGACACCTGTGAACAGAACCGCATGCAGTATCTATTCCTGAAAACAATCTTGGAGACGAACTTGATATGCTACTACTGCTGGATTCACTCATATCAGAAATTTTGTGTTCACTTTGATTTGACGGTACATAGTGACTATCCATTACTTGGGTTGGACGAATATCGAATTGTTTACATAAATAAGAGTTCATTGTTTCAGGTTTTGTGTTAGAAATCTTATCTATAACACTATGACTCGGCTCAGACGAACAAATGTTTGAGTTTGAGGAAACATCAACAATGAGATGACCGAAAGACAAATCAGTAAGTGACACGACGGGCTTTTTGGTTGTTTGTGTATTCAAATACGTTGGATGTGCAGGGCACGGTTGTGGTGAAGACATATCTTTCATACTACATTCTGTAGAGTAAAAATAAAGATAAGGGGGAACTACTTTCATTAACAATAAGTCATATTGTTCTGAAGATTAGTCTTTGTGATATATTAAATAAACAAAACAAACAATGTAAAACATGTCTAAACTTAGGCTATGTTTAGTACTTCGATTAATCATATACCCATCGACGTACCTTTTCTCAGTAGATTATTTTTTTATTAATTAGATAAGTGAATAAAAAAATTCTGAATTAAAAGAGAATCTGTAAGCAAACCAACAAATTGAATTAACTCCGTTTATCCAGGGGATAATTCATATATAAAGTATATTTACCAAAAGTTTGTAAACAATAGATAAACCAGGTACGGCATAAATAAACAATTGATTACCTACTGCAATTTAAATGGAGGATTGACCAAGATACATAAATTGAACCAAAGTAAAAAATGATTAACAGTTCCAGAAAAGAATTTATCGAAATTATTTCAAACAATCAACGAAAGGAATAACGGATGAGAACATGAAACAAACCAAACATGAGGCTTAGAAGATTTGTTACTGGATGATAGCGATTTATTACTATTAGTACTAATTATTATAATGAACAGGAATGAAATAATACCAAGTACATAGCAAGCACTGAAAGGATTCGTGGAATCCTTCAAATAATCAACAGCGAATATGAGATCTGAAATACAAATAAACAATTGTTTACAAGATTTAATTTCTCGACCCTACAATTTTGTTGCAAACTGAAGATGATTTGTAACATTGAGAGAGTGTAGTCTAATTTCATTAAGTCTCTACATCAATAAACTGAACAATGCTAAGGAAAACGGAATTTTTCGCAATAGCTTTTTAGTTTTGATAGATAGCAAATAAGCAGTATTTTCACTTTCATTAAAAGCTTAGGTATATTCGTTTACGTTTCATGAACGTGGGAAAAGTTTCAAAGCTTAAGTTAACAGCTTTGCTACTTATTAACGTTACTTCTTGCATTTTACTACATTTAAATTTGTTTACTTAATTCAAGTCACCTTGATTTTTTACATTAATACCCAGTCGCTCAAGCCAAATTAGGTGGGGCGGGATCCGAAACTATAACTTAATGTGAACATTTTTAGACTTGAGCATATTTGATAAAAGCATGACACAATGATGGAACTTCAAGTATCACATAAGTAATGAAATTGCAATCCAGCATAGATTTTCACCTGTCAATAATTAGTTATTCTAGTCACAAGAACACAAGTGAAAATTTATCGAAATAATACTATTATTTCAAGCCATTGGTGTATCTCTGTTTCATAAATCACTTGTCAACAGAATTTGTATTTTAACCTGAGTCTACAAGATAAACAAAATATAAATAATTCAGTTATATTTCTTTGAAATATTTACTCTATATACCTTGTATAAATATTAACGTAAATAGGGGGTAAAGTGAATATTAGAAAGTCTCGATTCCATATATGTCTATTAGATTTAATTTTATCCCTTTCAGTGCTTTTAATCTGTCATGTTATTTGATTCGCAAAATTATTTGCTACATATTTAAATACCTATTCTTCTCTCTCCATCACAGTATAAAGTATTTTGCGAACATCCTTATTCTTTTCTGCGTAAAAGTGTCTATGGTGTCAATTAGAGGATTGTTCCTATCCAGCTCGAAAATCGTTTCTAGTATGAATAAATTAGAACGTTTGAAACTCACACACACGTCTAACGGATTCTGCATGAAAATCAAATGAACTTTACAACAAAGATTTTGGGTATATATTTAGTTACAATGTTCAAGAATTCCACGATTTTTCCCTCTATCATAATGGATATCTAACCTTTTTTTTAAAGTACCGGGAATGAGACTAAGCATAAATAAGAGTAATGTTGAACTAAAGGCGTCCGCTTAGTCAAAACAACGAGATATTAACGGCAGGTAAGAAGCTACTTTTTTTGA